>MU224675.1:3208438-3233347 GCA_018584345.1 Thuja plicata | reverse complement strand
TCAATTTAGTACATCAAAGTCGGCTCAAAATAACTTTTGAAACCCGAACAAAAATTTTGAAGGAAAATTATTTTCTGCTATTTCAGGTGGCCCAACTTCCAGAGACCATAAGTCATCACCAGTTGACTCGATTGACTATTATAACCCCATTTCGGAAATGCCATGAAGCACTCTACAACTTTTAAATTAAGAAAGCTTCATTTAACCCAAGTTTTGACCTCATCCGGGGCCTCTAAAGCCTTCAAAACTGAGCTCAAAGTTTCTGTACCCTGTTTTCAATACCGAAAATTTTCAATATCTTCAAAACTAGACTTGATCTAGCCATAAAACTTTACTAGCAGGCTGATATGACTGAGATGAACCTCCACATGCAAAATCAGAACATTCCGAGATCGTATGACCAACTTACTAAAAATAGCAAGTTTCCATAAATAGCAGCTCTGCACAAGGTAGCCCTTATTGAAAAGAAAACAAAAATATTTTTGGGTGATGCAAGATTGCCCTTACACCCAGGATGCTCCTGCATCAGTATCATAGCTCCGCCCTTTCATGCCCCTGTTCTCTTCATGAGATTTTTTTGGCCTTGTTCTTCAAATCTGTGTTTTCACAAGGTTTTGAGTTTCATATTTTTTGTGTTTTGGGGGTACCTATTTTTGGGAGCATTTTGAGCCCAAACGGACTTCACCATTACGCTTAGAAGGGCCAAAAACTTATATTTTCATATAAGGTTTGTCTATTTTTGCCTCCGTGACATCTGGAGAAAAAAATTGTCCTTCTAGCCGTACAAGTATGGATGCATATTTTTCAAGGAAAAAAAGTAAAAAAATTATCACATTTTGATTTTTCATAAATGTTGTTTCAAAAAAAACAATGTTTCCAAATGTTTGTTTAAAAAGCCCTTTCACAAACAAAGGAAAAGGTGCCTAACTTTTAAAAAGTACGCTCATGTGCAACAAGGTACGCTGCAAGTGAAGGCAGTGATGTCAGCGGCTACAGGTTAGAGAGCAAGGTTAAATTTGACGACCACAAAACCATCATGCAACTTGTTTTTTTTTTATAATGAGCAACCTCTTATTTTTTTGCAATACTTATGCATACGATATTAGATTTTGACCTATCTTATATTGTCGAAAATCTCTTTCTGAGCTCTATCTAAATATGGCGGTTAGATTTTTTTATTTTTCCATCTTGCAGCCCTTTTTGGCAGTCAAAGTCAAAAATCTATTTTGTACTTTGGGAGCCATATCTTACTCTTCTGGAACCCATTTTTCAAATTCCGCATGGCGTTGGAAAGATGATTCAGTGCTCTATCTTATTTCATAGGTCTCACACCTAGATTCTAATCCAGGTATTTTTAATTCAATTTTTTGTCTTTTGCAATCTGGTGGATATCTTAGAGGTTATAGGTCCTGGGATCATTTTCCTTGCATGGAATGACTCTCTTCTAGCTTTTATTCATGTTTCTACAACTTTTTGTCATTCCTAGATATTGTAGACATCTATTTCTGTAATTTTTCTTGTTTGAAAATGCACTGAAATAAAGTGTCATCTGATGCATGCTTGGGATCCTGCAAATTTTGTGCTTGATTGTACTCGCACTATATTATAAAGTGTCATGGGGGGGGTGTGGGGTTGATGTTTACTTTTTTTCCATCTACCTTTTTCAAGTGAGTGTTCCCTCCACGATAGTAGCCTCATGATGTGTGTCAAGAGAGTGATCCTTCCATGACACCATCCTTTATATGTGTTTGTATGTTCTTCATCATGTAGTCTTCCTTGGCAGTCTGACTTAGTGTACTTGGCATTCCTCTCCCTGCTCAGGATTATGCGGGGGTATTTCTTGTTGGTTCTAATGCTTCCTTGCTTCGATGGAGTGAGCCATGTATTCAATATTTGTTCCTATGTACTAGGCAGATGCAGTGGTTGAGTACCTATGCATTTCAGTGACATGGATCATTTACCATATGGAAAATCTTCTTTCATTCCTATTTTGGAGGCTTTAGACTTGGTGTTTTTTTCCATCTATACCTTCAAGTTTTGATGTTTTCCTTGTTTGTCATCCTAATTCGAGTAGTGTCATTTGAGGGCACTCATACAGATTACAATAGTTCTTTGATAGTGTTTGCAGCTTCATGCTTCAGAGGTGTTCTACATGTTCTTTTGATCAGCTCTTAAGACTTTGGTGTTTTTGGCATCTGTATCTTCGATTTCTGATGTTTGCCTTGTTTTCCATCCTAATTGGAGCAGTGCCACTTTAGGGAACTCATGTAGATTACAGTCTTCTCTACCTATCTTTGTTCCTATTTTCTGGAACTTCCCTAGTTTGGAGGCTTCTTTAGTCCTTCACTAGGCTTTATCTCTTTTCGGAGAGGAGTTTTTCCTACTGGGTTTTCTCCTTTTCTCCTCTTTACAAAGATTTTTATACTTGGGTACCTGATCAGGCCTTTTTATCGGGACACATTTCTTACTTTCTGTAGTTGTTTCTAGGTTTTTAGCTTCTCCCTAATTTTATCTTAAGGGGGTGTTAGAGTAATAAAGTGATTCCACTTATTAATTAAATCTTCTTGATTTAATTATTAAGTCACATATTATCTCTATTTCACTTAAGCTAAACTTTAGGTATATAATAATTAATTCTTTTATTAATTATTATTATGCAAGTTGGATGATATCAGATTTGGATACTATTCATGTTGTTGATATTCATGTTTTGTCACTGATTGCAACATATGTTTATGTGGAAGATAACAGACCGGTTACTTGACTCGCAAAAGTGTACGAACATTGTACGGATTTTTTAGAATGAACGAAGTTGGATATATGACGAAGGATGTGTTCTGACCTTATTCCTAAGGTCACTTGGCTTTATGTTTCATATTGAGGATGTTACAATTGTTTTAGTGAAGAGTAGATTCTGGACTGTAACTGTGATGCTTGACAGAGCAGGTCTCTATGTTTTGGGCATATCTTACTGGCGATGATATTTCAGGTGATGCAAGCTTACTGGATGATAGAGGACATAGTGAGGAATGTTGGGTATTGATCAATTGTCATGGACATGCTGGTGATGTCAGCTGTGGCATGTATTCTAGAGGAGACCTATTTGGTGGCCGACTTCAGACATGTAGCATGTAATATAAATTGTGAGCATGGATTGTGAATCTTGGAGTATAACTGATGGATTGTATTTGATGTTTACTTTTTATAGGTATCGTGTGTATCTTAGCAAGGGGTTAAACAATTATTTGTATATTGGGAAAGCCTAATTGGCCAACCTAATTAATTATTTGTGTATTAGGAAAGCTTAATTGGCCGACCTAATGAATTATTGTAATAGGGTATATATGAGAGATATTTTCTTTTGGAAAGATGTGAGTGGTAGAGATTGAAAAGGAAGAGAAGTGAAAGTTTTGAGGCTTTTTGTACTGCTGGATGTAGAGCAGAGTTTGTGATAAGAATACTTCATTGGAACTGACCAAGCAAAGACAGTTGCTATCAGACAGTTCACTAGATTGTATATTTCCTATATACACTTGTTCAGATTGTTAATCCTTGAGGGTGGCTTTAACCTTCTTTGGGCAGTGAGCCTACTACTTTTCTTGACTCCTAACAGGGTCTATCTCCTAACAGGGACTATGTACTGTAATGTTGTAATAAGCTCCTAATAGGGCTAAATATCTTAACAGGGATACTATAATCTCAGTACATTATTTGTGGGTGCTAATTATCGCCAGATTTTTAACTTTTACAGGGTTTCCTCAACAACAAGTATTGTCTTATTGTGTTGGAATTTACTGTGTTATCATTTGCATTGCAGTTTTGGTTTATAAAGTTTAAAGTTTAATATTCTATATCACAACTCATTCACCCCCCCCCTCTCAGTTGTCTTGTGGAATGTTATTCCTAACAATTGGTATCAGAGCTACTGGTCCTTAGAGAGAAAGCTTAACATCTTGAGGTGATCCTGAAGATGTCTTACTACGGGAAGGATGGTCCAAAATTTGATCCTGAAAACTTTGACAGTTTGAAGAACAAGATGAGAACACACTTGCTATGTTTTGGAATTGACTATAAGATAATCACAAAGAAGGATGAAAAGATAGCGACTGAGGATGAACTGGAGAAGGCTACTAAAGATGAAAAGAAGTTATTTTCATGTAATATGGTCGCAAGGGAGCCATTGATCATTGCACTTTCTCAAGGTGAATTCACAGAAGTAAAAGACTTGGGTTCTACACGTGATTTGGACAAGATTGTAGGCACTATATGAAGGAGATAAGTTTATAAAATAGGCAAAGATACAAAACTGGAAGAAAAAGATGGAATCACTGAAGATGAGAGAAAATGAGAAAATTAGGGCATATGGACAGAGAATTACTGAAGTGGTTACTGGCATTAAAAACTCCAGAGGTACTTACAATAAGGAAGAAGTTATTGCAAAGATTCTTAGATCTTTGACACCTGCATATAGAACCAAAGTACAATCTATAGAGAAGATTATACCTATGACACCAAACTTCCCTAGAGAGATTTTAATTGGAAAGCTAACTACTTTTGAGGCCGCAAAATTGGGAGATACTTTACCTAAAGTTGAGTAAGCATCTAAGGCAACCATGCATAAGAACAAAAAGACCTTATCTGGAATTGTGAGCACCAACTATGGTGACCTAAGAGAGTAGCTTGGAGACTATGCTGAGGAATGGGAATAGATACAAGAGGAAGAAAGAAAGCTAGATGAAGTGGTAGCATTAATCGCTAGAAGAGAGAAGATAGGTAAGGGTAAATTTGAAAGAAAATTACCTTTGAAATTTTTTTCATTTAACAAGATTGGTCATTTTGCATCTAGATGTCCTACAAGGGTTCCTTAGAATAAACTTAAGTTTTACAAATCAACGTATCCTAAAGACAAGGAATGTTATTATGCTAGTGAGGGTGTTTGTGATGATGATGGTGACTATGATGAAATTGGATTTATTGCTATAAAGGATGATGAACCTATGCATGAGGAAAAAGCCTTAGTATCTCATGTAGAAAAGAAATCTAAATGGGGTTATATACAGTGGTTTTTCACATCATATGACTGGAGATAAAAACAAATTGTGAAACTAAAAAAGATATGATGGTGGTGTTGTTAGACTTTGTGACAATACTCCTAAACTTATCATTGGAGTTGGATCTATTTCTCTGGATGGAAAGACTAATACTGATAATGTATTACTTGTTGATGGACTTAAGCATAATCTATTGAGTGTTGGACAGTTAGTGGACATAGGTTATCAATTGAAATTCATTGATGGGAAATGCTCTATCAGAAGTAAATCAGGCGATTTGATTGCATCTGGTACTAAGTCTAGAGGTAATGTATTTGAATTGAATACATTTGAAGCTTCTTGTTTTATTGCGAAGGCTGATGACAGTTGGTTGTGGCATAGAAGATTTTGTCACGTTAACTTTGATAACATTGTGAAGGCAAGTATGACTAATGTTGTAAAAGATCTACCTAATATTGTAAAGCCATCTAATACTATGTGTAGAGAGTGTGTTATGGGGAAGCAAACCAGAAGCAGTTTTAGAAGCAAATCTTATTCAGCAAAAGGAAAGTTGGATCTGGTGCATACAGATCTGTGTGGTCCTACAAGAACAAGATCATATTATGGTGAAAGGTACTTTATACTTTTTGTTGATGACTTTTCTAGAATGATGTGGGTTTCATATTTGAGAGACAAATATGAAGCATTTGACAAATTCAAGTTATTTAAAGAAAAAGTTGAGGATGAATCTAGTTTGAAGATAAAGTGTTTGAGATCAGACAGAGGTGGAGAGTTTACATCAAAATTATTTAATACCTACTGTGAATAACATGGAATATACAGACAAAAATCAGCCCCTAGAACTCCACAAAAGAATGGGATAGTAGAGCGAATAAGCATAACTATATTAGATTTTGCAAGGACTATGTAGCTAGAAGGAAATGTGTCACATGTTCATTGGAGAGAAGCAGTTGGCACTGTTGTGTACACCTTGAAAAGAATTTAGATCAGAGAAGGTAATGTGGATGAAAGAAAGAGTACTAGTGGTGGCGCATTTTTCCTTGGGAAAAGGCTGGTTTCTTGGTTAAGCAAGAAGTAGAACTATATTGCTCAATCTATTGCTGAATCAAAGCATGTTGTTGCTGCAATAAATTGCACACAAGTTGTTTGAATGAAAAAATGTTGAAGAACATTGGAATAATTTTTGAAGAGCCAGTGGTTATCCATTGTGATAATACTAGCATAGTGAATATGTCAAAAAATATTGTAATGCATTCAAAGACTAAACATATTTTTATTAAGTATCATTTTTTGAGGGAGAAGGTAGCAGAGAAAGAGATTAAACTGGAAGATATTAGCACAAAGGAATAGATAGCAGATATATTTACAAAACCTTTGCCAAAAGATGTTTTTGAGTATCTCAGAAGCATTCTTGGGGTCAGAGCCCCTCCTTGTGATAATTAATTGATGCAGATATACATCAGTCCAGTGGCTTTATAGCTATATCATTTTCTAGACTTGATGTATGGATCTACTCCTCAGGGGGAGTGATCACAGGAATACTACAGAACATTTGGGTGAACTTGCACCTTGTTGTTGAACATGAAGATTTGAAAAAGCTACACCTTACATAATATTACAGATGAGTTATGGCACCCTTTTCCATTGTTGCCAAAGGGGGAAGAATTCTATGTGAAAATCCCTATTGTTTTGGGGAGATTTGTGTTGAGGATATTGAGAAGATTGTATTGGGAGGAGAAAGTATTTTTGGGTTGATGGATTTTCTCATATGTTGCCATCAATGCCAAAGGGGGAGATTGTTGGATGATATCAAATTTGGATACTATTCATGCTATTGATATTCATGTTTTGGCACTGATGTCAACATATATTTCTGTGGAAGAGAACAAACCGATTACTTGACTGGCAAAAGTGTACGGACCTTGTACGAATATTTTAGAATGATCAAAGTTGTATATATGACAGGATGTGTGTTGACCTTATCCCTAAATTTTCTTGGCTTTATGTTGCATATTGAGGATGTTATGGCTATTTTAGTGAAGAGTGGTTTCTAGACTATAATTGTGATGCTTGATAGAGTAGGTCTCTGTGTTTTGGGCACATCTTACTGGCGATGATATTTCAGGTGATGCCAACTTACTAGATGATAGAGGACATATTTTGGAATGTTGGGTATTGATCAATTGTTGTGGACATGATGGTGATGTTAGTTGTGGCGTGTATTCTAGAGGAGACCTATTTGGTGTCCGACTTCAGACATGTAGCATATAATATGAATTGTAAGTGTGGATTGTGGATCTTGGAGTATAACTGATGGATTGTATTTCATGTTTACTTATTATAGGTACCGTGTGTATCTTAGAAAGGTGTTAAATGATTATTTGTATATTGGGAAATCCTAATTGGCCGACCTAATTAATTATTTGTATATTAGGAAAGCTTAATTGACCGACCTAATGAATTATTGTAATAGGGTATATATGAGAGATCTTTTATTTTGGAAAGATGTGGTAGTGGTAGAGATTGAAAAGGAAGAGAAGTGAAATCTATGAGGCTTGTTGTACTACTAGATGTAGAGTAGAATTTTTGATAAGAATACTTCATTAGAACTGACCAAGCGAAGAAAATTGCTATCAAATAGTTCACTAGATTTCCTATATACACTTGTTCGGATTGTGAATCCTTGAGGGTAGCTTTAACCTTCTTTGGGAAATGTGCCTAGGCAATGAGCCTACTACTTTTCTTGACTCCTAATAGGGTCTATCTCCTAACAGGGACTGTGTGCTATAATGTTGTAATAAGCTGCTAACAAGGCTAAATCTTTTAACAGTGATACTATACTCTCATTACATTATTTGTGGGTGCTAATTCCCACCAGGGTTTTAGCTTTAACTGGGTTTCCTCGACAATAAGTATTGTGTTATTATGTTTCCATTTGTTGTGTTATCATTTGCATTGCAGTTTTGGTTTATAAAGTTTAAAGTTCAATATTATATATCACAACAGATTCACCCCCCACTCTTAGTTGTCTTATGGACTGTTATTCCTAACAACCTAGATATTTCCCTTTTAGGGTTTTGGTATCCTTTTATAAGGATTCCCTCTTTGTAAATTATTAATTAATTAAGGATGATATTGCATTGAGATTTTTTCTCCATTGTTTGCACAAGATGTTTCCTCTTCCATCTATCTATTATTTTTGACCTCCATAGATCTTTTTCTTCTCTCTTTCTGTGACAGGTTTGCATGTAGGTGATTCTTGGGAGCTATGGGTTGATAGTTTTCATCAACTTTAATAACTTTGACAGTCACTATGAGTCATTAGTGAAGATCGCTGAAGAGAAGGCTGAGAAGACATATCTTGAGAAGAAATTAGAGGAAGTATGCAAGTCTATTTATTGGGACTTGGGAATATTAGATAAGACTACATCTAAGGCTAAATGTTGTGTCACACAAGGAAGGAAGTTAT
This sequence comes from Thuja plicata, assembly GCA_018584345.1. Lineage (NCBI taxonomy): Eukaryota > Viridiplantae > Streptophyta > Pinopsida > Cupressales > Cupressaceae > Thuja > Thuja plicata. The sequence continues at coordinate 3,224,827 of MU224675.1, read as the reverse complement.
ATAGTTACTGTATCAACCCTATAAGACATATCAAAAACATTGAAGACATAGTAGCGAAGGAGAGATCTACTCTAGATAAATTGAAGGACAATTGTGAGACCTCCTCACAATCTGTATTGGAGATGGATAGAGATGTATATAAGACTTAGGAAAAACTAAGTGTCCTTGATACAAAAAGAGGGAGAGTTATGACAAGATTTGGTTTACTAAAGAGTCTAATCACTCCCAAGCTATCAATTCTTGAGGTTCATATCTCTGACATGGAGAAGACAAGACATGCCCTTACAACACATATGCTTATTGATCTAAAGGAAGCAGAGACTTCTTCATTTGCATTGAATGGACTGATTCATGTGAGTCATATTTCGGTAAACCTGGACAGAGGAAGTGAAGATCCTAGAAAAATCTTCCCGAGATGTACTAATAGTGGTCTAAATTTTCTGGTAAGCATAATTATTCTACATTTTTGTACACCTTTTCCATTGTTGTAAAAGGGGGAGAAGAGAAGAGATGAAAAATGTATGTAGATGTATAGAATATATGGAGATATTTTTTGTTGAGTATTGACACTTAGTCATTTTTCACTAAGTGTTGCCATCAATGCCAAAGGGAGAGATTGTTGGCAAGTGATGGATTTTGGAGTGTTATGGGACACTTGAGGGTTGTCATTTATGGCAATACATCTGGTATGATGACCGCTTGGACTTGTTTACAGTTTTGGATATACAAATAGTAAAATGACTTAGTACAGTAATCTGTAAGACAGAGTATAGAAGTATAGTTTTGGACATCGAAGATAGTATATGATGTTTGATGACATTCGATCTTAGAGGAATACATTTTGGAATGTGTATGATCTTCGGTTAAGGTCTCTTGAGCTTTGGTATTGATCGTAGTGAGTTATATTTTTTTGATTTCATGCGAAGATAGAGTAACATAGAGATAGGGAAGATGAACAGTTGCGATGATTAAGGGAGTATGAGATGGAATCTAAACGTGCTAAGTTGGATTTAGAATGAGAATTACCTATTCTTTAGTAGTATAAGGTCACTGACTTTGTATTTACCCTTTGCATAAGTATTGATTCTATTTTTTAATGTATTAGAGAGCCAACTGAATGATGTAACACACACACACACACACATGAAGAGATTTTGTTAAGTGGAGGATGTGAAAGAAAAAGAGGTAGTGATGAGATGATATAAAGCATATGGAATGCATATAAGATAGTTGCAAGCTATAACATGAACTATCTAAGCATAATTGATGCTTTTAATGTTCATTTCTGAGATTGTAACAGAACTATTTCTGATTGTAAGAGTTGTGTGTTTAGTGTACCTTTAACAGGGTTTTGTATTCCCCTAGCAAGGAAATGTGCTAATGTAATACTCAGCTCCTAACAAGGCTAGGTCTCCTAACTTTTAGTGCATATTTTTGGGTACCATCCACACTGGGGTTTATCCTTGGACATGGTTTCCTTGACAACAATTCATGGTGTTATGAGTTATGTGTTATGTTCTTATATTCTTTTCATTTTAGTAATCATATGGTTAAGTTGGATTTTATTAAGTTCATGTTTGAAGTTTTGTAATAATGATTCAACCCCCTCTCAGTATTACTTAATCCTAACAAGGTGTTGTTCTTGTCATGAATATTCATGAAGAACAAAGAGACACTACACTCATGGATGATATAGAGGAGCATAAGCCTATAATTGATAAATAGATGGATATAGGAAAAAATCAAGTGATGACTGATGATACCACAATTGATGTTCCTACAGCTGAGTACCAACAAGAACGAGCAACAAAGGCAACCGGTGAGGAAGAAGACAAAGAGAAGCAAGTGCATGCACATACTGAGGATGTGTAGAAGAAAGGAGATAAGGAAAATCATGAGAAATAAAAGGAGAAGACTACAGACAGAGAAAAGGAAAAGGTAACATCTTCTATGTCTATTGTCCAACAAAGTTTTGATAAGATGGATAAAGATGATATATTTGTCATTCAAGGACCAATAGATCTTAGTAGAATGAGCGCAATAGATTTGATGAATGTTGCTATGACTATTAAGTATAAGGCCAAAATAAATTAAAAATAGGAGGAACAAATTATTCAGACTGCAAGAGATATATTGTCTGATTTAGTGCCTGAAGAAACTTATGATGAGAAGGATGCACCTCTTGAACAGTTAGGTCAATTGGTGACATCTGCAAGTGAACAAATACAAATCCTAGAGGATACAACATCAATAAAGATAGAAACAAACTATAAAGGGAAGAAATCAAAGAAGTTAGTCTAGAAAATTGCACTTCATAGAGGAACATTGAGAATTAAGATTAACAAGGTGAAATAAGTAGTGATTATAGAAGGTGGTAAGATTTTTACTTCTATTTTTGATTTCTCAAAAATTTTGAAGGATATTGAGTAGAAAAGAGTTGAATCCCAACAACAGCTACAAAATTCAGTAAGCAATTTTGATCCAGTCAATCATTCTATCACAATTTTTGGAGCATCGGTGAGCAATATTAATCATAAGCTCAAAAGTTATGATATTGAATAGGAGAAAAGGGTCTTAGTATTGGTAGAGCTGGAGAGTCTACGAATTCCAAAGTTGGAAATTTTTTAGAAAGGAGTTAAAGATGCAGCAGTAATATCAAATCTACCTAATATGAGTACAATGGAAGAGTTGGAGGAGCTAGCCTATCTCCCAACTAGTCAGATAGTGGTCACTGAGCATCTCAAGAAGATATGGGAGACTGACCTACAAGTTTTAAAGACCAATTTTGGTGATGTATTTAGTAGATTTTAATAGGTATATGCTACTCAGTATGAATATATATTTTTTGTTCTGATCATTTATTGTAATACCTTTGTCATTTTTATCAAAGGGGGAGAAGATAGAGTGGGAGTATATAGAGTAAAAATTGATTAAGTATTTTGAAAGAGGGAGAAGTACACGCATGGTCTATTTGTAAGTACCATAGGGTGAGTAATACTAAAGTTTATCTCTGTACTTGTGTATTTTTTTTTCTTATTCAGGCACTTAGCAATTTTTCTAAGTGTTGTCATAATTGGCAAAGGGGGAGATTATTGGCATCTGATGAAGATGATCATATCCTAGATCATGTGGTGAATGGTGTAGTGTTGTTGTTTCTGGAAAAAAGTCTACTTCACAAGTTAGATCAGATATACAAGTGATGAAGATGATTGCACATGGATTTTTCTAAGTGTTTTGTGTGCCAGTGATAATACAGCTAGTCAGGATAAATCAGTGTGCGGTGATAATCTGAAGGATTTAGAAGATGTGATCATGCAAACAATATCTATAGAGACATGATTAACTACATCTATGATTGTATAAGTTGATTCAACACACAGATGGAGATTTGAGGTAAACATCAGTGGTATCCGTAAGAACAGTTAACCAGTTTAGTCAAGGTGATGAAATCGAGGTAGCAATTAATTACGTGTCAAAGTTTGATTTATTTATGAATTATATTGTTGAGGGCTAACCTTAAGGAGTTCAATTTCATATGTTGGTGTGATCGCTTATGATTTTTTTTGTATTTGGTGGCCAACAATAGGTAATGCATTTTAGAGTTATTTCACTAACCTAAATGTGGTTATAAGATATGAAATTGAAGAGTTGTTGTGAGAAGTTGTTGATGCGATGATTATAGTGGTTGAAGTGAATGTTTGTATTCATGCAGAACAGTGATTTGAGAAGTGCTGAAGAGGATCTATCAAAAAGAGTGTGTTACTTTAATATCATTTCATTTGAGTTCATTCTCAAGACCAGTCTTAACCTACTTGTGATTAAAATCCTCCAACAAGGTTATTCTTAACAGGGTAAGAAGGATCCTAATAGGTCTGAAGACTAAATCCTCTAACAGGGTGACACTTAGAAGAATTTTCAAATCCTTTAACAAAGTAGTCCCTAATAGGACTATTTTAATAGCTTCTAACGGCTAAAGATACTCTTAACCAGGTATGCCCTTAATAGGGTGGTTGTAATGCTCCTAATCGGGGAGATATTATTTGTGTAATATTGAGATTTTTAGGTGGTAATTCTCACCGTGGTTTTTCCCTCTAACAAAGGTTTCCATGATAAAATATTGGTGTCATTGTGTTGATTTCATGGATGTATTCTTTTTTGTGCTTTTATGTTAAATTAGATTTGCATGTTGGTTGCTTTGGAAGTTGATAAAAGGATTTTGTAGATATGTGGTTGCACTAACTCACCCCCTCTCAGTGCCTTATAACATTAACAAAAATGAGATCAACATATTGTAAAACTATTAACAATGGCAAAGAGAGAGCTCAAGAGAGTGATCAAAATGTTAGGAGTTTGAGACATTGATTCGAATGGCCAAGAATATTCCAAGAGAGGAACAAATGAAGAAAATAATGGAGTTTAAACAAGGTCAACATATTCTCAACATTAGTGGACTATCCAGGGAGGTGTTACACTACCATAAATAAGAGGTGTAATGTCTCAATGGAAACCTTCAATCTATAGATTAGCAGGAAAAATGTGAACCATGTGGATGTCTCCACAACACACATGCATCCTGAACCAAACAAGTCCTATGGTTGAAAACTCAGACAAGGGAGATGAAAAAGCAAGCGGGGTGAGATGGAGGCTTAGGTGGAATTTAAATATTTGACCAAAGCAAAGGTATTATGAGATGATGAATTACATGGGGCGTAATTTATGACACTACATTTCCCTCCACTTTAGTGAGCATATCATTAGTGAGGTTCCATAGACTAACCCTTGGGGATTTGTCATCCTTAGGTCCTCCACAAAATATAATTATATTTTGTTGTGAAAATCTGATATTAACTCAACTTGCTGATTTGAACCAAGTTATATTGTTGTCTTTACTCCCAAGTAGGATGTCTTCTTAATTCTCAATAACATGAAAAAATATTTTATATAAAGATGAGGATTAGAAGCATGACACACATCTCGAATGTTGTTTGTATTAAGAATGGAGCATGTACACCTTTTTTTAAATTTGAATGCAAGAATATGGATCTAGAAACAATGAAACTAATAACACATGGAATAATTTACTAAAAACGCATCAGACATAAGGAACACATTAGGAAAGTGCACACACCCATGAAGTAATAATGTTGAAAACACCTCAAACATGAAGCAAACATGTAAATTCACACAAGATGTGAAGCATGTCCATAAACACATATGAAGAATAGACATAAATATTGGTAAGGCATGGAGTATACACTTAAGAGAAAAGAATACACATGAAGCATGAAGTATACACATGAATATGCATATGGCATGAATCATACACATGAATACATGCAAGGAATGAATCATACACATAAGGCATGCATATATTTAAGGCATGCAGCAGTATAAGTGCAGATAAGGCATGAGGTATACATGTTAGATATGCAAGGAATTAAGAAATGAAATTGCATAAATGTAAAGCATGTAAATTTAAATATTAAAGATCTACCTTCTAAATGCATATACCTTCATAAACCAATATTGAGATAGTGATGTACTCTACGAAGATGTTTACTTGAATGTAGTTGTATGTAGACTTTGAATCTTGGAATGTGAAGTAGAATCGATGCATTTCACAAATGCATAGATCCACAAATATTTCTCAAAGATCTTTAATGTTGTTATGCTTGATAGACTATTGCCTCAAAGAATGAATCGATGAATGCATATAGATGGGGAAATGATCTTCTTTCTTGATTGAGAACTCCTATACTTGGATATCATGGGAGAGAAGATAGCTACAAAGGACAAGATTGCCTTTAAAGATGCCTTGGATGCTTGAAAACTTGATCTTGAATGCTTGGATGTGAAATTGTACTAGAGCACTTGAAATATTGATCTTGGTTACCAAAATGAGGAGGGATAAGTTGTTTTCACAACATTTGAGAGGTCAAAAATCAAATGAGGCAAACATAAATTCAGAAATCCCATTAAAACCACAAGACGAGCCCCCAATTCAAATTTGGGGCCAAACATCAGGGAATGCCCAAATTTAAATTGGAAGTCATGAAGGAGAAAAAGAACCTAGAAAATGCAAGCAATAGGTTGTTGGATGAAGCATAAAAGACATGCAATCTCAAGATCACAAAAAATATGCCTAATTGAGAATCTAATTATATGTTCTTACTATTTAGGATGATACATTTAGCCCCCACTTTAGTGAGAGTACGAGACAACCTCCTACTCATAGTAAAGAAGATCAATGCATCAGAAAATTTTATCAAGGTCAAGGAGACAAGGAGACACCAAGTCCCCAAGTGACTTCCGTCCTCATCAAATGCAAAACCAAGACAAAAAGAAGAATCACTTGAAGAGAGAGAGAGAGAGAGAGAGAGAGAGAGAGAGAGAGAGAGAGAGATGGCCAACTAACATAATAAGGTTTTGACTTACTATGGGTCATGTAAGATAAAAATGGAATTGAAGGTCTAGCAAGCTATGTTATGCTAGCCAATCTATAAAAAAAGGGATAATCAAGCGAAACATAGTTTACTTAGGAAAACTACCAAAAGAAGATAAATCCTTAAGGAAAGGATAATCATTCCTAAGGAAATCATAGTCTCTAAAGGGATCTAGAGAAGACGGGTCGGTCCTTAAGGAAAGCACTGTCTATGAAAGGGATCCATTGAAAAATGCACATGACATGTTATGTTATGTAAGGATAAACCTAAGGAAAGCATTTTCTCCTTAGCCATCCACATAAGAGATTGCATATAATTGTTGTGTGTGTGTGTGCAAAATGTGTAATAAAGAGTACAATATGTCCCCATATTAAAGCCATTGCAAATGCCTTAATGGGAGAAATGACTTTAACAGAGCATACATGCACCCACAAGAGATATTTCCACTATGAGACACCCTCGAGAAAAGACAAACCAAGGAAAATGAAACACATGACAAAGAGAGCACAAACGAGATCTACTAACTTTGGGGTCATTATGATCATATGATAACTCATGTATATCATGAATTAGACATCATCCCCCAAAGGTAGCAAAACTATGAGCACAATAAAAGAAGATCCCCATAAGAGATACAAAGTAGATTCTTTTTGGGTCAGTATTGTAGAGACCAAAAAGAATGATTTATACCACTTCGCATCATCCCCAACTAGACAACACAAAGGAACATTTATGAACAATAGCACATAAACAACATAACATGTCTATGACATATATAAGAAATGAGATACAAATAGAAGAATGTCACAATAGGTTCATTCCTTTGTCACCTTGTGCCAATGGAGCAACAAGGGTCATTTAAACAAATATAAAGAAAATATATAACACGCAGTAAATCACGGAGGAAGCACAACATGAAAGGAAAACACATGAAAGAATCCACCGTACAAGAAGAGATAATCAATAATATCACTTCCCCCTCCCCCCTTCTTGATTTATATTATTTAGGGAAGGTGGGAAACATGCAAGAGGAGCAACGCCAAGCATAGTATATGGAGCTATTGCAAGTTCCAAACAAGGACCATGCTCTAATGATGAGTCACTTTGTTTACACTATAATAGATCGAGCAATTAGCGCCAAAAATGGCACCTATTTTTAGTGTAATTTTTGTGGCAATTTGAGGCTATGCAATGACGTGAAATTAGGCACCCAAATGCTTCCACTCTTCGACGCCGTATTGAGCACCACAGTTAATGCTAGAGGTGGAGCCATTTTTGATGTCAAATGTTGTGTTGCAAGTGTGTTTGGGCCAAAAATGGAACCATAAAAAGACTTAGGCAATATCGCCAAATATGATGCCATAAATTGCATCATGTCTGGCTTCCGCTTTTGCTCCTTTGTTGCTTCCAGATTTGCTTCTAATCGTGCTTCCAATTTTTCTTCTTATTATGCTTCTAGTTTTACTTCTATTATAATGTCCTTCATTGCCTCTATTTTGACTTCCCATTTTGCTTCTCTTTTACTTCTCTTTTTCTTCTGCTTTGGCTTCCCATTTTGCTTTTATTTTTGGTTCTCCATTGACTTCACATTTTGCTTCTAGTTTTAGTTCAACTTTGGCTTCCCATTTTGCCTATGCTTTGGCTTCTACTTTGGATTCTAATTTGCTTCTTTCTTTTCTTCTGCTTTCGCTTCATGTGTTGCTTTCAGCTTTGCTTCAATTATAACGCCACTTGTTGTGTTTGGTTTTACTTTTGTGGTTTCTTCCATTATAACATCATTTGTTGCTTCTATTTTTTCTTCAAGGCTTGCTTCTAGTTTTTCTTCTTGTGTTGCTTCTAGTTTTGCTTCCGTTATAACACCATTTGTTGTTTCCAATTTTACTCCTTGTATTGTTTCTACTTTAACACCTATTTTAACGCCACTTCTTACTTCCAGTTTGGCTCCATTTTTGGCTTCCATTTTGTGCTCCCAGTTTTGCTTCTTATATGGCTTCTGATTTTGCTTCTTGTGTTTCTTCCATTTTTTCTTCCATTATGGCGTGTTTTCTTGCTTCTAAGATAGCTTCTATTATTGCATCTTTTGTTGCTTCTAAAATTGCTTCAATTATTACTCTTTTGTTTGCTACCTAAATTACTTCTATTTTTGCTTCCTAGATAACACTGGTTTCTCTTCTTATTTGGTTTCCATTCTTTCTTCCTTTTTTACTTCTAAAAATGTTTCTTATTTTAATTCCATTTCTTATTAATTTAATATGTTTTATTCTAATCATGAAACCCATGTCGACACAAAGAAGGTGCACATCAAAATGTCTCTAATTTAATTGAATTTGACAACATCCATCTTGAGAAGCAAATCAAAATCATCATACATAATAAATATTCATCTAATAATCATCGACCACTTTCAATATATATAAATTGAGAAGTCAATACTGATAAGATCATCATATATAAACTAAAACAATTGAAAGTCCAATATGTCAATAGATCAAAAACATGTCTAAATGATACATGTCCAATAGTCGACATAAGTCAAAATGATACATGGGAAACAAAAGGGGTTTTAGAAAATCGAGATCAAGGCCCACCCTCAACACGATCAATTCCAATTCCATATCCTTCAGGTGTAGGGGGAAAGCCAAAACTAGCAAGAGTTTTGCCACCATCAATATCACTTTCAGTGCTATACTATTAGGAGCCAAATACATTTTCCTATTTAGTTCCATTCATTAGGGTTCCAGCGCCAGTGGAAGCAATGCCGCTTCCTACCCCAGTCAATTCAATTTACCTTGATGACCCAGAAGCACAAAAAGGAACCTCCTCACCAAAGGCGGATGCTTATCCAAATGCGTTTACAAATGATTTAAGTAAAAATGATAAATTATGTAATTGAAAATGATACAAGTCAAGATGATACACGTCCATCATCATCATCATCATCATCATCCTCTGTCATGTGATCTCGATCAAAATTAATATATTCTGGGTCTGTATCTTGAGGATCATCTTCATCTTGTGGAAGACCTGAATTTTGCCCTAAAAAATAATTGTTTTAATGTAAAGTTATTGTTTATTTAATGCAATAAAATATTCTTGTGTTAAATATCTAATATTTCAACATATGAAACAAAATCATAATCATATTAGATGAATCAACAACTAAATTGGATTGAAATAGATAACATAAATGTAGCTCTTAGCAAACAAACAAGAAGTTACTTTGTTTTACCTTGGCTGCAAGAACAGTCACAAAATAAAGTTCCAATGGCTGCTGGAACAGTCACAGAACAAAGTTCTTGTTGAACCACAAAATTGCAAGTCATTTTTGTTGTTATCTCACATCATGTCTTAATGTTGACTTGTCTCTCAAGAGAAGACAACACAAAAAGAATACCAATTAGCATTCCACTCAGCACTAAATCCACTTAAGAGTGTTTTTTTTAGGTGAAACTCATACATTTACTTAAATATAAAAAAATCAAATTGTCCAATCCTTATATCAGTCAAAACGCTCAAAAAAAAATTCAAAGGGAAAAAGAATCCATGCTATTTAAAATACCATAGGGAAAATAAAAGAAAAAGAAATCTTTAAAATTTGCCAATGCTAAAAACACTTCCATTGTTGAATTTGGCAGTAAATTTACAATGGCTTAATAGGGTTTTAGGATTTTGAGATTTTTTACAGTTGAAAGAAATGAAGATTGAATGTCGTGAATGGGCTTGGTTGGATTAAGAAAATGTCTATGGTGTCGGATCCAATTGTGTGGAGTCTATGGATAAAACTAGAGGATGGGTGGTGGAAAGTGAACTTTGATGGGGCTTCAAAGGGAAATCCTGGCCCATCAGGTCCATGATTTATTATTCAGGACTGGACATGTAACACTATAGCTTTAGGTGGTAAGAGACTAGAAAATGGAACTAACAATGTGGCTAAAGCAAAGGTAGCATTGGTGGAAGTCAAAGTGGCAAGAAGTTTAGAGTCATCCAAACTGCATCTTCAAGGGATTCCCAAATTATTATTCATGCAATTATCAAAGGTGCATTGGAAGCTTAGCATTTGCAGAATTACGTCGATCTTATTGGTGTTGAATTAGATTTTTTGAATGACTTTAGAATTTTTCATGTGAAACGAAACATACACCCTATCAAATTGGCTCTATCCTTTGCAAGTAAAGGGGAAATTTGAATTGAAGACTTCAGAAATTTGAAACTATAAAACAATTAACTATTAAAATATTAAAAAGAAAGGAAATTTATAAAAGGTGGCAAGCTGGATGGAGGCACTGTATGGGTGCAGTAAATTAATTTGGTGGGACGACCAAAATGATAGCGAGTTTAACAAAAGGACATGACATTTATTGTGGGAGATGTCCCAACAATTTGATAAATCTCCCAAAATTTTCTCATAATTATCAGTGCAGGTAACATGGTCTGGTTCTGTGGTTTGAAGATGGAAACATCATTCACCTTTACTATAGTAAAGTAATAAAATATGTTTTTACATCCAGTGTCAAAGGGGAGATTAAAAGGCATTTTTTTGTTTACTGATCCCAAGTTGGACGATTCTGTGTCAATGATTCTAAGAGGCATGTTTAACTAGATTAAAAATAGGCATAGGATGAACACAGACACGTACTCCATTATCATGGCATGGGGTGTACAATTAGGAGAGCTAGTGGAGATTGTTTGGATGATAATTTGGGCCATTGTGCCTGCAGAATTCCTTGGAGGTTTAGATCTCATTCTTGAGAGAGTTGTTCCTAGACTGGGCAAGAATTTTAGTGATGACCCGACAAATGTCGAGATGGTGGAAGACATAAAATTTTCCCCTTTCATGTGGAGGTTTAATTAGAAGAAGCACAAAGACTTCTTAAAAGAATCTTGCAAAGGGTGGACGACTCTTAAATTGGTGTTAGCAATAAGGCAATTGGATGAAGAGATTGGTGAAATGAAGTGCAATGCTGGGATGGAAAAATTCCCACTGAGGAGACACTCAGTGAGGCTAGAGGCAAGGAGATGCTCAGAGAGGCTGGAGGTGAGGTGATGTAAGACAATTGAGGTCCCCCTGAGGAGACACTCATCGAGGCTGGAGGTGAGGTGATGCAAGGTAGTTCATGGAGCATGAGCTAACAAGCCAGAGCGCGGGTGCTCTTTATCTTTTTTTTTGCCATTTTTTGTATAGTGTTTTTACTGTAATTATACCATTAAACCTATAATGATCTTGGTTTAGGAGGGTGGTGGTTATAAACCCTACAATTTTTTTGTTGATAATATGTTGCAAAATTTGTAATTAATGAGGAAACAGTGGTGTAGAGTTAGGGTTATAGTCTACAAATCTTGTTTTGAAGTATTTTTAGTAGATAGGGGTGGTTTAGTAGTTGTATTTGGGGTTTTTGTGGGATGTTAGAGCATTTAATTTTATGTTAAGCTACTTTAATTTTATTTATAAAAAAATCAATTTATTACTGAGAAAATCTAGTCAATTGTATGTCACTGATATATTGATTAATTGAACTATTAATCTAGAACTATTTATGACTTTAAAATTTTATAAATATTGTTCATTGATGCCTACAAGTGGGAATTAAAGGACTTGTATTCTTTGTTCTTTTATTTTTTACGAAGAAGATTGATTTTGAAAGAGTCAATTTTTATGAATATTGTTGAATGTTGCCTGGACAGATGGCTTCAAAAGCAATTTGTTTTAGTTTTATTGATGACTGTGATGGTTTCTCGCATCTTCGTGATGGTTAGTGGGGAAAATGTTTTCTAGCTGTGAGCCTGTGAGTAAGAATGAAATATTATGGCGATGCCTCATCGTGGACTCATAGTTTGTTTTGTGGGACCTGGTTTTGGCCCATAGGGAAGTGAGGATGTTACTTGTAGAATGCATTTGATGGGTTAAGACAATGATATGTTCATATGTCACATTTTTGTAGGTTTAAACTGTAGTCAAGGTGGACGGGTTGTGAGGATGCAACAATGAAAATGTAACTCCTGATGAGTTAGTCGCAACCTCGTGACAATTTTTGAAGATAGTTCTTTAAGCTCGCAACTGTGCGAGGTGGTGACATGTTTCCGAGGAAATGCTAAAGGGAGTGTGTACAATTTGGACCACGTTGAGTGTAATTATGTTGTCGAATATAGGTCGATTTAGGGATCGATTTCCATGTGTGCTACCATGTGAGATAAGGTTTCCATGCTATACAATTCAAGACTTTTTTACTATGTTTTGGAGCCCATTTTGGGGATTGCAAAGTGATGATAGATGAGTTTCATATCAGAAGTGACATCTGAAGGATGTTGCACTTTCTCCAAAAATACGGTGCAGATCATAGAATCATTACGACTTGTTGTCATTCCTTTAATGAGATGTTGTGATAACCAAGAATGTGTTAGAATGATTTAGAATAAATGAGAAGGGGGGATGAATTAGTTATCCTCAGGTACAGAAGTACAAATTCAACTTTCAAACACTTTCACCAACTTAGATCTACTCAACAATCTACTCGGTCTCTATAACATATAATCAGTAACATAAACTTGCAGTTCACTGTCCTAAAGTAGTCAACTTGCATTATATAAAACTCTTAATAGAAAAACACATCATATATGAAATTCACACAAGTATGACACCAGGATTTAACATGGAAACCCAATATGGGAAAAACCACCAGTAACATGCTACCAGTTTTTCACTCTTTAGAAGTGAGCTCTATGAGGAGCCAACCCTGTTAAAGGTTACAATACACATTGTTAAATGTGACCCTGTTAAAGAATTTAATCACCCTGTTAAAATTGAGCCTTGTTAGAGGACTTATATCATTCCATTAGAATGTCACCTTGATTAAAGGATTTACAATATGACTGTTAGGCCAACCTTGGTTAAAAGGATTTTGACTGATACAATGGTTAGAAAGTAGCAGTAATGTGATCTAAAACATACAACTCACTTTGTAAATACAGACCCACTTTCGCTCAAATGCTAGTTCACTGACTGGCCTCCATTCTCATCTCTATCTCTCAGATCGATTTGGAAATCTGTCAAGAAATCACCACTGTGCAGTCTTGTACTGCTCTACTCAGCCTTCTCTGTGTTCTACTTAGATTTTCCAATCAATTGAATCAACCTCTACATATCATAACCTGCAATTATGTTAATCTTATACCTCTCTCATCAGGTAGATATATCTTTTGCCACTTAATCATCACCGTAGATCATTTTGGTCAAATCCAAAAATCCTTCCAACAATTCGTTTACCATCTACCTTGTAGAATACATCCTAAAAATCCTTCTTGAATCCATACATTAAAATGGTTAAACATGTATTAAATGCTCATTTAAATCTCCAAAATGATCATCCTTATCTTAAATACAATTCACATATCCCAAGAAATCAACTATGTCAGTTGAGATCTCAAATCTTCCTCAAACTGTCAAAATAATGACACTCGGTCATCATTGTGTTCTTTCGCTCAATCAATACTAGATAACTCGGTAATTATTGATGCTCGGTAAATACTTATGCTCGACCGACACTAAATTTTCTTGGCATATATTAATGCTCGGTCCACACTCGCATCACTCGACACGTACTTAAGTTCCTTAATCTTTTGCTCTATTACTTGGTCAAGACTAAACTTTTAGTCTTCCAAACTTCACTTGGTGTTAAAGATAAACAACATATTACCTTACCAAGGTGCAATCTCATAAAGTACCCATTGTAGCTTCACATAACTCAACCATTTCACCAGGTCTTCTTGTTATCTCCTCTTTTCAAATCTTCTTCATCAATCAAATGATATTGCACTTTACAAGATAGCAACTATCTTACCAGTTAAGGTTTGACATCAATGGAAATATAACAATTGTTTTAATTGTATCTTCTAGCAGAATGTCATCTTGAAAATATTTCAAAGCTATGAACTTCAGTACATAGATTGCTTGAATTAGAAATTTTTGGAAGTCAATTTGAAACTTGGAGGAATTTTATTTATAGCTAACTGTAGATGAGATTGTGTGCATTCACTATAGTTGTTCCCTTTTGGTTAGATGGCTTTCTCTCTATTTGTGATGGTGATAGTGAGAATTGTCATGAGTGGCATTGTATGTTGCATGAGGTTGAGACTAGGGAATGCCCTATTGTAAGAAGTATATAAGGATCATGGGTTGATGCTGCACTTTGTGGCTAAGGGGATTTCTTAAATTCCAAGGGTGGTTCTAGGGATTTCTTAGCCTAATTGGCCCTCTGTCTATGCAAATTGCCAAACTGTGAGAGCTTGTCTAGGTCTATTAGGAGTTTAGTCCCTTAAGGATATTGTTTTGTTTCTCCCTCGATGTAGGGATATAGATTGGGTAATGGTTGCACGACCTAGAGATGTGGACTTGTCTAAGCCCAATTCTCCTTGGGATCTATTTTCATGGGTCTCTTCTAAGAGGGGTGATGGTGAGGATCTTTCAAGTTCCCTTGCCCTCCATCCAAATTCTTGTCCTTCCCCAACCATGTATTCAAATTCACCACAGTGTGATAGGGGCATGGCTCACAAGACACAATGGATGAAGTAGGACATTAGGTACTCAAATTTTTCAGTTATGAGGGCATTTTTCAACTATAGATGGGTGGCAAAAGGCATAGCAGAGCAACAAATTTCAGTTAGATGAAGGATGACTAACCAAATCAAATATTGAAGAAGGGACATATGGCGGGACCTTAAGAAATTTTAGTTAGTCAAACTTACAAATGTTTTAGTTTGGTCCGACAAAGTCAAAATAAAACCCCCTTTTGGTTTATGTTGAGTAATGGTAGCAGTAATATAGGAGATATATGGCTTATTGGAAAGATTTCATGGATTTACTATCAGGGACAATAAATGCTCTGTCTACCAATGAACATGAGTGGAAGGATGGGTTTCATATTGTAATCACCTAAAAATGGTCACCTAAACCCTAGACCCCCAATCTTAGCAATTAATCAAGAAACCCTAATCTTGATTAAACCTAAGTCCTAAATAAAACAAGCAATCATCGAATTCGAACTGATATAACCTAAACCCTAGGTCCTAATCAATCATTGTACTTGATTAATTAATTAATTCCTAAAATCAAATCACATTGGCCAATATATCTTATGTTAATTATTTAATTGATATTCTGATATATTAATTAAATAAAAATTACAAAATTGTCAATTAAATAAAAAAGGAATTAAATTAATTATAAAAACATAAATGTGCATTCAAAATCAATTAAATTATTAAAAATTCATATGACATCATCAAATCCAGTTAACTGATTTATCAAAATGGAAACAATCGAGTTCCACTCAGTTAACTGATTCTCCACTGATTATCATTTTAGAAACATTTCAGTTAACTAAAAACTGAATATGGAAGTTTCCAAAACAACTAATCAATCAGTTTAGTCAACTGACTCTCTTGACCAATTGAATCACTTGCACATGGATTGTGCTTCTTCAATTAAATCTGAGCCACTCTTTTTGTTTGATCTCGACCGCCGATTCGAGAGAGAATTCTATAAAAGAGAAACTCTTTTCCTTCACAAAGGATCCTAATTTTTGCTTAATGTTATTATACTGCATTTTCATCTTATCTTTTAGCATTTTAGCATTAATTTGTTTAGTATTGTTGTTTATTACTTTCAATTCAAGAAAATCAATCTAATTTAGAGCACACTTTGATTTGGTGTTGTTAAAATGAGTATCTCACATTTCATTTAGTGCTTCTAAAATGAATCTTAATAAGCTTTGGATGAACAAAAAATTGCATAATCATTTAGATTAATTAGCATTTTACTTTCAGCATATAGCTTTTAAATCCTTCGTTTAGGTTAGTGTGTAGTCACTGAGCTTGCAATGATCTGAGAGCAAGCTCATACTCCTGCCTTCTAGAAGGCAACAGGTCGATTCATTCACACATGCAGGATGAA
>MU224675.1:3184301-3202822 GCA_018584345.1 Thuja plicata | reverse complement strand
GATAAGTACCATGATGAAAACCTGGCAAACATGCATCATGTGTAATTCCTCCTACTTGCACTCTTCACTTGGGGGCAAGTTCCTTCCATATCATCTTATCCATCACATCCATCTAGCTTGTGAACATCAATGTTCCTTCTGCTGATCTTGACAAGGTTGAGCCTATCCATAAATATCCTTTGCAATAATCCAAACCATCCACTTATACCTCCATCACCGCTTATCTTAATTGCGCTATCATAGCTATATCCTATCCTATCTAATTGACCCCTTGGTATTGATCAAAATGAAGAATGAAAAAAATGAAAAACTGTTTCTCAAAAGTCTCTTGACATGTCCATTCACTTGAACCACATGCTTTTCATGACATCAGGTCATTGTCCTATATGCTATCCAGCACCTCTCCATGAGCCTACATTGCGATATTCATTTTTTCCCTAGCTAGGGTAATCTTGAGGAGACTGTCTTTGATGGTTGCATTCACCCTCTTCATCCATAATTGTCTATTCTCCTCATCCATCAACTTTCTAATCCATCTGTAATGATCTCTACCTTGCTAGACATTGGGGGCAAACCAATGCGATCTTGAAACTGATCCAGAGTCATAACCTGGGGGCAATCAAATCGGATTCATCCTCGCAGTATGAGTCAAGTCAGTTATCATTGTTTGCTACTTGGGGCATGGGTCCCCAATTTGATCACATCTTTGGTTTACACCAAAGTCAGTAATCTTGTCATTTCTGAAGGACAACTCGCTACTGACGCAAACAGGTGTTTCTCAACACCACAATCAACAGTGTTTCTTAACACTACCTTTGGATACATCTATGTTTCTTAACACACATTGGATATCGCAAATGTAAATGATAGATCGATAGAAATCAAACACAAAGCACTCACAAGCACAACGGTGTTTCTCAACACCTCATACTTATACACTTCCAAAAACATTGAAAATGGTTGAAGTATGCTGAACTTTTATTCGTATGCTATCTATTTTCATTGATTTCCTTAATCTTTTCTTTGTCTACTGCTTGTTGGTGTGGTCCCGATGATCTGGCAACGTCAAATAAACTGGGTGTATGTGATAAGATCTCCTGCATTAAGGTGGAAAAGCCTCACATCCCTCGATCCTCTTTATTTGTACGCAAAGGTGAGGTTGAAACTATCTCCTTGACTGTTATTGCTTTGCCTGTTTATGCAAGATCGCACTCATGGTTATCTTGGCTTTGAATGCCTCGATACTGGTGTACTCTTGCACTATCAAAACTAGAAACATTGTTCAGGTCATCTCGGCTTTTGTGCCTCAATGCTTACGTTAGTTTCCCATATCTTATCCGATGAAAGTCATATTCATATTCTTATGGTTGCAGTGGCACCAGTAAGGATTGTATCGACTCTGATGTTCCAAAAAGGTTCAATGATGAAAATTTTCAACTGCTAAAGCTTAGTGACTACACCTTAGGTTGCATTCGTTGCATTCATGTTAGTCTTGCATCTGCATAGTGTTGAAATCAGCATAATAACTTTATCTTTATCCAATGTGAAAGATTTGAGATTTTAATCGATTAATCTTCTCATCGTCAAGTGGTGAATGTCCTGATTCTATTTTCAGGATCGAAATCGAAATCTAAATTTGACCACTTCCACAACCAATGGAAATCTCTCATTCTTTTCTTCTCCTCAATCCATGTATCTTACTTTTGGTCAATCTGGGTCAACATGACCTCTCATCAAGTACAGATTTCATCCTAACCACGTGGGACCTCTTCCTAATCAGATTAGTTTCTTCCTAAATTGTCTAATCAATCAAATTTCTTCTCATCACTGGGGCACCTAGCCATATTTCGATTTCGCTCCCGAGGGGGCAGGATCAGGACATCAACATTCGAGTGATTACATCCTTAATCAAAACCCCATCACTTGGGGCATCTCAGCTTCATCACATCAAATCAAGTTGAGATCATCTTAAATCAAAGGCAACCTAATCAATGGTCTTATATAGTGGTGAATACACTCAAAACAAGACAAGATCAGTCTTATACGGGATATTCATTATTGAAACCAGATACATTGATCAAATTGGCTTCATTGCTTCAAATAAAGTCAATTTGTTTGCTAATCAAATCTCTTAATGGTAATCAGTTTCATTGCTTCAAATCAAACTGGTTATGCATTCAAACCAATCAAAAAGGTTTAAGAGTTCCTGACAGATGTTTAGTTTCATCGCTTCAAATCAAACTAAGCATTCTATTTTATATCTTTTGATTGATCTTCGTCCAATCAAGCTCAAAGTCGGTCTTCTTCTTCAAAAGAATGGTTTCATCGCTTCAAATCAAACTATTTTGGGTCTTCTCGCCAACAAGTCTTTGAATCAATGCGCTGATCTCACATCAATTCAAAGAGGGGCAAATGTAATCACCTAAAAATGGTCACCTAAACCCTAGACCCCCAATCTCAACAATCAATCAAGAAACCCTAATCTTGATTAAACCTAAGTCCTAAATCAAATAGGCAATTATCAAATTCAAACTAATCTAACCTAAACCCTAGGTCCTAATCAATCATCGTACTTGATTAATTAATTATTTCCTAAAATCAAAGCACATTGGCAAATATATCTTATGTTAATTATTTAATTGATATTCTGATATATTAATTAAATAAAAATTACAAAATTGTCAAATAAATAAAAAGGGAATTAAATTAATTATAAAAACATAAATGTGCATTCAAAATCAATTAAATTATTAAAAATGCATATGACATCATCAAATCTAGTTAACTGATTTATCAAAATGGAAACAATCCAGTTCCACTCAGTTAACTGATTCTCCACTGATTATCATTTTAGAAACATTTCAGTTAACTAAAAATTGAATATGGAAGTTTCCAAAACAACTAATCAGTCAGTTCAGTCAACTGACTCTCTTGACCAATCGAATCACTTGCACATGGATTGTGCTTCTTCAATTGAATCTGAGCCACTCTTTTTGTTTGATCTCGACCGTCGATTCGAGAGAGAATTCTATAAAAGAGAAACTATTTTCCTTCACAAAGGATCCTAATTTTTGCTTAATGTTATTATACTGCATTTTCATCTTATCTTTTAGCATTTTAGCATTCATTTGTTTTGTATTGTTGTTTATTACTTTCAATTCCAGCAAATGAATCTAATTTAGAGCACACTTTGATTTGGTGTTGTTAAAATGAGTATCTCACATTTCATTTAGTGCTTCTAAAATGAATCTTAATAAGCTTTGGATAAACAACAAATTGCATAATCATTTAGATTAATCAGCATTTTACTTTCAGCATATAGCTTTTAAATCCTTTATTTAGGTTAGTGTGTAGTCACTGAGCTTGCAATGATCTGAGAGAAAGCTCATTCTCCTGCCTTCTAGAAGGCAACATGTCAATTCATTCACACATGCAGGATGAATTAATCTATATTCATTTCTGTATGTGATTGAAGAGCAATGACCATATTGAAATGTATGGCTAAATCAGAGGCCTACATTTAGCTATCACACATATGTGTAGGATTCCTAGTACTCCATAAGGATGGGCTCTGTTTTATTACTTCTTCATAAATAATGATGTAGTCAATGATGGAGAAACCTTAAGGAGATTAGTCCAAACCTTGCAGTAAATATAACACAACGAAAGAAAACAAGACAAATAGGTACAAATAAGGAATTTCATCTTTTATTATCATCGGAGATCATTTACAACATATATGCAACATGCTATTTCACATGTCAGTCATCCATGCCAAGCACACATGCTTGATTACAATCAAAACCCTTGCAACCCTACCCAAGCTAATAAAAATAATCTTATGAGATCATTTTTTGCCTTAGAAACAAGTCCATAATCTTATAAAGTCACCGCAACATCTAGTCGGCCTTCAAAAGATTACATTCCCCAAGAATTGAGAAAATGTATTACAACAAATAAGTCAGGACCCAAATCCTTAGGAACAACCTCCAAAGAAAGATTTAAGAGATGAGACCATAAAATAATGTCAGCTTCAAATGTAACAATGAGCTGACATGATCACACTCAAAAAAACCAACCGGAAGATCAGAAAATGATCGGATAATCCAACCACCAACCAAAAATATGAAGAACAGGATAAATACGTGAATAATTTGGCATAACTTACGAATGATGAGACCAAATGAGGTGTGATCATAGGATAAGATCCAGGATGAAGCCAAGACAATTTTGTCACAATCACAACACAAAATAACAAGCACAAATTGACCACCAACTAAAACAACAAAATTACCCAATCGGAAGAGAACAACAAACAAACAAGAAGGAAATCTTTTTGGTTGATGCAAGAATGGAAAGATCCTAAGATGCTCCTCTTACTCAACATGACTCTCCTAAGCATAAAAGACTCTCCTGTCTCAGGCTAAGCTTCATTTTCCAAAACTTTACCAACAATATGTTCCTCATGTGTGATAAGATTTTGTTTACGCATGTTCTTACTAGATCCTTAGAAACATTGAAAAGACCTATGTCCTATGCCACCACATTTGAAACAAGTGCCCTTGAACTCCTTTCTACCATTCCCTCTTCTAGGTATTCTCTGATCAGATTCAAATTCAATGGTTTGCTTCTCTTTTCATTGTTGCTAACTTGCTTCTCTCTTCCTCTAGAGTTACCTTTTCTACTCTTCAACTTATCTTTTGTCCTTAATCCATACCGGTAAGTATCCTTAATTGTAGAAATCCTCAACATACTCAACTCATCCTGAATATTAAATCTCTGACCATTAACATACCTAGCCACCTTCTCCTTTGATACTTCTTTGTGACTAGATCTAATAGTCATCTTATAGAATTCCTCTGTATATTCTTCCACACTTATGTCTTTCTGCCTCAAATTCTGTAATTCATTGAACAACTTTAATTCATAATCCTCAGGGATGAATATATATTTTAACCTAGCAACCATCACCCTCTATCTAGTGACTTTTGTCTCACCATTCTCTTCTCTATCTTTCTATAATTCCTTCCACCATAAGGCAGCATGACCCTTCAACTTAGTCTTTGCTAACCTAACCCTTTGTGGATCTCTGATATCTTCCAGCTCAAAGTAGTCTTCTAACTCTCCAATCCAATCAATCAAATCATCAGGATACAATTTTTCCAGTGAAAATAGAAACATCCATCCTATGAATTTTACTTACTTGCTCCATAACTCTCATTAATCTCTCCTCATCTGCAGGGATCTCAGAATCAATAGTCTAAATATCTTCAACAACCTTCTCAAATTCTTCTTCAGTCTCAGGATTCCTTCTCAATCTAGTCAACACATTTATGATCTCATTCCTCATCTCAACTCTAAATTCTTCCATGATTTTCTCTAGCCTTCTAGGGTTCATCCTTCTAGGTGACATCTTCCAATTCTTAGGCGCAACTATCTCTTCAACTGAAAATCTATTACAAGATGCTTCTCCAACCAGTCATCTATAGACACACAAGAAACCTGCCTCCAATCGATATGCCTTCAACTCTTAACAATCAACAATAAACCCTTCCTCGCCACCTTGCACAAGTCCTCCATGATTGCAAGTTATATCTTCACTCTGACACCTCTCAATCAACAGGTCTAGGGATTCACGAGTTAGGAACTCAAATCTACTAACACAAGAATCTCAACTTTATTCAACCTCAATCTTGTTCAACCTCGCTCAACCTTCTTCTTTGATACCACTTGATGCAGTCAAGGGTGGAGAAACCTCAAGGATATCATTCCAAACCTTGCAACAAATATAACACAATGGAAGAAAACAATACAAATAGGTACAAATAAAAGATTTTATCTTTTATTATCATCAAAAATCATTTACAACAGATCTACAACATGTTATTTCACATGCCAAGCATACATGCTTGATTACACTCAAAACCCTCACAACACTACCCAAGCTAAGCCAAATAATATTATGAGATCATCATGTTCTTCAGGAACAAGTCCATAAGATCACAAAGCCATCACAACATCTAGTCAACATTGAAAAGATTATATTCCCCAAGAATTGAGAAAACTTATTACAACAAATAGGTCAAGACCCAAATCTTTAGGAACAACCTCCAAAGAAATATTTAAGATATGTGATCATAAAATAATGTCAGCCTCAAACATAAAAATGAGCTGGCATAGTCACACTTGGAAAAGAAAACTAGAAGATTGGGAAATGATCAAAAAACTCAACCACCAACCGGAAATATGAAGAACAAGACAGATATGCAAAAAATCTTTCATAACTTATGTGCGATGAAACCAAATGAGGTGTGATCGTAGGATAATCTCCAGGACAAATCCAAAAACACGTTGTCATAATCACAACACAAAAGAACAAGTACAGATCGACCACCAACCAAAACACCAAAACTGCCCAACTGGAACAGACCAACAAACAAACAAGAAGGAAATATTTTTGGTTGATGCAAGATTACCAAGATCCTAAGATGCTCCTGCATCAAATAAAGGCCCTCCTATGTCAAACCCCTGGGACTTGAATTTTTCCAAGTTGAAATTACCCAACGTTTTTATTGATTTAGAATTCTTGAGAGAATTGGCTTGTAAATACTGCATGTCGACTAAGGTTATTAGAAGACCAAACTAGAGAGCCCTAGTGACAATTGATAGTAGTTTGACTGAAGTGTTTGGTATCACAGGTGCTACTTGTAATGTGTTTGACTTTGATCAGGAAAATACTAATTATGAGGGCCACAAATGGGTTCTGAAAAGAATAGTTATAACAAGGTTTATGCCTAGGGGACCTTATAGAAAGTGAATACTAGTTCTTGATAATGTGAAAGAAATTTTTGACCTAAATGATTTCCAACAGTAATTTGTGTATACTAGTGTTGTGATAAATTATTTTCAATCTCAAAGGAAATTGCAAGCTATGGATGAGATTGTTCATTGAAATTATATCATAAGGTTTTCCATTACCTAAAGTCTTGGAATTATCTTATTTGTGTGTCTACATGATGTTATGTATTGAGGGTCTATTTTGTATGCAAACTTATTTCATAGGAATACCCTCCAGATCTCGTCCATCTCAAAGTGAAGAATGTTGTTCATGTCTCCTCGAGTTGGTTTTTCTTGTCCTACAAGAAAATTCTCCAACTGTTCCACTGGTTGCAGGAACAGTCACGAAATGGAGTTCCATTGGCTATAGGAGTAGTCACATAATAGAGTACCAATAGATATAGGAACAATCCGCTGCTAAAACTAAAAATAATTACTGAACATAAAAGTAACTAGCAAAAATGAGTGGAATTCTCACCAAGTGGGCGCCCTTGAATGAGTCTTCCAAAATCTTTACTCAGATGCAAAAAATTAAATATCATTCCATTTATAGAACACAGTTCCAATGGCTACAAGAACAGTCATAGAACACAGTTCCAATGGTTGCAGAAATAGTCACAGAACATAGTTCCAATGGGTGCAGGAATAGTCAGCTGCTAAAACTTAAAATAATTACTGAACATAAAATGAACTAATAAAAATGAGTGGAATTCTCAGCAAATGGCCCCCCTTGGATGAGTCTTCCCAAATCTTAACTTGGATGCAGAAAACTAAAGTATCATTATATTCATCAAAGTTTTGTTACAACATGACAGTAATATGATTACTTTAGCGTGTATAAGACAATTGTATATCTATGAATAATTTAGTATAACATTCATTTAATCACATGTAAGATTAATATAGATAGATTACATAGAAACTTGATATCAACAAAAAAAACATGGATAGGTTCATGCCCATAGATAAATAAGTTTAAGAAAGAACCATGAAAAGTATCAGCAACTAGGTGCTAAACCTCATCATAATGACGAAAGATATATAAGAAGTCCTATAAAAAATGAGTCATTATTTGGGCTCATTGCCACCCCCCCCCCCAACCTAATGGATTTCTAGTCCTCCACCAGGTGGAATTTGATTCCTTTGTCTTGCAAGCATCCTAAAATCATTGACTATTGTCAGTCCCTCAATTGTCACTCTTAGTTTCAAATAAAATCTATTTTTTTATCCAATCTCTGCCACCTAGATTTCACTACTTGTTCATCATAGGAATGATGTTCTATATAGGTTGGAATAGGCAACTAAACAATTGGTGGCTGAAACATTAAAGGGAGTCAATATTGTTCCTTTCTTCTCCCCAATTGAACATACTTTGGTGCCCTCATAATGGTTGCATAAAATTTTTGCAAGGAATGGGGTTCGAATTGCTTCATGTCATCAGGTAACCCATTCCATCTTTTTTCCACATATCCCAATGTTGCCCCTCCTATAGTTGCAGCCACCTATACAAATTCCTGAAAGGCTTCTTCTCTCCAACCTAGGAACTGTCGTTTGAATTTCATTTTGTACATAACATTGTGCCAAGTATAGAAAATGTTTGTAGGGTCACTTGATTCTGCCCTTAAAGGTAAAGGGGTATGGATCTACCTTTCTCTATGTGCTATAAATTTTTGTTCCCAACTAGTTTCATTTTGAATACAAGACATTAGTGCCCTTAAATGAATATCTTTGATATACATTAATGGATTCCACTCATGATCATTAGGAACAACATAGTTGTGGAAGTATAATTCATAGAGTAAGTTTTTAGTTTTTGTTGGGGAAGACTGTTAAGCTTGGAATAAATCTTTCGGGGTCTCTATAGAAGGGTTTAAACCAAATAGTATTGTTTACAAATGAAAAGAAAGACTAGGCTCCTTGAGATGCGGTGCATATATCCTTGGGGGAGTTCTACATTATAAAATTTGTGGCACTAAGGTCATCACATTGTTTACCTTATCTGTTAATGCAACAATTTTTGCACTCTTCCCCTTAATCTCCTTGTCTTTCTTTGTAATCACTTCTTGCAGCCCGTGCTTCTCTTTATTCCACTCTTATTCCTTATCCTTCATATATTTCCTTAAATCTAGGGAAATCGATGCCCATGATAAAGTAGTGGGTTGGTGAATACCTACTAGGAATCACCTTTTTCTAGTTCTTTGTCTGTCACTTGCTCAGCTATAGCAACGAGCTTTGCTAATCCTAAATTATATTGTTCCAGGATTCCTTCCATCAACAACCCCTCTTCTTCCTGGGGAAATTCCCTTTCTTGAGATATATGTTCATCCCCCTCGGATTCTTTTGTAGGCATCATTTCCCTACCCTGCTGCTCAGATGAGGAGGTAAACTTGGGGCTTCCCCTAGCACGTCTCCTAAGGATTATCCTTTGTTCTTCACTAGGAGTGGTATGAACAGAGTCCAAGGATTTAATTTAGATATGAAACCTAGGTACAGTAGATTTTGCCTATTTACTATGTTTACCCCTGAGCCTATGACTCCTCCTCTGGGGTGTTTTCTCTGTAATTTTTAGTTGTGTTAGACCTTTTAGCATACTTTCTGCTATGATCAGTGGCTATAGGAGGTTCTGAAATCCCTATTTTTATGTTTTCTAGGGCTAGGGATTTCCTTTATAATTTTTCACATTTTACCCTTTCCCTTTTCATCCTTAGTCTTTTTAATTTTTCCTTTTTCCCTTGCTACTATTTCCCTAGTATGAACTATTGATTTAGGGGAAACATCCTCATTAGGGTATGAAGAGGAATTATTTAAATATTTATGCATGACTCAGGTGAACTTGTTTTGGCTATAGTAGGGTTTGTGCTAGGAACCACGCTAGAAGTTGATGCCACAAGGGTGAATTTTGTAAGTGTTGCCTTCCCGCTAACCCTATGGGTCAAGGGTTGACCTCTAAGATGCACATTCACCTCTTTGGACTCTTTAATTTTTAAAAATCATCCCATGGCATCTGAGACACATCTTGTAAATACCTTTCAACAAGCAATTTAATTAAACAATTATGGGAAACAAAGTTTTGACTACCTTTTTGCGTTTCAGCGGCCATGATTGCCAGCATGTTATATATCACATTGGGGACATCCATTATCCTTCCATGTTGCATGTGGCTCAGAAGCTTTAAGTGTATAGAGTGTAGACTTGATTATCAAACCTCACAGGTAATGTATTTGATAATATAAACTGCAACATGTGGCCATTTATCTAGTAAAGAAAGCCTCATTGTTCCATGTTTATCTACTTCAAGTGGACAATCCCCAGGTATGATAAAGTCTGGTCTAGCTGTTCTAGCCTCTTTATTTTCAAGGTAGGGTTATCCTACAACAGGAAAACCTACAACTTCAACAATCCTCTCCTTCATGGAAGTAACCTTCAAACTCTTCACTATTGCCTCACCATTGTTAAATATCTGAGAAAATTCCATAGCAATTTCATTACTGAACCCATTCAACTTCAAAAAGTAGTCTAACCAGACAGATTTCATGAATTCTGGCTCATATAGTGTTCATGCAGGATTACTACATGAACTGTTGGTTCACTTCTCACTTGTAGACCTCCCATGTTTCTAGTCACACCCTTTGAAACCTCTCTGCTCTTCAATTCATTAGCTGCAAAATTACCTATCTCTTTACCCCGCTTTTAGTGGCATTTATGACAACTTATTAAGAAATAAGGAAGAAATTAAAGAGGGATTTCATATTTTAAAATATTGGTATATAGAACATAGGTATGTATAATGACGCCTATATGACACATCAGCACACACTCCCCCCAGTCTATACGGAAGCATGTGTCCACACATCCCCGGCTACGGGGCAACTAGAATGCACCCACATAAGGTGTTACTTTTTTCAAGTCTCTTTTAATATTTTATTTACATTAGACCGTGGTACATTTTGGTTGCACGATAGATGACGCCATGTCAGAGCATTTGAAATAAACATTATAATTATTTAATAAATACATCTAAAGTAATGAATACACAAAATGTGTCATGCTTGTACCTGGTGTGACATTCAGCCTACTATTTGCAAAGCTCGAGTAATCAAGAAGAAAACCAATGGATGAGATCTCATTTTTTCCTAATTAAGTACTTGACATCAAAAGATGTGAGATCTTTCCTAATCTGTTCTATGTAGATTCTCTTGTCGACACAAGTATATGAGGAAATTCTGCAAGTTCAGAAAATGGCTTTCGCCATTCAACATTTTGAGGAATGTGAACTATATTTCTAAGGTGGCAAGGCTATAAATGGTGCTTACTAGTTTGAATATTTTCAATAGCTTGGTTTTCCTTTAATTGAGGAGGTTTATGATGGAGTTTGTAGAGAAGGTAAGTGTTTTCTTATATAGGACAACATGGTCTAACAAAATTCAATTACAGGAAACATACAAAGATCAAAAAACAAGTGTCATGTTGTTGATTTGTAGTTAAAGGGATATTAGAAGGGTTGTTGTTAGTTAAAGGGATATTAGAATGCGGTAGTGCAACTACAAATATTTTCTTTAGTTTTCAAATTAATCTAATCTTTGAGGCTACCACTCTAATTACCTTGAATCAGGGTAATACAGATTGGGCTGTGGGTGCAGGTACTGAAGAGGTGGTGTGGAGAAGAATTGGGAAATCTTGTCAGACCCATTTTCCCATTTTCAACTTTGATAACTACCCATGGTCGATATTGGCACGACTCTCTTGCCTGGATGATTAGCTAAAAGCATTGGATTTTTCACCATAACTCCCTTGTATACCGACCAAGTTGTTTAACTTTAGGACAAGACTGGTGATAACAAACTTTGTTCGGATAGAGATTATGATGCATGAGCATCCTTGGGTAGTTGGCAATCCTATATCACCAAAGTATGTTAGATTTTGGTTTTGGCTTTCGGTAGAAATCTCGGTTGGAGACCTGATATTGTTGGTCATTTCATGGTATTTCTCGGTTGGAAGGTGTGTTTCTTCACCGATGGACTCGGTGACTGGGCTCGGTGGTGTTATTCTCGATGGTGCTCTGCTTGGTGGCACTTTTCTTGGTGGTGCACTACTTGGTAGTGCTCTTCTTAATGGTATTATGCTCGATGGTGTCTCTCACCGAGTGGCTTAGCTTTTGGTGTTCTAGTTCACCAATGGGGTTATTTGGTGTGTTTGGACTGGCCGACATGTGCATTTAATTTGGGTCACGTTCCTCGTGATTGGTTCTAAATCTAGATTGGTTCTTTCTCCTAGGTGAATTTAATGACTGTTGCAAGCTGACTGATAGATAACATGTTGGGTTTTGTGTTCTTGAAGCTGACTGATGTTTATTGAGTTGTTTTATTGTAAAGTCGACTTGTGGCTATGTTGTATAAAAGAAGGGTATGGATAGAGTAGGAGGAGGAAATGAGGGGGAAGAAAGAATTAGAAGAGGTAGCAAAAGATAGCTTGAAGATCTGGTAGCTAAGTGTTGGGTTAGGAAACAAGAAGATTGCTTGGTCACTTGCGAGCTCAAGTTCAAATCTGTCTTGGTGTTCCTAATGGATTGTTGTGTGTCACAGATATAGGCTAGCATGGAAGGCGTTGATCCTGTGAGACATGTTGTGTTTGTTGATGTAATTGGTCAAAACCAAGAAGGCCTTATAGCTCCGCATGTTGCATGTAATAAGTTTATGATAATAATATAAGTTGATATTGGTTATATCTTGTTGTGTTGTTGTTTTCGTTGTGGTTGTTGTTTGGCTGCAAGTCCGGACATCTCTTTTGAGATCTCTTCGGACCTTGACTGCATCAAGTGGTATTAGAGCGAAGTTGATAAGGATGGTCCAAGTGAAGGTTGTGATTCCTCCAGAGGTTCATGTTGCAAATCCATGTTTCTGGACTTGTGAAACCTTTCTGATTGTTCGTGCGAGGTAGCAGGTTGCGATCTAACTTGCAAACAGTTCAGAAGTTGTCACAAGGTGGTCGGTTGGGATTTTTTGCAGATGGTTTTTTAAGATCTTGGAAGATGCCTCTGAGGAGATTAGGCACTAGGTAATTCGAAGATCTCATTGATGCGATTGAGACAAGGATAACATAAAAGTTTAGATCGGATACCAGATTTGAGATGGCGACGATGAAGAATGAGTTGGTCAGCAAAATTATGAGAGTCATAGCTGGTTTACCAAGGAACCTTGGAACAAATGATGGTTATGAAGAAGTTGAAGACTTTGAGGCTGTTGGATCTAGTGGAGATGATAGAGCTGATCGGATGGAGAGATCTGGGGAAGATAGAACTGATCAGTTGCAGAGATCTAGTGCTTGGTTGAGTACAAGTTACCGGATGGAGGTTTCCAATTTCTTAGGTATATTGAGAACCGAGGATCTAATTGACTGGATCGGTGAGGTAGAAGACTACTTTAAGCTAGAAGACATTGGAGATCCTCTTAGAGTTTAGATATCCTCTTAGAGTGAGGTTAGAACAGACTAAGTTGAAGGGACATGTTGCTTTATGGTGGAAAGAATTGCAGAGAGATAGAGAAGAAGAAGGTGAGGTGAAGATTAATCGGTGGAGGTTTATGGTGGAAAAACTAAAGGATAAGTTCATTCCTACCGAATATGAACTATAGTTGTTCAAGAAGTGAAAAAACCTAAAGAAAAAGGAGATGAATGGAAGACTATACCGAGGATTTCTACAAGTTGACTATTCGGTTTGGACATAGAGAAATTTCTAAGGAAAAGGTGAATAGGTATATTAATGGTCTAAGATTTGATATCCAATATGAGATTGGTATGATGAAGATTGGCTCAATTGAGGATGCTTACCAGTATGCCTGAAGGTAGAAGATAAGTTGAAGAGAAGACATCATGGTAAACTCCGAGGGAAAGAGAATCAAGAGCATTCGGTAAAGGAAAAAATAATAGTTGAGGATGGATCGAAACCTATTGAACCGAGGAGAAGTAAAGGTAGAAGTGGATTCAGAGGTACTTGTTATAACTTCAATGAAGAAGGACATCGGCCATATGAATGTCCCATGCAGACAAAAAGGTCGATAATCACCAGAATACTGTGGTGAATGAAGATGTACTGAATGAACCTGAGGTGGAGGGAGAAAACTTACTGATTCAAAGAACATTGCTTGGTTATAAGGTGGTGGAACCTTGTCAGAGAAATATTTTTTTGTCGAATGCGGGAAAGGATTCACAGAAGAAGAACCGAGACAAGAGTGTATCAGTTGAGGACTTGGAGGACATGTATATCAAGAACCAAATTGGGATCTATGTGCTAAATCCCAAAAGATGTTTGTTGAGCTGCTGAGAACATCTTTTTGCACCTGGGGTGTCTGATGTAGGAGAATCCTTGGGTAGTTGGCAATCCTGTATCACCAAAGTATGTTGGATTTGGGTTTTGGCTTTTGATAGCAAGCTCAGTTGGAGACCTAAGATTCTCGATCATTTGGTGGTAGTTCTTAGTTGGAAGGTGTGTTGCTTCACTGACAGACTTGGTGACTAGGCTTTGTGGTTCTCTTCTCAATGGTTCTCTGCTCGGTGGTGCTCTGCTCAATGGTGTTCTACTTGGTGGTGCACTGCTTGGTGGTGCTCTCCTCGGTGGTGTTCTACTTGGTGGTGTGGCTTGGCTTTCGGTGTTCTAGTCCACTGACAGGGTTATTGTGTATGTTTGGACTGACCGACATGTGCCTTTAATTTGGGTCATATTCCTCATGATTTTAATCAACCGTTGGAGATGTGAGGACCTAAATCTGGATTGGTTCTTTCTCCTAGGTGAATTTAATGATTGTTGCAAGCCAACTCATGGATAACACGTTGAGTTTTGTCTTCTTGAAGCCAACTGGTGTTTATTGAGTTGTTTTATTGTAAATCTGACTTGTGGCTATGTTGTATAAAAGGAGGGCATGGATAGAGGAGGCAACAAGGGGGAAGCGATAAGTAGTAGAGGTAGAGAAAGATATCTTGAAGAGCTGGTAGCTAAGTGTTGGCTTAAGAAACAAGAAGATTTCTTGGTGGCTTGTGACCTCAAGTTCACATATGTCTTGTTGTTCCTACCGAATTTTTGTGTGTCACAGAACAGGGATAGCATGGAAGGCATTGATCCTAAGAGACATGTTGTGTTTTTTGATGTTACTGGCCAGAATCGAGAAGGCCTTACAGCTTGGCATGTTTCATGTAATCAATTTTTTATAATAATATAAGTTGATATTGGTTATATCTTATTGTGTTGTTTCCATTGTGGTTGTTGTTTGGATGCAAGTCTGGACATCTCTTTTGATATCTCTCCGGACCTTGACTGTGTCATATTAATGGTGGTAGAATCAAATCTTTGTTAGTGGCCTAAAGCTTTTTTCATTCTTTAAATATAAAATGAATTACAAGGCCATTAAAAACTGGGGTTCTAGTTCTGGAAATTCTATTTGGCTTGTAACTAGGATAATGTTTAGTATTAGGTTGTTGGAGGTGAATGTAATTCTAAGATAGTGTGATCTCATGAACAATGTTAATGAGTTTGTGCAATTATAATTACTAATGTCATAAATTTGTCTCAAACTTTGCATACTTTAAATCATATGAATTCAATACATTAAAGATGGTCGACTTTGTCTCTGAAATTTTCTTGTAGGGGTGTTATTATTTTATGGGTCTCTCTCAAGGAGAGAGTTAAATTTATTTGTGCAGATAACAATGATTATTTTGTGTAAAATGGATTGTTGAAGTAGAACTTTATGATAACATGAGTACGCTTGTTAATGTTAATCATTAATATCTTCAAAACACACTGGTTAAGTTTCATCTATTCATAGGATCTCTGTCATGGCTTTACTTTCACTCTGTAGCATAAGATTGGGCATTGCCTGGAGGGTTTTTAGATTTAAAACCATATGAATCAAATCTATTGTTCCTTTCTATTCTTTGATTTTCTGTTTAATTCATTTGTGTTCTTGTATCTTCACGGTCCTTAGAAAAATATGGAGGATGCATTTAAAAGTGTTTGTAAAACACTCCTACATGATTCTGGGAAGGAGATATATAATTTATGTGTTCCCAGTGTTTGTTAAAGAAAATGGGATTACTTATTCAAGTGATGAAATAAAATCCCCATCTACATAAAATGTGAGAATTATCCACATTTAAAGGTCTGTAGTTGGCCATTAGAATGAATGTATCATATGTACAAAATTAGAATAAGGAATACCCTCGTGAGTCCTGTGGAGCTTGAAGTGAAGAAGGTTGTTCAAGCTCCTACCAGAATAATCCCCAACACACTACTTATTTACACCTTTTATAAACTTTTGAATAGTAAATATCTATTGTTGTCCTCTTCTTTTCTATCAGTCCTTGGTCATCTTAAATCCTTAATTACAAGAAATTGCTATGATACAATTCTTGTCAGACGTGTGTACTCCACTACCACTACTACATCACTACAACACCCTACCAAAAATGCATAAGACCAATATCCAATGGAGCCAAATTTTTCAAATAAACCAGATAAACATTAACTTCTAGGAACACTAAATGGTACCCTTCTGTCATCCTCATGGGTTCAATAAAAAACATAGTGGCCCTACCTAACATGTTCTATGGGGAGAAGGATGCTTCTCCTTTTCAAGGATCCTTAGTGTTTTCTCAAGGTCACATAAGGTCCTAAGACCATTTACAATTAGTTCAAATATTTTTTTAAGGCAATTGATAGCATTTAACTCATGTAGACCTATAAGGTCCAAATTGGGTCAAACATGGTCAAAACACTCAAAGTGTGTTCAAAATCAGAGGAAATGATGTAATTTGACTCATATTTTCCATTTTTGCATGTATTAGGGATAGACATGAAGTTTTGAGTTAGTTTTTCAAGTAGGGCAAAAAGTTGTAAAATGTTGTAAAAGTTGCACTGACAACTTTTACAACTTTCTACTACAAAAGTGCACTTTTCAAATCCCAACGGTCACCCATCCAAAAATCAGTAGGGGACCCTTTGGGATAAAATAATTACTATTTATAAGGCCTCTTGTGGTCGACACACAGGTTGTTGTTAATATTTAAAGAAGTTGAATACAAATTTTTCTCTCTTTCCCTACTTCAAAGAGGGGAGAATCTGGTTTTATATGCAATTGGTTTGAATGTTTTTCATTAAAGTTTGGAAGAGTTATCGCCATTTTTCTCAAGGTGGGTCTAAAACCCTCACCAACTAGGGTTTGAACGTTAAATGCTTGTAAGACTCTATTCCACCGTAGGAAAAATCTAAATCCTAGCGCA
Source organism: Thuja plicata (assembly GCA_018584345.1). Classification (NCBI taxonomy): domain Eukaryota; kingdom Viridiplantae; phylum Streptophyta; class Pinopsida; order Cupressales; family Cupressaceae; genus Thuja; species Thuja plicata. The sequence goes on along the minus strand of MU224675.1, from coordinate 3,185,716 downwards.
ATTGTAGTGCTTGGGGTCCCTTTGAAGATGCATATGGTTGTTGAGAAAAAGGCGGAGTTGAGAGAGAGAATGAAAGCCCTAGGCCTGGGATTTTCTATGTGACAAGATTATTTCTGTGAATGTGAATGTAAATTTAGAGTCAGACAAATTTGAGGGGTTTAGGTGCCTCAAACATGTGGAATCTTTTTTTTTGTTGAATGTCATTTGTTTGTGGTATTGGTCAATGAATTGAGAGTTTTTTGAGTTTGTTGTTGTGTCCTTGTCTTTCTGATAAGTCCTATGCATCAGAAATGGAATGGCATAAGAAGGAAATTGAGCACTTGAAACATGAAATGAAATAGTACAAGGCTGCAAGGTATGATATAGGTGATTTCATAAAATAATGGGACAATTGAGTGGGATCTACGACCAACAGAGAAGCACTTTAGATCTCATTGTACACATCAATAAATATTTCAACAAAAGAAATACAAATTGACATATTAACACAACAATATCCAACTAAATTATTGAAAGTCAACTATTGATAGCTCGCTCTCCATCCAAATTACAAAATTGGTCCACTTTTTGATTTGTAATATTTCCTTTTCAAATGGCTTTGGATGTCGGCCATATTTCTACTCCTATCAAAACATGGCACATGCACTAGTTAAACCAATTAATATGAAAACATTTACATTTTTCTAGGAAATAAAAAAAATCATTTAACACATTAAATATACTTAAAAATCTACAGGTGGAGGCTTGTAAACCTTTCTGGCCACTTTGATGTGTGGCACAAAGTTTGGCAAGCCTAGCCTTGGAGGCCTTATCTTGAAACATATACTAATTCAATTTAACTATGCAAAATAAAATTGAAGAATCATTTAATAAATTTAGTATAATCTTAAGAGAAAATTCAAATACCTACATACTCTCTTCACCCGACTTCCTCTGTGCCTCAGACTTCTCATATGCTTTTACAAGCTCTTTCCATACTTTCACACTTACATCAATTGGCCTTTTTCTACCCTTAGCTTGGGAGGGATTTTTTTATCTTCTATGTTTGGTTGCATCAAAATTGCTTACAGTTTTGAGATATTCATATTTTTATCTTCTTTACAGACTAACCTGTGCCAAATTCCACCTCCAAGTCGTGGATAACTTCTTTTTGCAGGTGTATGTGTATCTTTGAGAATGGGAAATGTAGATGGACTTTGAACCGTTGAAGGCATGCAAGATGAAGTGCATTGCGTGGTGGAAGAAGTCTATGTCCCATGAGTGGCTAAAATAATGGAATTCTATGTTCCCTGCTCCACATTCTTAGAGTTTACTATTATTGAATTCCTCCTAGATCTTATGGTCATTGCAAGAGTGACTGGGGAATCAATTGATTCCCTTTGACACGCTTTAGAGTCATTAATAGATCACTTTTC
>MU224675.1:3150195-3184123 GCA_018584345.1 Thuja plicata | reverse complement strand
TATATATATCTTCTTTTAGATTTAGAAATAAAAAATTATAAAACTAAAATTTGAAGAAACAATGGAAACATTTACAAATATATAAATTGACAATGTATTACCTCATTGTGGCCAGAGTCAGCTTTGTTCCCTCTATTGCTCGACATTTTGAGGCAACCTAGGGGAAATTTTATCTAAATATATTTATATGGATTCAAATTGAAACAAAAGGAAAAATACATTTTCACATTTAAAGCAAAATCAGGGGTTTGATTTCTATCCATCTATCCTCTACTCTCTATCTCGCAAAAAAATAAAACTGGGCAACCAAACAAAGTAAACGTCGTTTATCCTATGCTATGTATCTGGAAACAAAATAAAAGTGGGTGTCCAAAATGAAAACTAAAAGATCAACAAGACCAACAGGAAAATGAACAACAACTAATACAAAAATTCAGAGCGATATAGGGTAGTAATTTTATCGCAGGCATGAATTTTTAAGTTTTTTTTAACCCATTAATGAGCGCTACACTGAGTGTTTCCCGCAAATGTAATGCATTTATTTGCGATTTTCAAAAATATGAAATGTTCCCACGAATCTATAAATATCTGCGGTGGTTTGTTGTGCTTATTGGCGCAATATTGGTTAACATCCATTTTATCGCCGATTTTGACCCAAATATGTAATATGCTTGGGATGTTGAAGTTGGTGTCAATGGTGCCTAATTTTGCACCAATTTTAAACCTTGAATGTAGCCTAGGGCACCAAAGAAAATGTAAAGTGCACCTAATGCAGTGCCTAATTTTGATTTGAATCTATGGTCATCTTGCAATCATAAGATTTGAGCTCTAGTTTATTTTAGCATTATTATTTGATTTTTATTTAATATTTTTGTTTAGATTTTGTGCAGGGTTGGGGTTCTTTTGAATATAGAGTTCAATTTGGTTTAATGTTCAATTATGTTTAGGGTTACAATTCAATTTATTTTATTGCTAGGATTAGGATTCAATTTGGTTTAGTGTAAAATTTGATGTACATTCAGCGTTCAATTTCATTTAGTGTTAGCTTTCCCTATAATTTGGCTTTGGATTAGAGTTCGATTTAGTTTAATATTCAATTACATTTTCAATTATCATTCTATTTAGTTGTGTTATAGTTAAGGTTCAATTTTGTTTAGGATTGGGGTTTAATTTAGGTTAGATTAATGGTATAATTTGGTTTAGGATATAATTAGGCTTAGATTTAGGGTTAAATATAGTTTACTATTAGGTTTCAATTTTCTTTAATGTATGAAGTCAATCTAGTGTAGGTTAAGGATTACATTTTATAAGGTTTAAATGATTGAGGTTAAATTTGGTTTATTGATAGGGCTACGATTAGAGTTAGAGGTTAAAATAAGGTTTAGTGCTTAATTAGATTTATTTAGGGTTTTTTTGTTTATTGTTAGTGTTACGCTATTTTGGTTTATTATTAGGGTTCAATTTAGTTCAATGTTCAATCAGCTTTAGGTTTTGGGTTTTATTTTGTTTAGTGTAACGACTATGGTTCAATATATTATTACATTAGACTTAGGGATCAATTTTGTCAATGATTGGGGTAATGGATTAAGTTGATGTACTATTGAATTAGGTTTACTATCAAGCCTAAAATTTGAGTTGTTATTTAGAGTTAGGGTTACAATTTGATTAAATTTAGGTTTAATGTTAAATTTTGTTTAGTATTGGGTTTACGAATATCTATAGAATGAGATTTAGTGGTAGAATTCAAAGTTGTTTTATGGTTAATGCTTGATTTGATTTATGGTTTAGGTTTATGGTTAATGTTCAATTTAGTTTAGGTCAATGGTTAATGTTTAATTTGGTTTAGGGAATAAATTATATTTATCTTCTCTCCCCTACCCTCCTACCTATATCTCTATAACTCTTCTGACCTTATCTCTCCCTCCTTCCATCCCCTCTCTTCGCTCCCCCTCTAGCTATCTCTCTCCTTCAACAACCCCCCATCACATTAGGTTCAAAGTCAAGGTTGGTATTTATTTAAGCTTATGGTTGAGTGAGGTTTAGGTTTAATAATGTTTAAAGTCTTGTCTTAAAAGGGTTCCAAGATTTTGATTTGATTTTGTGTCCTTTATTTTTGTTTAGATTAAAAGAGCAACACAAATTTGATAATCACTAGGTTTATTTTCTTATACTGTTTCATCAGGTTTAGGGTTAGGTTTCAATTTTCTTTAGTGTTCAAATACTCTCAATGTTAGGGTTCAATTTTCTTTATCATTAAGGTTTGGGTAAAATTTGGTTTAGAGTTAGTGTTTAATTTGGTTTGGTGTTCATTTAGTTTTATAATTAGGGTTGAACTTGATTTAGGGTTTTGATTCCAGTTTAATTTGGTTTAGGTTTAGAATTTATTTTTGGTTATTGTTAGGGAACTAAGTTTCAAGATTTTATGTGTTAGGGGTAGGGTTTAATCTAGATTGGGGTTTGGGTTTAGCTTTGTCTACTATCAGATTTAAGATTCAATTTGGTCTATTAGGGTTACTATTTTTGTCTAAAGATTGTAATCACATTAGGTTCAAAGTCAAGGTTGGTACTTATTTAAGCTTATGGCTGAGTGAGGTTTAGGTTCAATAGTGTTTAAGGTTATTTTTTAATAGGGTTCCAGGATTTGATTTGATTCTATGTCCTATAGATTTGTTTGGATTAAAATAGCAACATAAATTTGACAATTGCTAGGTTTAGTGTCTTATATTGTTTCATAAGATTTAGGGTTAGGATTGAATTTTCTTTAGTGTTCAAATACTCTCGGTGTTAGGGTTCAATTTCCTTTATCGTTAAAGTTAGGGTAAATTTTTTTTTAGAGTTAGTGTTTAATTTGGTTTGGTATTCATTTAGTTTGATGATTAGGGTTCAACTTGATTTACGGTTTTGATTACAATTCAATTTGCTTTAGGTTTATAATTTATTTTTGTTTATTATTAGGGAACTAAGTTTCAAGTTCTTATGTGTTAGGGGTAGGGTATAAATTGGATTGGGGTTTGGGTTTAGCTTCATCTACTATCAGGTTTAAGATTAAATTTTGTATGTTCTTAGCTTTAGGATAATTATTTTTGTTTAAATATTGTAATCACATTAGGTTCAAAGTCAAGGTTGGTACTTATTTAAGCTTATGGTCGAGAGAGGTTTGGGTTTAATAGTGTTTAAGGTTATATTTTAAAAGGATTCCAAGATTTGATTTGATTCTATCTCTTATAGATTTGTTTGGATTAAAAGAGAAACACAAATTTGATAATCGCTAGGTTTAGTTTCTTATACTGCTTCATCAAGTTTAGGGTTAGGGTTAAATTTCCTTTAGTGTTCAAATACTCTTAGTGTTAGGGTTCAATTTTCTTTATCATTAAGGTTAGGGTAAAATTATCTTTAGAGTTAGTATTTAATTTGGTTTGGTATTCATTTAGTTTTATGGTTAGGGTTCAACTTGATTTAGGGTTTTCATTACAATTCAATTTGGTTTAGGTTAAGAATTTATTTGTGTTTATTTTCAGGGAACTAAGTTTCAAGTTCTTATGTGTTAGGGATAGGGTTTAAATTTGATTGGGGTTTGGGTTTAGCTTCGTCTACTATCGGGTTTAAGATTCAATTTGGTCTATTTTTAGCTTTAGGATAACTATTTTGTTTAAAGATTGTAATCACATTAGGTTCAAAGTCAAGGTTGATACTTATTTAAGCTTACGGTCGAGTGAGGTTTGGGTTTAATAGTGTTTAAGGTTATGTTTTAGAAGGGTTCCAAGATTTGATTTGATTATGTCTTGTAGGTTTGTTTGGATTAAAAGAGCAACACAATTTTGATAATCACTAGGTTTAGTTTCTTATACTGCTTCATCGGGTTTAGGGTTAGGGTTTAATCTCCTTTAGTGTTCAAATACTCTCAGTGTTAGGGTTCAATCTGCTTTTTCATTAAGGTTAGGGTAAAAATTGGTTTAGAGTTAGTGTTTAATTTGGTTTGGTATTCATTTAGTTTTATGATAAGGGTTCAACTTGATTTAAGGTTTTCATTACAATTCAACTTGGTTTAGGTTTAGAATTTATTTTTGTTTATTGTTAGGGAATTAAGTTTCAAGGTTTTATGTGTTAGGGGTAGTGATTAATATAGATTAGGGTTTGGGTTTAGCTTTGTGTACTATCAATTTTAAGATTCAATTTGGTCTAGTTTAGCTTTAGGATACCTATTTTTGTTTAAAGATTGTAATTAGATTAGGTTCAAAGTCAAGGTTGATACTTATTTGAGCTTATGGCCGACTGAGGTTTGAGTTTAACAGTGTTTAAGGTTATTTTTTAAAAGGGTTCCAGTATTTGATTTGATTCTATGTCATGTAGATTGTTTTGGATTAATAGAAACAAAAATTTGGTTTAGTTTCTTATACTGCTTCATTAAGTTTAGCGTTAGGGTTCAATTTTTTTTAGTTCTTAAATACTCTCACTGTTAGGGTTCAATTTTGTTTATCATTAAGGTTCGGGTAAAATTTGGTTTAGAGTTAGTGTTTAATTTGGTTTGGTGTTCATTTAGTTTTATGATAAGGGTTCAACTTGATTTAGGGTTTTTATAACAATTCAATTTGGTTTAGGTTTAGAATTTATTTACGTTTATTGTTAGCGAACTAAGTTTCAAGGTTTTATGTGTTAGGGGTAGGGTTTAATATGGATTGGGATTTGGGTTTACCTTTGTCTACTATCAGGTTTAAGATTTTATTTTTTTGGTCTAGTTTTAGCTTTAGGATAACTATTTTTTGTTTAAAGATTGTAATAACTTTAGGTTTAAAGTAAAGGTTGGTACTTATATAAACTTATGGACAAGTGAGGTTTGGGTTTAATAGTGTTTAAGGTTATGTTTTAAAAGGGTTCCAAGATCTGATTTGATTCTGGGTCCTTTAAGTTTGTTTGGATTAAAAAAGCAATACAAATTTGATAATCGCTAGGTTTAGTTTCTTATATTGTTTCATCAGGTTTAGAGTTAGGGTTCAATTTTCTTTAGTGTTCAAATACTCCCAGTGTTAGGGTTCAATTTTCTTTATCATTAAGGTTGGGGTAAAATTTGGTTTAGAATTACTGTATAATTTGGTTTGGTGTTCATTTAGTTTTATGATTAGGGTTCAACTTGATTTAGGGTTTTGATTACAATTTAATTTGGTTTAGGTTTAGAATTTATTTTTGTTTATTGTTAGAGAACTAAGTTTCAAGTTCTTATGTGTTAGGCGTAGGGTTTAATTTGGATTGGGGTTTCAGTTTAGCTTTGTCAACTATCAGCTTTAAGATTCAATTTGGTCCATTTTTAGCTTTAGGATAACTATTATTGTTTAAAGATTGTAATCACATTAGGTTCAAAGTAAAGGTTGGTACTTCTTTAAGCTTATGACCGAGTGAGGTTTGAGTTTAATAGTGTTTAAGGTTATATTTTAAAAGGGTTCTAGTATTTGATTTGATTCTATGTCCTATATATTTTTATGGATTAAAAGAGAAAAATAAATTTGATAATTGCTAGATTTAGTCTCTTATACTGCTTCATCAGCTTTAGTATTAGGGTGCAATTTCCTTTAGTGTTAAAATACTTTGTGTCAGGGTTCAATTTTATTTATTGTTAAGGTTCAAGTAAAATTTGGTTTAGAGTTATTGTTTAATTTGGTTTGGTGTTCATTTAGTTTTATGCTTAGGGTTCAACTTTATTGAGGGTTTTGATTACAATTCAATTTGGTTTACATTTAGAATTTATATTCGTTTATTGTTAGGGAACTAAGTTTGAAGGTTTTATGTGTTAGGGGTAGGGTTTAAACTGGATTAGGGTTTGTCTTTAGCTTTGTCTACTATCAGGTTTAAGATTCAATTTGGTCTACTTTTAGCTTTAGGATAACTATTTTTGTTTAAAGATTGTAATCACATTAGATTCAAAGTCAAGGTTGGTACTTATTTAAGCTTATGACCGAGTGAGGTTTGGGTTTAATAATGTTTAAGGTTATGTTTTAAAAGGGGTCCAAGATTTGATTTGATTATATGTCTTGTAGATTTATTTAGATTAAAAGAGTAACACAAATTTGATAATCGATAGGTTTAGTTTCTCATACTGCTTCAGTAGGTTTAGGGTTAGGGTTCAATTTGCTTTAGTTTTCAAATACTCTAAGTGTTAGAGTTCAATTTGTTTTATCGTTAAGTTTAGGGTAAAATTTGGTTTAGAGTTAGTGTTTAATTTGATTTTGTGTTCATTTGATTTTATGATTAGGGTTCAACTTAATTTAGGGTTTTCATTACAATTCAGTTTTGTTTAGGTTTAGAATTTATTTTTCGTTTAATGTTAGGCAACTAAGTTTCAAGTTCTTATGTTTTAGGGGTAGGGTTTAATTTGGATTGGGGTTTGGGTTTAGTTTTTTCTACTATCATCTTTAAGATTCAATTTGGTCCATTTTTAGCTTTAGGATAACTATTTTTGTTTAAAGATTGTAATCACATTAGGTTCAAAGGCAAGGTTACTACTTATTTAAGCTTATGGTCGAGTGAGGTTTGGTTTAATAATGTTTAAGGTTATGTTATAAAATGGTTCCAAGATTTGATTTGATTACATATCCTATAGATTTGTTTGGATTAAAAGAACAACACAAATTTGATAATCGCTAGGTTTAGTTTTCTATACTGCTTCATCTGCTTGAGGGTTAGGGTTCAATTTCTTTTAGCGTTCAAATACTCTCAGTGTTAGGGTTCAATTTTTTTAGTGTTAAGGTTTGGGTAAAATTTGATTTAGAGTTAGTGTTTAATTTGGCTTGGTGTTCATTTAGTTTTATGATTAGCATTCAACTTAATTTAGGGTTTTTATTACAATTCAATTTGGTTTAGGTTTAGAATTTATGTTCATTTATTTTTAGGGAGCTAAGTTTAAAGTTTTTATGTGTTAGGAGTAGGGCTTAATCAGGATTGAGCTTTGGGTTTAGGTTTGTCTACTATCAGGTTTAAGATTCAATTTGGTCTATTTTTAGCTTTAGGCTAACTATTTTTATTTTAAGATTTTAACCACATTAAGTTCAAAGTTAAGGTTGGTACTTATTTAAGCTTATGGTTGAGTGAGGTTTGGGTTTAAAAGTGTTTAAGGTTATGCTTTAAAAGGGTTCCATATTTGGTTTGATTCTATGTCCTATAGATTTTTTTGAATTAAAAGAGCAACACAAATTTAATAATTGTTAGGTTTAATTTATTATATTGCTTCATCGGGTTTTGGGTTAAGGTTCAATTTTCTTTAGTGTTCAGATACTCTCAGTGTTAGGGTTCAATTTGCTTTATTGTTAAGGTTAGGGTAAAATTTGGTTTAGAGTTAATGTTTAATATAGTTTGATGTTCATTTAGTTTTATAATTAGGGTTCAACTTGATTTAGGGTTCTTATTACAATTCACTTTGGTTTAGGTTTAGAATTTATTTTGTTTATTTTTAGGGAACTAAGTTTCAAGTTATTATGTGTTAGGGGTAGGGTTTAATTTGGATTGGGGTTCTGGTTTATCTTTGTCTACTATCAGGTTTAAGATTCAATTTGGTCTATTTTTAGCTTTAGGATAACTATTTTTGTTTAAAGATTGTAATCGCATTAGGTTCAAAGTCAAGGTTGGTACTTATTTAAGCTTATGGTTGAGTGAGGTTTGGGTTTAATAGTGTTTAAAGTTATGTTTTAAAAGGGTTCCAAGATTTGATTTGATTCTATGTCCTAGAGATTTTTTTGGATTAAAAGAGAAACACAAATTTGATAATTGCTAGGTTTAGTTTCTTATACTACTTCATCAGGTTTAGGGTTAGGGTTCAATTTCCTTTAGTGTTCAAATACTCTCAATGATAGGGTTCAATTAGCTTTATCATTAAGGTTAGGATAAATTTTTGTTTAGAGTTAGTGTTTAATTTGGTTCGGTGTTCATTTAGTTTTATGATTGGGGTTCAGCTTGATTTAGGGTTTTCATTACAATTCAATTTGGTTTAGATTTAGAATTTATTTTTGTTTATTGTTAGGGAACTAAGTTTCAAGTTCTAAAGTGTTACAGGTAGGGTTTCATATGAATTGGGGTTTGGGTTTAGCTTTGTCTACTATCAACTTTAAGATTTTATTTGGTCTATTTTTAGCTTTAGGACAACTATTTGTGTTTAAATATTGTAATCACATTAGGTTCAAAGTCAAGGTTGATACTTATTTAAGCTTATGGTTGACTGAGATTTGGGTTTAATAGTGTTTAAAGTTAATTTTTGAAAGGGTTCCAGGATTTGATTTGATTTATGCATTGTAGATTTGTTTGGATTAAACGAGCAACACAAATTTGATAATCGCTAGATTTAGTTTCTTATACTACTTCATCAGGTTTAGGGTTAGGGTTCTATTTTCTTTATCGTTAAGGTTTGGGTAAAATTTGGTTTACAGTTAGTGTTTAATTTGGTTTGGTGTTTATTTACTTTTATGATTATAGTTCAACTTGATTTAGGGATTTCATTAACATTCAATTTGTTTTAAGTTCAAAAAAAATTTTGTTTATTGTTAGGGAACTAAGTTTCAAGTTCTTATGTGTTTGGGGTAGGGTTTCATTTGGATTGGGGTTTGGGTTTAGCTTTGTCTACTACTAGGTTTAAAATTCAATTTGGTATATTTTAAGCTTTTTGATAACTATTTTTGTTTAAAGATTGTAATCACATTAGGTTCACAGTCAAGGTTGGCACTTATTTAAGCTTATGGTTGAGTGAGGTTTGGGTTTAATAGTGTTTAAGGTTATGTTTTAAAAGGGTTACAAGATTTGATTTCATTCTATGTCGTCTAGATTTGTTTGGATTAAAAAAAGTTGACACAAATTTGATAATCGCTAGGTTGTGTTTCTTATAGTTCTTCATCAAGTTTAGGGTTAGGGTTCAATTTCCTTTAGTGTTCAAATACTTTGAGTGTTAGGGTTCAATTTTATTTATCGTTAAGGATAGGGTAAATTTTGGTTTAGAGATAGTGTTTAATTTGGTTTGGTGTTCATTTAGTTTTATGATTAGGGTTCAACTTGATTTAGGGTTTTGATTACAATTCAATTGGGTTTAGATTTAGAATATTTTTTCGTTTATTGTTAGGAAACTAAGTTTCAAGTTCTTATGTGTTAGGGGTAGGGTTTAATATGGATTGAGATTTGGGTTTATCTTTGTCTACTATCAGCTTTAAGATTCAATTCTGTCTATTTTTAGCTTTAGGATAACTATTTTTGTTTAAATATTGTAATCACATTAGGTTCAAAGTCAAGGTTGATAATTATTTAAGGTTATGGTTGATTGAGGTTTGGGTTTAATAGTGTTTAAGGTTATTTTTTAAAAGGGTTCTGAGATTTTATTTGGTTTTATGTCTTGTAGATTCATTTGGATTAAAACAGCAACACAAATTTGATAATCGCTAGGTTTAGTTTCTTATACTGATTCATCAGGTTTAGGATTAGGGTTCAATTTTCTTTAGTGTTTAAATACTCTCAGTGTTAGGGTTCAATTTTCTTTCTCGTTAAGGTTTGAGTAAAATATGGTTTAGAGTTAGTGTTTAATTTTGTTGGGTGTTCATTTAGTTTTATAATTAGGGTTCAACTTGATTTAAGGTTTTCATTAACACTCTATTTGGTTTAGGTTTAGAATTTATTTTTGTTTATTGTTAGGGAACTAAGTTTCAAGTTCTTATGTGTTAGGGGTAAGGTTTAATTTGGATTGGGGTTTGGGTTTATCTTTGTCTACTATCAGGTTTAAGATACAATTTGGTCTATTTTTAGCTTTAGGATAACTAGTTTTGTTTAAAGATTGTAATCACATTAGGTTCAAAGACAAGGTTGGTATTTATTTAAGCTTATGGCCGAGTGAGGTTTTGTTTTTATAGTGTTTAAGGTTATGTTTTAAAAGGGTTCCAGGATTTGATTTGATTTTATGTCATGTAGATATGTTTGTATTAAAAGAGCAACACAAATTTGACAATCGCTAGATTTAGTTTCTTATATTACTTCATCAGTTTTAGGGTTGGTGTTCAATTTTCTTTAGTGTTCAAATACTCTCAATGTTAGGGTTCAATTTGTTTTATTGTTAAGGTTCAGGTAAAATTTGGTTTAGAGTTAGTGTCTAATATGGTTTGGCGTTCATTTATTTTTATGATTAGGGTTCAACTTGATTTAGGGTTTTCATTACAATTCAATTTGGTTTAGGTTTAGAATTTATTTTTCATTTATTGTTAGGGAACTAAGTTTCAAGTTTTTATGTGTTGAGGGTAGGGTTTAATTTGGATTGGGGTTTGGGTTAGCTTTGTCTACTATCAGATTTAAGATTCAATTTAGTCTATTTTTAGTTTTAGGATAACTATTTTTATTTAAAGATTGTAATCACATTAGGTTCAAAGTCAAAGTTGATATTTATTTAAGCTCATGACCGAGTGAGGTTTGGGTTTAATAGTGTTTAAGGTTATTTTTTAAAAGGGTTCCAGGATTTGATTTAATTCTATGTCCTTTACATTTGTTTGGATTAAAAGAGCAAGACAAATTTGATAATCGCTAAGTTTAGTTTTCTTATACTTCTTCATCAGGTTTAGGGTTAGGGTTCAATTTTCTTTACTGTTCAAATACTCTTAGTGTTAGGGTTCAATTTGCTTTAATTTTAAGGTTAGGGTGAAATTTGGTTTAGAGTTAGTGTTTAATTTGGTTTAACTTGATTTAGGGTTTTTATTACAATTCAATTTGGTTTAGGTTTAGAATTTACAATTACAATCTAATTTTGTATTTTTCACAGTTAGCTTCTACCTATAATTTCCTACCGGCTTATCCCTTGAACCTTCTTAGGTGGAAGCACTAGTGAATATTATACTATTTCTACCATAATGGCATTTTTAACCAAGTGAGTTCTTATTGTCTCCAATGTGTAGCCTGCCCTGTATTCACATTGTATTTGATCTATCATTATTATTTTATTTGTTGAATAATTATTTAGGGTTATCAATTCATTTCATTGCAAGCTCGCAACCATTTTCCTTAATTAAAATTTAGGCTTGCGAGGACACGAAAACTTAAACCATTTATAAATGCACGTGCATAATTCATTGGTTAAGAGGTTGTGGGTCACGCACAGTGGTGCCGTGTAATGTTTATCTTGTCTCCCCACGTTACCGAGATGTGTTGTGTCATTTGAATTGGCATGCGGTGGCGCGATAGGATCTTCTTTCGGTCTCAACATTTTATGGAGTAATTTCTTTGTTCAAAGGAGTTCGTTGTGACGTGGCACACAGTTGCGCGGTAAAATGTTTCTCTTGTCTCCCTGTGTTACCGAGCTATGTCGTGTCATCTGAGTTGGCACGTAGTGGTGCGATGAAATGAATTGATAACCTGGGTTGGTTACTCAAGTAGCTTGTGGTTTACTTGTTTATGGTTGCAGGGATACGAGTAAGTCCCTGGTAGTTAATAATGATTCAGTTGTGGCATCACAACAATTTGATAAAGGAAGCTCTCTGGGTTACGAGCTTGCGAGGCGCTGACATGTGGCAATATGACTTGGTTTCAATGGCTGAGTTGTAAAAAGGAAATGTGTTTCTCAAATAAAATGGATCCATTTGGAATTTTGGTGTGATTAATTGTTGATGTGGAGTTATTTTTCAGTTGCACGATTAAATTTGGTAGATAGCTCAGAACAAAAAGATGGACTTTCTCTGGCTAGTTGAAGTAAAAGTAGAAGCATGTGACTTGATGAATGAAAGGATGGCTTTGATAACAGTGGGATTGAATCTATAAATGCATGGTTTCAGAATCATTCGACACACAATTCAAGCTAAAGAGAAGAGTGCAGAGCTGGTGATTGTACATAAGATGACAAAGCTGATATTTTGTTCGACATCAAGAAAAAATTGAGTAACCAGATTTACTTTGTTCAGAAAGAATTTGTGGTTTTTCTATGTGCTCAATTGTTTGCAAGTTTTATAACCATGATCCAAGTCGATTTCACTAGTTCAAGGAAGTCTACAAAGGGTACTAAACTCTACTAATAGAAATTTATAGATTTATTGTCGAAATCATCAAATAGTCGGGCAAAGAACAAATTTGAATGGAAAGATACCTGTAGCATGTGTAGGAACTCGCAGACACAGTCGTCTGGCTAGTCTCTCTTCAATAATTTTTTCAATAATAGGGAAAGAGGGTCAACAGTGTCGAACCCTTGGGAGTTGAATTTGGCAAAATTAACTATTCCTGATGTGTTCATACACGTTGAGTTTTTAAGGGAATTAGCCAAAGCATGATGTCCAATTACTAGGGTTATTGGGAGGGAGGACAAGAAAGCCCTAGTTACAATAAATAAAATAATTCTGGTAGATACATTTTAGATTGCAGGTGCTACCTGCACATAAATTAATTTTTATAGAGAAAAATGTAATTATCATGCTGACGCAAGGAGGGAGATGGAGATGGGGCCTGAGGCTCACCCAACTACCAAACCACCTTGCAGAAACAATGCGGAACATAAACAACAAAGTGAAAGAAGAAAACACAGAGATCCTTTATATTAACTTGATCAAAATCATTACATGTTGGGCTGTAAGGCCTTCCCAGTTTCGGCCAGATATTCAAAGAATTACAATATGACTCTCATACATGCGAGGCCACAGACCTACCTTCAAATCTTCTATCTCTAAGTGTTACCCTAAAATTCCTTCCTCAACTGAGAACAATGAATGAAATATGTACAAGAGTCCAACAAGGAAGTCAATGCTCAAATCCATAAGAGAGACCCAAATTTAGGTCCACACAGATCCCAATGAGAGATCCCAAATCAACTCAGCAACAAAAATTAAATGAAGTTGGCCAAAGGTCCAAATTCCAAAATAGGCATCTCGGGCAGATGAACACAAAAAATCAGCAATCGTCGGTAAGGCATGCCCGAGCATCAGAGAACCCATCGGTAAGGACATCATCAAAACCCATCGGTAAGGACATCACCGAAACCCATTGGTGAAAGCATGACCGAGCATCAGGAACAAGCATGTCCAAGAGACAGAAACCAGGCGACAAAGAACCAACTTAAAGAAAAAAAGCAAACATCTTTTTGGTTGTGCAGGATTGCCAGTGACCCAAGATGCTCCTGCATCAGACACCTGGGGTTACAAGAAATGATTCTCCGAATCATATGTCAGGTCCAACCTAAAATGAGTCCATCTTAGATTGGGAAATCCAAGATGAGTCCTCAATCAGTCTGTTCTTCCACTTTACCAGATACTCCATGTATTCATTTCCTCTTGTACTTCTGCCAATTCTCTGTTTTTAAATCTTTTCAATTTCCTCTATCTACTTCTTAGGATAATCACTTGGTACAGTCATTTCTTCATCAGGTTCATGATATTCATATAAGTCTGAAATATTGAATATAGGTAATATATCCATGTCATCAGGTAATTCAACTTCATAAGCATTTCCATTGTCAAATCATCTCAGTATCTTGCAAGGACCAAATTTCTTCATCTTTAGTTTACCATATGTTCCAATAGGAAAACTTCCTTTCTTCAGATGAACCATTACAACATCACCAACTTCGAATGGTTTATGTCTTCTTGATCTGTCTGTAGCATCCTTCTATTTTTTATTACTTTTCTCCAGCTTCTGTTTTACATCTTCATGCAATGTCTTCATAAATTCTGCAAATTCTTTTGTTTCAGCACTTCTTTTCTCTTCACCAACAATATCTCTCAAATCTGATATTACTCTTGGTTGTGTGCCATGAACAAGCTCAAATGGTGTCTTTCCAAGACTTGTATTCACTAAACTATTGTATGCAAAATTTGCTTATGCCAACATCAAATCCCAATTGCCTGGTGTGTCTCCAACTAAAAATCTCAACAAGTTACCCAAACTTCGGTTTACAACCTTTGTTTGTCCATCAGTCTGTGGGTGAAATGTAGAACTAAGTTTCAACTCAGTATCGAACATCTTCCAAAGTGTTCTCCAAAAATAACTTATAAACTTACTGTCTCGGTCAGAGATGATACTCCTCGGTAATCCATGCAATTTGACAATCTCCTTAAAGAAAAGATCTGCTATATGTACTGCATCTGATGTTTTCTTACATGGTATGAAATGTGTCATTTTAGAAAATCTATCCACAACAACAAATATAGAATCATTACCTCGTGTTGTCCTAGGTAAGCCAAGAACAAAATCCATGCTGATATCACTTCAAGGTTTCTCAGGAACAATAATAGGTGTATGCAAACCAGTATCCTGACTTACTCCTTTTGCAACTTGACAGACTCCACAACTTTTCACAAATTTCTGAACATCCTTATACAACTGAGGCAAAAAATACCTCTCTTTCAGCAAACTCAATCTTTTATCAATACCAAAATGTCCAGCCAATCCACTACTATTTTTCTCTTTAATCAAATTAATTCTCATTGATCCTCTTGGTATACATAACTGAATACCTTTGAACAACATATCTTCCTGAATGAAATAATCCGCATACTTATTTGATTGATTTGTATTAGGTGCTCTGCACACTCTCCACTGCTCTAAAAAATCAGGATCATTTTCATACAAATTCTTCATGTCATCAAAGCCAACAACTTCAATTCTCATTTCAGTCAACAAAGATCTTCTTCTACTCAATGCATCAGCAACTCTGTTAGAAACTCCACTTTTATGCTTAATCACAAATGTATAGCTCTGCAAATACTCAACCCATTTCATATATCTTTGATTCAACTTATTCTGACTACCCAAATATTGTAAAGTCTTATGATCAGTATACAACAAAAATTCATTTGGCATCAAGTAATGTCTCCACTTCTTCATAGCTTGAACAATAGTATAGAACTCTTGGTCATAGAAAAAATATTTCATTTTTGCATCATTCAAATTTTCACTAAAGAAAGCAACAGGTTTACCTTCTTGAGTCAAGACGGCTCCAATTGCACTTCCACTTGCATCACATTCAACTTGAAATACCTTATTGAAATCAGGTAAGGCTAGTACAGGTAATTCAGCAACATTCAACTTCAAAGTCTCAAAACTCTTATCAGCTCCATGTGTCCATTTGAATTCTCTCTTTTCCCCTCTCATTGTTTTAGTCATAGCATTACAAATAGAACTGAAATTTCTGATAAAATTTCTGTAAAAACTTGTCAATCCATGAAATGATCTTACCTCAGTGACATTTTTAGGTGCTGGCCAATTTAGTATAGCTTCAACCTTCTCTGGATCCATCTTCAAACCATCAGCTGAAATCACAAAACCCAAATATACAAGCTCTTATTTCATGAAGGAACATTTCTTTAGATTTATCAGCAACTTTTTTCTCTTTCAATCTCTGCAACACTTGCCTCATATGCATCAAATGCTCTTCTCTCGTCTTACTGAATATCAGAATATCATCCAAGTATTCAATCACACATTTATTCAAGAATTTCTTCAAAACTTCATTCATCAACCTCATAAAACTACTTTGTGCATTAGTTAGACCAAAAGGCATAACTAACCACTCATACAAACCTTCCTTTGTCTTAAAAGAAGTCTTCCATTCATCACCTTCTCTGATTCTGATCTGAAGATATCCACTTTTCAAATCAATTTTGGTAAAATACTTTGCTCCACTCAAACAATCCATTATGTCATCCATTCTTGGTATAGGAAACCTATACTTCACTATGATCTTGTTAATTGCTCTAGAATCAATGCACATTATCCATCCTCCATTCTTCTTAGGTGTCAAGACAGTTGGTACCACACATGGACTCAAACTTTCTCGGATCAAACCTTTGTTCAACAATTCATGAACTTGTCGGTTAAGCTCTTCATTCTTGGTAGGTGTTAACCGATGTTGTCCTTTGTTTGGTAAAATAGCTCCAGGAATCAAATACATAAAGTGATTGATATCTCTCATTGGTGGCAAACCATTAGGTACACTATCTGAAATTATCTCCTTGTACTTTGTGAGAAATTTTCCAACTTATATAGGAATGTCATCTTTTGTATTCTTACATGGTTTGTTAGGAATCAAAGCATAACAAACATCATTTCTTTTCAAATCCTTAACAAAATGTCTACCTTCCATCATACAAACTTTCACAGATGTGCATAAATCATCAACAGATTCTTCAACCAAAGGTAACGAAATTTGTTTCTTACCATCAACCCAAATAGAATATCTACTCCACCTTCCATCATGTATAGCATGTCTATCATATCGCCAAGGTCTACCCAATAAAATATCACAACAATCCATAGGCATAATATCACACAACACCTTATCATAGTATTTTCCAATTTTCAGATTCACAAAACATTGTTCACTCACCATTAGTGTATGCTCATCCTTGATCCATGAGATCTTGTAGGGTTTTGGATGTTTCATCTTCTCCAACTGCAAATTTGCAACCATTTCCTTAGATGCCAAATTCTTTGAGCTTCCACTGTCAACAATGACCTTCCAAACTTTTTTGCAACTCTACATCTGGTCTTGAACAAACTTTTCTAGATTGGATCTTGCTTATCTTTCTCACTCCATAGTATCATGTTGATGGGATTTTGTGACCGGGTCCGCCAACAGGTGTAAGTTGTAACCGGGTACCGAGGTACCGGCCAAATTTACCTGTAAAGGTTGTCCGGGAAAATGAGATTCCCCGGGCCTCCAAGCATGTGAGAGTCAAGTCTCGACAGTGTGGGGGCTCAGTTGGGAGATGTGACTATTTTTGAGGGGGACAGCTGGTTATCTTCAACTCATCAACTCTGGGGATTCAGGTAAACGGGGTTTCCTCCAAGCATGCTTTTACTTAACAAATAAACTTAAAAATATCTTGCAGAGTTAGAAAGATTTCATCTACCTACAATTATGCTAAACATTCAAAACATCGACAATGCTCTAACACAATACACTAAATACCGAAGAAATATGCAACCATCAACTTATATTTTATCAGTAGCAAAGAAAGAAGGTCTTTAATCTACTTTAAGCATTAGAGAAAAAGACATGAAAAACATAAAGCATAAAAATACCTTCAACCCAGAAGACAGAGTGCCAACAACATCATTGAGAGAACCCTTTCTTCTTCATTAACATCCTTCCAGCAAGCACTGGCGCGTGGTACAAGGATAACTCCCAGGGAGCATTTAACTACTGAAAGCTTAAAACTATGGAGCATTGAGCTCTGCAACTAGGAAATGAGAAAAATTTCTTTACTATTAACTGTGGATTGCAAAATCATCAATTTCGCTGACCATTGGAATGAGGTCAGACTTATTATTTATACACATTTTTTGACATAACCCTAATCCTAACTTATTTTACATTTTTACAATAAAATACATTATTCGGTGGCCGGTACTACCTACACCATGTTACAAAATGCCTCGAGATGGAAAGGCCTGACATGTCAGAAGAATAAGAAAAGAAAGATGGAGTGGAAGAATCAGCCTCGAGATGAGAGCCAAGAAGGAGAAAGAAGAAATCTGATTCCCCAGGGATCGAGGCTACATGCCTCATAAATGGGAAAGCGGCACCCTGTCTCTGATGCGCAGGTGTATCTCTGAAATGGCACCTTGGGAAGACCACCTATCAGAAACCTCCCATCGAGCTGACGTGCCTTGTAGTTATCCACCTTCTGACAACTTTCATTACTGTCCTGAAAGTGACCAGTCGGCATTGGGATCCGAGACACGGGTCACATGAAGAATTGAAAAAATGTGGGATCTGGAACTCTGGAATCCGGGAACTTGCGCTCCAAAAGAATAAAGAATACAAAATATGATGTCAGGTCAAATTCTCCCGAATCCAGAGAACTTTATTGACTTATATTTTCTCCCAAGCTTCTAACACTTGGCTAATGCTCTCCTCATCTATGCTCCAGATGCTATCCCATCTGCTACAGAAAGCCTCCATTGCCTCCTCAACCTCTCCGGCCCCGTTCCAGAATTATTTCACCATCTTGATGGTGTCATGCTACCGAATCATAGTCTTTGACAACCAAGACAACCTGCCTTGATCAAAATCTCTGCCCGGTGGATACAGGGATTCCATCCTTTCGTCGAACTTACTAAGGACATAGTCCTCCGGGGTACACATTCCAGTGGTGAAGGGATCAACTTGCGATACCCCGACCATGAATGTTTTAAATAAATCCAAGGGATATTGGGCAGCTGTCAATTTCTCTTTTAAGGTCTTAACCAATTCCTTGCAAACCTCAATTTTGAGGGCAAGTTTGGAGTACTGGACCTGGAGGGAATCATACGATTCTTCTCCCAAAATGTCAAATTCTATGGCAACCTCTTCGCCAATGCTGCGGATCTCCTCCAACCCGACCTTCCATTTTCCATATTTCTCTAAGTCTAACTACCATACCTGAGTGGAGCTTCTTGCGTTGCTAAGGGTGAGATCTACCCTGTAAAAGTTCGGGAGGGATGTCGCCAGAAATTATCTCATCACCGTTATTTGCTCAGCTGCCCACCCCTCCACTGCTTGCGCCTTTTTCTTCATCATGCACAGTGAGTCCACGTCACCCTGTGCAAGCAACAATCTAGAAAAAAGGGGTTCCGGGGTGGACTTTGGCCAAAGGTCGTGTTAGTTCTGCCAGAAGTTCGAGGAGATTGGCGTTTGTTTCTCTTTCCTCTTGCAACTTCTGACCCTATTTTACATACCGGGCCTCTATAGCCTTGGTAGCCTCTTTTAGTAAGTCAAGCTCTCCTTGCTTGTCTCCTTTCCCCAGCTCGACCTTTGTTATAGTGTAGTCTTCCGGCCTCGTGGCCGCTGCATCTGTATTTGTTAGGGGTGTTGCAATGACCACAACTATACTACCTGTTGGGTTGGTCCGGAGAGTATGGACCACCCGTGCCCTTTTGGGCTTCTTCATTTCGGCATTATTGGCCATCATTTCAGCCAGTGACAAATGAGCACCTGTAGGCGCCGCTGGAGCCTTTCTCTTCCTAGTTTCTACCAGCCATTGGGGCAACTGGGGTATCCTTGCTGCCAATTCCTGCTCACTTCCGAATCTGGTGGCGCATTCCCTGAGTTTATATTTTCTTCTGGCTCCTTTTCCTATTCTTATTCTGGTTCCTTTCTTGCTTCCTGCTCTTGTTCCGGTCCTTTTCTTACTTCCTGTTCTCTGGAACTTTCTATATTTTCTGCCATGCTGGCATCTTCTATAAAATCACCTGGGATCTTTTCCTTGGTCTCCATATCTATATTCTCAAGGATTTCGTCTTCCCTAGTGGTATCAGCGACCTCTTCATTTTCTTCTCCCGGGACCTCCTAGTCCATTGATTGTTGCTACTCTTGGGCCTTACTGGCCTCGTCTACTTCAACATTCTCCTCCTCCATTGGGACATCCTTCGAAGGTGGGTGGGGTCGCTGTCCAAAGTTTAGCAAGGCGGCGGCTGTTACAACCTCACCGAAGGTGCTTCGGGGCACTTGGTCACCTGAAGTCTCCAAAGGCACTGGAGCATGATGGTTGGAGGTACAATTGTTCCCTGGGGTCCGAGTTCTCCTTCCATTGGTGGCTCAAGTGTAGGTTTCCTTGGCAAATCTGCGGTCACTTGAACTGGTATCCTTTCCTGTTCATGCCCTGTTTGGGTTTCTCCCTCAGATTCTTGTTTGGATGCATTTTCTTCTTCGGGAATTTCCTTTTCTGCAGGGGCCTCTTCTTTATCTTGAGCCTCAATTTCCTTCACTGCAGTATTAACGCCTTGTCAGATCTCTAGAAGCTCATCCATCGAGAATGTGTCATCAAAATCATCGTGTGGCTGAGAGGAGTCTAAGATATCCTCAAGTTTGGGAGAATATAAACTTACATCCACCAAGGGCTTCTTGAGCATACCAAGGGCAGCGCTTGGTGTGGGGGTCACAGTTGTTTTCTTTCTCCTGGTTAGAGAAGCCCGAGTGTCCAAAATGCTGGAAGACGTTGCCTCAACAAAAGTCTACCTATTCATCATCGCTGCCAACAATGGGGGTCTTGTTGAGCGAGAAGATGCCATTGGGGTGATTGGGAGGCTGATAGGCACCTAAATGTTGATTTGTTGGCTGGCCAACTTTGCTGCCTCCATCTAGTCATGTAGCTTTGTCATTAGGAGTGTGGAGATCTGAGGGGATGCCTTGGGCACAAGGACTCCCTCTTTTTCCTTTCCTTTGCTCACACTTGCTTCAGTAGGAGTGACAGACGAAGAAGGTCTGGCGTCGGTTGAAGAAGGGATGGTATTCTTGACCGCTGCTTTCTTGCAGGTGCTTTTGGGGCACACTCGGGCAAAATACTTGTGGCTTGCTTCTATGATGGAGAGGTATACCCCTTCAATCGTCAAATCCTCTAGAGTGGCCCAATCCACTGGAGGGAGGTCCAATTTGTCTAGCCCCTATCCTTTGTACGCTGGATCTTCCAACGGTCCGACGTCATTGAAACCCTTCGGGAAAGTCTGAAGGTCTAGCGCCTCCATGAGCCCTTTGCTCATTCTTGTATGTTGTCAGGCCCTGAGATCAAAGCTATCCTGGAAATTCACCCAGAAGTCTTCAATTTCTTCTTCGTGCGGGGGGATGCCCTAGGTAATGTGACAACAATCTTGCCACGGGGATCATAGTTCTTCCGCGCGTGGTTGAATTCAACCAGCCCCAATCCTTTTAACTCATTGCCCACCTCCCGGGCTGTGGCGAGGCTGCATGTGTAATCCCTCTAAGAGAAGGGGAATGGGACATTGATGACCTTCTTCAGTGTGAAGATGGCATGCAGATCCATCATCTGCCTGTAGAACTCCAAAAGAATAATCCTATCCCCGCAATACCAGAGAAGGAGGTAGGGCTTCCCGTTGAAGCCTGTCACTATGATGTATGTATGTCATTTGAATTGAATAAAATATTGGCCATAAGAATTGACCAGTTTCATTGTCGCCTGTGAGAGGCGGTACCCGGAATCTCAGGTAAGTGTAAGAATGTTGTGGTAAATGAAGGTGTCATTTACCCGACAGAAATTCTCAAAGTTGAGCTCCCACTGCAATTAGGGATAATGATCCCAAGGTGTGACCTGTCCCAAACTGTTCCTGAGCTCTCCAACTGTTCCTAGGCCCTGAAAAGCTGGTCTTTGCTGTGATAATGCCCAGAGCACATATGAAGTCATATAGAATTGTGAATTCTGGGCGAAGGTCTTCATCTGTGTATCTACATGATTGGATATATTTGCTGCCCAGTTGAAATTCCTATTGTGTGTTTTTATCCAGTATAAGAAATAATACATCCACGTCGAGAATTCTTGGGTGTGGGGCCATCCGAAGATTCTGCACAAAAATATTATGCCCACTTGAATGGGCTCCTTGAAATCCCCGCATGGAATTTCCAATTTTATCCTTTTATAGTCTCGCTTTGGGGGACTTCAACCAGTGATTATTGAGGTGTTGCCGGGAAATGATCTCGGCCTCACCGAATTCCTTGTGTGAGCTGGCCCTGGTGATGACGGCGGACCCTTTGAATTGTGAAATTCCCAAATCGGAAACAAAGGTGGGGGCATCCAATGTGACAATGGTGGCGGGATATTTCAGCAGTCGGGGGTCTGGAAGTAAAACTGAATGAGTGACCGCATTGTACAATGTCGCCAACTGCCGAATAAGCTCGGGTTTCACCATGCATGGAAAGTTCATAGCCTTGATGATGCTGGAGGCAGCTAGGCAAGTGGCGATTTTATCCCCTTGTTCCTTTAGCTTGTAAGTGGTCTGTATCAGACCCTGTAATTCAGCCCAACTCTCAGGGTCTGGATTTGTTATTTCATGAACACTGGAGTCTATCTTGGACCCCACAACACCTCCCTCTTTTGGATACTTGGAGGTCAGAGGCAACTTGGCCAACATTCTTTCCATCTTTGATTTTGTGGCTGCCCGGGTAGAGGTGGTTGGTAGTTCTGGACTATCAAGAGGTGCAAAGTTGTTAGACATTTTGAATTAGCTTATCAACAACCTGCAAGACCAGAAAACCGTCAGGACACATAAATACGAATTAAGACTCTGGGAAATTCTCTACCCGCCCGCACCTGTCAAGCAAATGTTAGCACCTATATCAAAAGTTCCAAAGTATCTAAAAATGAACATAGCTTAAGCATTCCAGAGTATGCAGACACGGTGACGAGAAGAAGCAGGAGACAAGATGTTGCTGGGAGTCCGGAGTTTGAACAAACTAGCCATTGCCAAAGTGACTGGAAATAAGTCATACTCTGGTTCATGTGTGCTGGCACATGGGAAAATGGCAGGTGGCGTAAAGACAATTATGGCATTGATTAGGACAAGTGGGCCGACATGGGGCAAAATTGAATGCCAGATTGGACGCATTTTAAATGTCATACATGGGAAATTAATCCTTCCATTAATACGAAAAGACAAAGGAGAGAGAAAGCTGACATGGTTGGAACTAGCGAGGTGCCGAGTTTGAACCATGGTGCCCTTGTCTCGTCGAGCTCTATCCTGTGAAGGAAAAAATACATGACAGAGCGTGAAGAACTCGCAAACTCTAAGGGATATACATAGCACATATATACATAATATACATAAAAAGTACAGGAGGGCCGAGGGTCGAAGCGTATATACATAAGATTACAAAAAATATACACCTAAAACAAAATGCAGAGCAGCTACCCTAAAACAAAGCCAGAACGCATAGACATCTACACTATCTTACATCTGCACAGAGGGTGGACAACCCTCTGGCAGAGCCAACCCACCAAAGGGTGGCAGACCAAACGACAGAAAATACAAATAGAAATGAAACAAAAACCAAAACAAACAGAAATGAAAAACACAACAAACCAACATGGAACAAAAGCAGAAAACAAAGGAAAGAACCAGAAACACTAACCTGGAATCCAAAGAACGACGAAGGGAAGAAGCACTGAGACCGCTCTACAATAGCTTTGACCTCCAATACCAAGAACAACTACTGAAGATTGATTTGTCGTTACCCACTAAGCTCAGAGGAACTCGCACTTAATTTGCACTCAAATCGCCTGTGAATCGCTCTGAAAACTGTAAGTGTTTTTAATCACGGTAATCATGAAAATGACATGTAAATATTATTTATACCTGAGGTAAAAAGCAAGTTACGTTCTCTCCGCAAACTTTGGAACAGGTGAACCTCCGGAGTCCAGGCCCGAGGATTCCAAACAACCATGTCTTCTTATGAGGAGATATCGTGGCAAAGAATCCCAGAGTCTGGAGTCCGGAATCCAGCTTTTGGAAAGAAAACCACCAACTCTGGGACTGGGTCCCAGAGACACAAAAGACAAAAGCGAAAATAAAACAAACCCTCCAGGAAGAAAAGCCCAGAGAAGAAAACAAAAAGAAACAAGGGCAAAGAAAACAAGGCAAGAGCCAAAAGCAAAAAAAAAAATGGGGACCCAACATTTTGCACACAAAATGTAGGGAAGGGTATGCAAGGCATAACAAATGGCGACTACCTAGGACAAATGCCTTACCGCATTTGAGAACCATGAAATCTTTGGTTAGCAAAATTGGAATAAATCATTACTCAAAGCATTTTTCTCGCAAGGTGTGAAACGTCTGAGAAAATCCGGCCATACGCAATTCAATCCATGATCCTTTCATCAGTTGTGAAGTGTGTGCTTTGGAAGGAAGTCAAGTCGATGACCTCTAGCAGAAGCAGAGAAGAGGCACTGAGTATATTAAACCCAAAGTCATCAATTTTGCGCATTTCTCCCAGATACCAGAGTCTCGTCCCATTTTTCCTTTTATTATTTTATTCTCTTCTGGGTGGGAGGGTGGTACTTCTTTCACCGTTGAGCTTAAGCTTAGCTAAATTCAATGGCGGTACTTCTTTCACCCTTCCACACACCTTAATTTTCTGAATAGGGAAGCAAAACTCTGAACTCGGAAATAATCTTTAAAAGTTCAAACTTGGTTCAACCAATCGGTGCGATCGATCTACCCTCGGTGTGTCCGATTACTTGTTCCTTTAGAATTTTGATTTAACTGATTACTAGACTCCCGGGGATAAATCCAATGAAGACTACTCATAATTTACTACCAAACTTGGAAAATAACTCCGAAGACCGGACCAATTCCACCATGCTAACAAAATATTCGAAGTTCATCGGCACACCAGAGGCATCATCCCAGAGACTAGATGTTATGTGAAGCATACCAGCCTACGAAAGGGGAGAAAAACACTAGAAACCCAAAATAAAGCACAAAAAAAATTAGAAATGAAACCAAAGAGAAGGGGCGGTCCCGGAGGACGGCCATCAAAACTATTTACAAACAAGGCACCCCCAAACGGGGACACCGGGAAAGAAATATTTACAAGCAAGAAGATTTACATAAAATACAATTCCGAGTAAACCTGCCTTATTCGAAGTAATGTTTGAGAAACTCTCCATTGACAGGGAATGGGATGGGTTCTCCAGTCATGGTATTAAGGTGATAGGTATTTGCCCCGCAGATCTCTAAGATCAAGTATGGTCTGAGTTAGAGCCGTTGGAACTTGGTGTGCTTTCCTTTCTTTTCCCAGGCTTTATCCTACAAAAGGACCAAGTCCGAAATCTGAAAGGCCTTGTATTGGGCTCTTTGGTCAAACCATCATTTTACCACTGCTTGATGACGCGTGAAATGTTCAAGGGTTGTGTCGCGTTCTTCCATCCGCACCAGATTCAGGAGTCGAACCTCCACAATATTATCTCAGTTGTTGAATTCCTGCATAAATTGTAAAACCGGGATCTGTAAGTTAATCGGGAACACTAGATTCTGGCCATAAACCAGATGGAATGGGGATGTTCCCGGGGCGGCCTTAATTTGAATGCAATCCACTCAGAGGGCGAATCTCAGCTTTTGGTGCCAGTTCTGGGGATTCTGTTCTAGCGGGTGTTTAATCACTTCAAGTAAATTTTTGTTTGTTGATTCAGCAACACCATTCCCCTGGGGGTAATAGTTGCTAGAGAACTTCAGAGTGATCTTTCGGTCATAGATCCATTCGAGTAGTTATGCTGAAAAAAATGTCGGACGATTGTCACACACTATAGAGAAGGGCATTCTGAATCTTGTGATGATGTTTTCTTCCAATAATTTGATAACCACATCTGCCGTGTTGTTTTTACAAGGTATGGCTTCAGACCACCGGGTGCAGTAATCGGTTGCAGTTAGGATGTATCGGTGGTTGGAAGACGAGTTGGGGTTGATTTCCCTGATAAATTCAAATGCCCATTGGGCAAAAGGTCTAGCTTCAAACACCGGCTGTAAGGGCATAGCCGGGTTACGCTCACAATGTGCCGCAGTTTGGCAAGTATGGCACTTCCAGACGTGAGTGTAGACATCTTTAAATATGCAGGGCCAATAGCATTCAGCCTGAAGGATTTGATGGGCAGTGACATCGGCTGAACCATGCCCGGTCCCAAACTACCCTTGAAATTCTTCAATAATTTTTGTAGCTTGGTCCCTGTCGATGCACCGAAGGTACACTCCCTCATAATTTCTGCGGTAAAGCATGGAGTTTTTGATCATCAAGTGGGCGCTTTTCATCCGCAGCGCGCGACATTTGTTTGGAGGCAACCCCTCCAGGCATCTATTATTTGATAATAAGTACACCAAATCGGTGTACCATGGGTCTCGAGTGATAGACTCCACTATGTATGTTTGACATTCTATGTGGAGAGTCTTTTCTGCCATCGCTTGACTTCATCCCTGGCCCCGGACTATCTTCATGGGTTGCATTTCTAAATCGTATTCCTGGACAATGGCCATCCATTTCCCTCGTCTTTCACCCAATTCACTCTGCATCAGCAGAGATTTTACAGCTTGGTCCAGGATGATAGCATGCACCTTACTCCGGAGAATGTAATGTCAGAATTTCTTCACGGCGCAAACAAGAGCGAACATTTGCTTTTTCCAATGATGAATACCGAACTTTGGCATTCTTGAAGGGGGAACACATGAAAGCTATTGGTCGTTCTTCCCCTTTGACCTTTTGGGTCAATACTTCCGCGGTGGAATGCGGCGAAGCAAAGGAGTAAATGTAAAACAGGAGGGAGTAGTCTAGACTAGCCAGGACCGGTGCCTCCGTTATTGTCTGTTTAATCTGGGTGAACGCTCGCTTTGCTTCTGGACTCCACTCAATTTAGATGTCTTTCTTCATCATCTCATTGAGTGGCTTCACGATTTCGGCGAATCTAGTGATGAACCGCCGAACAAAGTTGATCTTTCTGGAGAACGATCGCATCTCTTTCTTGCTGCCAGGCATTTGCAGATTTAATAGCACTTCAACTCTCTTTGGGTCAATGGATATACCCTTCTCAGAGATGATATGCCCGAGAAACTTCCCTTCAGTGACCCTGAATATGCACTTCTTGGGGTTGAGGGATATTCTGTACTGACGACATCTCTCGCAGATCTAGGCGAGGTAGATGGAATGGTCATGCCTATCCCGGGAAAAGACGTTCAAATCATCCATGTAGATGATTATGCACCGGTTCACAAGGCCCTCGAATGCAATGTCCATGGCCTTCTAAAATGTCGCCCCTGCGTTAATCAAGCCAAAGGGCATTCTCTGATATGCAAACGTCCCCCACTTGATGGTGAACACTGTTTTGTCTCTATCTTCATACTTAACCATGACTTGGTTATAGCCGGAGTATCCATCCAAGAAAGACATCATTTGGGATCTATTTACTATATGCAACACCTCATCCAACGAGGGGAGAGGGTGATTATCTTTCTTGGAGGCTCTATTCAAATTTTAAAAATCCACGCAAAGGCAAATTTCACCGCTCTTCTTTCTCACAGGGACTAAGTTGGCAACCCACGTAGTATGTCGGATTGGAAAGATTATCTGGGCTGACAGCAGTTTTTCCACCTCTTAACAAATCAGAGGCTCGATCAGCAGGTTGACTGATCATTGCTTTTGTCAAAAGGTTTAGCATCAGGTTTTAGTGGGATGGTATGATTCATAATGGATGTGTCGTATGTTTTCAAATCCTCATACCCCCACGCGATCACGTCTATGTATTCTTGGAGAACTGTGAGAATATTCTCCTTCTCCTTAGGGGAGCAAGAGGTACCAATGTATATTATTTTTCTTCACCGGGCTGGCCGATGTTCACTTTCTCAAATTTTCCCCCCTCAAAGAAGGATGATATATTTTCCCGGCCCCGAGGGTCCGAATCAAAGATTCGTTCAAGTGTGACCATCCCCTTCCAGATGGTGTTGGTAGGTAGGTCCATGATCCCATCATCTTCATCACCCTACCCAATGTCATCATGGTCTTGTTCCTCCACAATTTGGTCTTCAAAAATACCAACATTGGCCATGAAAGCCAGGATATGCTGATCGTCCTCAAAAACCTTAAAGTGGGTGACATTATCTGGAATGGACGGGGTGGGGACCATCTCAACAGAAAATCTTCGGAGTCATGAGCCATCCATGGGTTCAAGTGTGCTGACAGATACAGCAAGGGCATCTAGGACATAATTCTGTCGCCAGGGAATAAGATCAATGCCGAAGGCATTGAAATCCTTAATAAGGCTCCATGCCAGATTGCAGTATGCAGCCAGCCTCTTATCATGACACATGTACTGAATACGGACTTGTTTGACAATCAACTCTGAATCACCCAGGGCCCAAAGGTGAGTGATTCCTTTCCTTAATGCAAATAGGAGTCCAAGGACTAAGGCCTCGTAATCTGTAACGTTGTTTTTGTAGCTAAACTGCAGCCTGTAGGACGCGAGGAAGGACTTCCCTCATGGGTTGATTAATTCTACTCTGGCCCCACAGCCTTGTTTGGATTGGGACCCATCAAACTTAAGGGTCCACAAATCATCGCTTGTCACCTGGAGCTGGGGAGATGGAGCAGTCTTTGGATTGTTTTTGGGAGACTTAGGAGGAGTGTCCTCCCGTGCTGATGGTGTGTGGGTGAGATCTATCTCCGAAGGGGTTTGGGGTTGAGATCCCTGGAGAAATGGCACTGAAGAAGTGCTTCTAGTAGGGATACTGGGCTCTGGGGAATCATGTTCATGCTCTTTGTTCTGGAGGGTGTCAATGTATCGGGTAGCGACGGAAAGACAAGCCTCACACTCTAGCTCTAAATGCTTCTGATAATGTACCCGACACCAAGTGCTAGGAAAGAGTGTAGCGGGGGTCACTGTGGCACCCTGAGAGTTAATCTCAACCCTCAACTTTTCTTCTAGGTCTTGGGTTCTCTGTAGAACTATGGGATCCTCTCCCGGGGTGAAATCTAACGTTAATATTTCAAGGGGTTGGTACACCCCGAGGGAAATTTTAGAGAATAAGACCTCGTTAACCCTCCCAACTTCAGTAAGGGCCTGCTTCATTCGGGGCTCACTTTCAACCCATATCTTATTTGATTCTCTTTCCCAAGGGAGCCATAAGTGGGAAAAGTCGGTCGAAAAGTATCTGTTAAAGGACTTAGACCAATTCTGACTTAATACCATCCCATAAGTCTCTGGGATGTCCACCACTTGGATATCGATTATACTGGCTATTCTGGGCTCCTAGATGAGCTGTATCCGAACATTCTTCATTCACCCACCATTTTCACAGCAGCTTTATCCAACTGGATTACTGCACCATTGGATGGGGTGCGTTAGAATCCAAGCTTCTGGCATATGGATAAGGGCATGATGTTGCCCGAAGCTTCGGAATCTACTAGGTAGTTGTGTATTTTTTTACTTTGTATGTTTAGGCCTAGTAGGAATGGGGGATCTTCATTATTTCTTTGAAAAATGGTCGCATGGACATCCTGAAAAGAGACATTCATGGGTGGGCGACTGACAACTTTCGGGTTACCTAAGAGTTTTAGAAGAGACTACTTCTGCTCGGGACAGTTTAGCAAAACCTCTATCAAGGACATGGAGGTGGTGGTTTGTTCTAATGCCTTTGTAATGTCGAACCTTTCTCCCAGGAATTGGTGGCTTCCCTCGGCTGGGTCCTTTGCTTGGTTAGAGCTAGAAATTTTTAGAGGGACGGACCGATCAGTTATATTGTCTCGGGGAGGAGTGTCCTTGGGAGGTGTTGGCGTGTAAACTGGTCCTTTACCAACCTGGCTTCGAGTGTTGTAAGGAGCCCGTGGGTTAGTGAAGGCATTGGCCTCAAAGACTAGAATTGACTCATCAAAGAATCCTTGCAGTTTGGATCCTTCTTCGTCTTCTCCGGCTGATCCAAAGAAGATGGTCTCACAGGTGAATGCACCGTGAGTTAGCTCTTGCACAGGAGGTTCTGGGGGAGTAGGATCAGATGATTGTTGTCTATCCAGCTGGGAAATCATGATGACCTTCTCTAGCATGGCATAGTTTACCTCATTGTGGGAGCCTGTGTCATGCAATCTACACCAATTGGTCATGGGTTGGAAGTTTGCGACTAGCATGAAATGGGATGGTCTAGCACCATTCTGATTGGCATTTTGGTTCAGAGGCGGACCTCCAGTGTTTGCATTGTTGTTCCATTGTTGCTGGTTGGGCCGAGGCCCATTGTTGAAATTTCTTCCCCCAGCATTGTTGTTTCGTTGGCCAGAGAAAATATTCCCTCTCTGGGAATTGGAATTCTGGGGTGCGTAGGACCCCGCCTTCAGTTGACACATGTCTACAGTCGGGGTAGACATCATTCGCTGGAGGGATTTTACCTCAGCGGTCAACTAAGTGTTTGCGTCACAATGTGACAGTTGTTGTTGTTGGTTCCCTAGGAAGGTAGCAGCATTTTCCAGAGTCGAGGGCGACAGTCCTCTAGCCGCGGACGACTGAAAGAAGGGCACTCCGGATGGTTGTGTTTGTGGTTGTTGTGTCTGTTGCGACTGGTTCCAAGGGAAAGATTCCAGACCCGGTATTGTCTGATTCGGCGATGGATATACGTGCCAGGCCTGCTGGTCTATTGGCGGTGGTGGGGGATTCATGACCATCACGGGGGTGCCCATTGCCAGATTGAGGTTATATCCCTAGGCGTAAGGAGTTCTGCCGGGGATCATGTTAAATGGCATGCTCTACCCAATCCCGCCCGGGGATTTGTTGAGGCCGCGAGACAGCTCTAAGGCTAGGTTGTAAACTTTTGTCAAAGTATCCCGATCGTCCGGGATAGTATTTCTCCAAAAGAGAGTGGCAACGAAAGGATCCATTGTGTTGAGATAGGTTTGTATGGTCACTTCTGCGGATGGGATGAAGGGACCTGTGCACCGCTTCAAGGCGCGTTGGAACCAGTGAATGAATGATGCGAGGGGTTCATTTGGTTCCTTCGTGATGGAAATAAACTAGCCGTGGGACCAAGCTAGGTCCACGTGTACACGGAAGGTAGCCAAGAAGGTGTCTTCCATGTCTTGCCAACTGTTGATCCAGTTGGCGGAGAGATTGAGGAACCAGTTCAATTCATTCTGTCCCAGGGACAGAGGGAACATCTGGGTCACAACGTCTTGATGTTGGATCCGGTGTCGGTTCATGGCATCTTTGTATGTCTGCAGATGCCTTTTGCAGTTTGTGAGCCTAAGTGCTCATATCGGGGACAAATCTTTTCGGGGTGCAGGGGTAAATCGTTGGCTGCACCCAGAAAATTTCCCATTGGGGACCCGATATTTCCAAAATAAGAAGCCATTGGGGGAGTTGGATTTTGATTAGATTGAGCGTTAATCCTCGGGATTGTCTAGGGGGCTTGGGTATTATGTGGTACGCTTGATCCCTAGACAATGATGGCTGGTTTGACTTTCGAGGTCCGTTTCTTTCGAGCAGGGGGCTCAAGTTCAACAAACCTTCTGGGATTGGGGGCTGATCTAAGGACTCTTTCAAATCTCGTTGGGGAGAAAGACCCAATCCCACTGAAGGCTTGACTGCTAAAACTATGGCTTGGGGAACCCTCAGGCGGTGTAAAATCAGAATCCTGAGAGGGGGATGAGTTTATCCCCTCCTAGCGCCAGTTTTTGTTGACGAGACGTTCTGACCGGGTCTGCCAACAGGTGTAAGTGTTAGAATACTTCAGGGATAACTAAGAGGGCGGTTGAATCAGTTATCAACAACTTTAAATCTTTAGTGTATACTTATTAATCCAGATTGATACAAAGTAAATTCACATTCAGATAACACATCATCAATTCGGTTATGGGGAAACCAAATGGTAAAAACCCCGGTGGGAATTAGTACCCACAAAGAACTATACTATTTATAGTAATCCATGTTAAAAGATCTTTCAACCCTGTTAGGAGTTGATCATTACAATGCAGTAGTATAGTGACCTGGTTAAGGGTCTGACCCTGTTAGGAGTCTTTTACAATAACCCTGTTAGGGGTGATGGACTCACTGTCCAAGTGTTGAAGGCTACAACCTTCTGGTTATTTGATACACACTGTATCAACAAGGTGAACTGCTATTTGTGACACTGCTTGTCTGATCAATTCCTTTTATGTGCCGATGCTTTAACCTCTTGTAAAGCACTACAACAATCTTATCTGTATTTTGAAAGCTTCAACTTCAATATCTATATTATCAACATATGATAAATATAGCTCTACTACTTTAACACTCTGTTCTGCTTTTCTAATCTTTGGCTTTCGCAACTTTTATTATCACAAATGACCTTCTATAAGTACATACACCAATTATGAGATCATGGGACCTATTAGACGACTCTTCATAACATCCTTGTCAGCTCTACTAAGCGTGCAAGAATAATTACAACCGTGCAAGTACTAACTGAATAGATGCGTCACTTCACTAAGTCGGTTTCACCAATTTAACCATAACTTTGCAATCTTCTTGAAATACGTTTGGCACCTTTAGATTAATATCAACAACTCATAACTCATCATGAATATACACACACATATCCTGAAGATAGGTGCAACTCAATAAACATGTTACATACGTCGGCCTTAAATCGTTATTCCTCCAGAACTGTAACCGTCAATAACAGAATTACATATCTTTACTGAAACATCATATTTGGGTTTGCGTGTATGAACGTAGCATAATAAACATGTCAACAACATGTATCTATCCATGCAAGTCTTCATGTCATCATATGGATAAGTACATATAGAAGTATTGTTGTGTATTATATGTTGCCATCAATGACAAACATACAATCAATCAACTGTATCAAATCTCCAACAATCTCCCCCTTTGGCATTGATGGCAACATATGATAAAAACAACTTCTGTTCAAGGTGTCTTCTTTCTTTTACAATCTTCTCAATGTCCTCATCAAAGATTCATCTACACTGCTATAGTTACATAGACTGTGTTTTATATGTATACTCCCCCAGAGTATAAGATCCTTGTATGTGTTCCTTGTTTAGCTCTTTGTTTGTGTTCCTTGTTTTTAGTACATACTCCCCCGTTGACATCAATGGCAAAGGGCGCCATAAATCATTATGCATAGGTACTACTACAGAAATAGAGTAGTCAACCATTCATCAGTCACACAGGACTGATGTACTTGCTGCTTTCTCTAATCAGACTTAGGAGAGGGAATTACTCCCAACTTTTCCCTTAGATACTCAAAAGTATCCTTTGCTAAAGGCTTCATGAAAATGTCTGCCAACTGATCTTTTGTGTTTACATAGTCCAATTTCACTTCCTTGTCTGCAACTTTTTCTCTCAGAAAATGGTACTTGATTTCTATGTGTTTTGTCATTGCGTGCATCACAAGGTTCTTAGACATGTTAATAGTACTGGTGTTATCACAATGAATAACAATAGGATAATCAACTTGAATACCAAAGTCTTTAACCATTTTCTTGATCCAAACAATTGTTGTACAATTCAGTGCTACTGCAACATATTCTGCCTCTGTCATTGACTGAGAAATACAATTTTGTTTCTTGCTTGTCCAAGATACCTACCTTTCTCCAAGAAATACTACTCCTCCTGAAGTTCTCTTCCTATCATCAATACAACTTGCCCAATCTGATCAGTATACACATGAAGTTGTGTATTCTCTGATTTAGGATACCATAAACCATAGTCTATAGTTCCCTTGAGATATCTGAATATCCACTTGATTGCCATTAGGTGATTATGCTTGGGTTTAGTTGCAAATCTTCCAACAATGCCAACTGCATTAGATATGTTAGGTCTTGATTGAGTTAGATAAATAATCTTTCCAATCATAGATTTGTACAATGTTTTATCAACTGTTGTGGAGTCATGATCTTTTGAAAGTTTACTTCCTATGATCATAGGAGTGCATACTGGCTTGCAATCCTCCAACTTGAAGGTTTTCAATATTTCCTTCACATATTTTGACTGATTAATGAATATTCCTTTATCTGTCTGTTTTACATTCAGTCCTAAAAAGTATTTTATAGCACCAATCATGCTCATTTCAAATTCATTCTACATTTCTTTTGCAAAAGCTATACTAAGCTTGTCATTACCTCCAAAGATAATGTCATCAACAAATATGGCAACTAATTGTAATCCATCAGGTGTTTCTCTTGTAAACAAGTTGCAATCTGCTGCTCCTTTCTTGAATCCAATCTTGGTGAGATAACCATCTAGTCTCTCATACCACGCTCTTGGGGCTTGTTTAAGTCTATAAAGTGCTTTCTTCAGTCTGCATACCATGTCTAGTCTATCTAAAAGGTTAAATCCTTCAGGCTGTTCTATGTAGACTTCTTTTTTTAAGTCACCATTTAAAAAGGCTGATTTGACATCCATTTGATAAACTTTAAAGTCTTTTAATATTGCATATGCCAAAAATAATTTTATGGCTTCTAGTCTGCTCACAGGGGAAAATGTATCAGTGTAGTCTATTCCTTCTCTCTGTGCATATCCTTTACATACTAATCTTTCTTTGTTTCTTATTACTGTACCTTCTTCATTCATTTTGTTTCTGAATATCCACTTTGTTCCAATCACATTTTTATCACTTGGTCTAGAAACCAATTCCCATGTGTCATTCTTGATTATCTGATCTAGTTCTTCTTTCATTGCATTTTTCCAATCAGAATCATTACAAGCATCTT
>MU224675.1:3129599-3148843 GCA_018584345.1 Thuja plicata | reverse complement strand
CCTCTACCTATGATAGGTTTAGGAGTGTTATCTCCAAATCTAACCATACCACCTTTGTATTTGTCTAGATGAACAAATCTGTCTTTGTCACCTGTCATGTGGTGTGAGCATCCACTGTCAATGATCCTATCAGTTCTAACATCTGCTTTGGATGTTAAGGCTAATTCATGATCTTCTTCTTTATCTGCAATGTCTATATCTTCGAGCAACCTTTCCATGTCTTTAAGGGCAATGAATCCAATTTCATCTTCTCCTAAATCTTCATCAGTTACACCTTCTTCCGCATGGTAACATTCCTTTCTATATTTGGGTTTGTAATCAGATCTGAACTTCTTGACTCTTGTGGGACATTTAGATGCAAAGTGACCAATCTTATTGCATGAAAAACACTTGAATGGAAGTTGTCCTTCATACTTTCCTTTTCCTTTCTTTTCTCTCTTAGCAATCATGGCAATTATCTCTTCTAGCTCTTCATCAGTTTCTTCATTCTCGTTATGACTAGAGATGTGTGAGGATTTCTTACCGTGGATTGAAGCTTTGAAGGCTGTTTCATTCTTTGGTTCAGTCTCCAATCTTGATATCTCAAATGCAAAGATTTTGTTGATCAAAGTCTCCCTCTTGAAGTCTTTATAAAACTGCATGGTCTCATCTAGAATGTTGATTTTTCTTTCATAGTCTGATGTCAATGTAGTCATTAACTTGTCCATTATGTCTTCTTCTGAAATTTATCCTCCATTGTTTCTGATTCCAGATACTGCTTCATTTATCCTCTAATTATAAGCTCTAATGTTTTCTTTAGGCAACATCTCAAGGCTGTTGTATTTCTTCTTCCATGTCTTCCTGCGTGCATTCTTTGCTTGGATGTCTCCTTCAAACATATCTTCCAAATACTTCCATATGGTATAAGCTCGATCAACTTTCTTGATCTCAAAAAATTCACTGTCTGATAGGGCGCTAATTAGGGATTCTTTGGCAATTGCATTATTGGTAAATGTTTCCTTTTGTCTAATAGTAGCATCATCCTTTGCAAGGTCTTTCAGAGATGGAATATCAACTTCTTGTGGAGCAATCTCAAAGATCTCAAAGCCAACACATTGTAGATGTGTTATCATTCTGTTCTTCCAATCCAGATAGTTCTCTCCATCGAACTTAGGGCTCTCTTTTCTGAAGTATGCCATCTGATCTACCTTAAGCTGTTAGGCTTTCTCTCCAAGGTACTTGGCTCTGATACCAATTGTTAGAATACTTCAGGGATAATTGAGAGGGGGGGTGAATCAGTTATCAGCAACTTTAAAACTTTAGCTTATACTTATTAATCCAGATTTATACAAAGTAAATGCACATTCAGATAACACATTACACAACACATCAATTTGGTTATGGGGAAAACAAATGGTAAAAACCCTGGTGGGAATTAGTACCCACAAAGAACTATACTGTTTATAGTAATCCTTGTTAAAAGATCTTTCAACCCTGTTAGGAGTTGATCATTACAATGCAGTAGTATAGTGACTTGGTTAAGGGTCTGACCCTGTTAGGAGTCTTTTACAATAACCCTGTTAGGGGTGGTGGACTCATTGTCCAAGTGGTGAAGGCTACAACCTTCTGGTTATTTGATACACATTGTATCAACAAGGTGAACTGTTGTTTGTGACACTGCTTGTCTGATCAGTTCATTTTATGCGCCGATGCTTTAACCTCTTGTAAATCACTACAACAATCTTATCTGTATTCTGAAAGCTTCAACTTCAATATCTATATTATCAACATATGATAAATATAGCTCTGTTGCTTTAACACTCTGTTCTGCTTTTCTAATCTCTGGCTTTTGCAACTTTTCTTATCACAAATGACCTTCTATTAGTACATACACCAAGTATGAGATCATGGGACCTGTTAGACAACTCTTCATAACATCCTTGTCAGCTCTACTAAGCGCGCAAGCATAATTACAACTGCGTAAGTACTAACTGAATAGACGCGTCGCTTCACTAAGTCGGCTTCACCAATTTAACCATAACTTTGCAATCTTCTTGAAATATGTTTGGCGCCTTTAGATTAATATCAACAACTCATAACTCATCATGAATATACACACGCATATCCTAAAGATAGGCGCAACTCAATAAACACATTACATACATTGGCCTTAAACCGTTATTCCTCCAGAACTGTAACCATCAATAACAGAATTACATATATTTACTGAAACATCAAATCTAGGTCTGTGTGTATGAATGTAGCATAATAAACATGTCAACAACATGTATCTATCCACGCAAGTCTTCATGTCATCATATGGATAAGTACATATAGAAGTACTACTGTGTATTATATGTTGTCATCAATGACAAACTAACAATCAATCAACTGTATCAAATATCCAACACTAAGTTGTCACCGGGTACCGGGGTACCGGCCAAGTTCACCTGTAAAGGTTGTCCAGGGAAATGAGATTCCCTGGGCCTCCAAGCACGTGAGAGTCGGGTCTCGACAGTGCGGGGGCTCAGTTGGGAGATGTGACTATTTTCGAGGGGGATAGCTGGTTATCTTCAACTCGTCAACTCTAGGGATTCAGGTAAATGGGGTTTCCTCCAAGCATGCTTTTACTTAACAAATAAACTTAAAAAGATCTTGCAGAGTTAGAAATATTTCATCTACCTACAGTTATGCTAAACATTCAAAACATCGACAATGCTCTAACACACTACACTAAATAATGAAGAAATATGCAACCATCAGCTTATATTTTATCAGTACAAAAGAAAGGAGGTTGTTAATCTACTTTAAGCATTAGAGCAAAGGACACAAAGAACATAAAGCATAAAAATACCGTCAACCCAGAAGACAGAGTGCCAACAACATCATTGAGAGAACCCTTTCTTCTTCATTAACATCCTTCTAGCAAGCACTGGTGCATGGTACAAGGATAACTCTCAGGGAGAATTTAACTACTGAAAGCTTAAAACTATGGAACATTGAGCTCTACAACTAGGAAATGAGAAAAACTTCTTTACTATTAACTATGGACTGCAAAATCATCAATTTTGTCGACCATTGGAATGAGGTCCAACTTATTATTTATACACATCTTTTGACATAACCCTAACCCTAACTTATTTTATATTTTTACAATAAAATACATTATCTGGTGGCCGATACTACTTGCACCACGTTACAAAATTCCTTGAGATGAAAAGGCCTAACATGTCAGAAGAATAAGACAAGAAAGATGGAGTGGAAGAATCAGCCTTGAGACTAGAGCCGAGAAGGAGAAAGAAGAAATCTGATTCCCCAGGGATCGAGGCTACATGCCTCATAAATGGGAAAGCGGCGCTCTATCTCCGATGCGCCAGGTGTATCTCTGAAGCGGCACCTTGGGAAGACCACCTGTCAAAAACCTGTCGTCGAGCTGACGTGCCTTGTTGTAGTTATCCACCTTCTGACAACTTTCATTACTATCCTAAAAGTGACCTATCGGCATTGGGATCCGAGACACGGGTAACATGAAGAACTCAAAAAATGTGGGATCTGGAACTCCAGGATCCAGGAACTTGCGCTCAAAAAGAATACAGAACACAAAATATGATGTCGGGCCAAATTCTCCCGGATCCGGAGAACTTTATTGACTTATATTTTCTCCCAAGCTTCTAACACTTGGCTAATGCTCTCCTCATCTATGCTCTGGATGCTATCCCATCTGCTACGGACAGCCTCCATTGCCTCCTCAACCTCTCCGGCCCCGTTCTAGAATTTGTTCACCATCTTGATGGTGTCATGCGATTGAATCATAGTCTTTGACAACCGAGACAACTGCCTTGATCAAAATCTCCGCCCGGTGGATACAGGGATTCCATCCTTTCATTGAACTTACTGAGGACATCGTCCTCCAGGGTACATGTTCCGGTGGTGAAGCGATCAACTTGCGATACCCCGACCATGAATGTTTTGAATAAATCCAAGGGATATTGGGCAGCTGTCAATTTCTCTTTTAAGGTCTTAACCAGTTCCTTGAAAACCTTAATTTTGAGGGCAAGGCTGGAGTACTGGACCTAGAGGGAATCATATGATTCTTCTCCCAAAATGTTAGATTCTGTGGCAACCTCTTCACCAATGTTGCGGATCTCCTCCAACCCGGCCTTCCATTTTTCATATTTCTCTAAGTCTAATTCCCATACCTGAGCGGAGCTTCTTGCATGGCTAAGGGTGAGATCTACCCTGTAAAAGTCTAGGAGGGATGCCGCCAGAAATTCTCTCATTGTCGTTATTTGCTCAGCTGCCCACCCGTCCACTGCTTACACCTTTCTCTTCATCATGCGCAGTGAGTCCATGTCGCCCTGTGCAAGCGACAATCTGGAAGAAGGGGTTCCGGGGTAGACTTCGGCCAAAGGCCATGTTAGTTATGCCAGAAGTGCGAGGAGATTAGCATTTGTTTCTCTTTCCTCTTGCAACTTCTGACCCTATTTTTCATATCGGGCCTCTATAGCCTTGGTAGCATCTTTTAGTAAGTCAAGCTCTCCTTGCTTGTCTCTTTTACCCAGCTCGACCTCTGTTATAGTATAGTCTTCAGGCCTCGTGGCCGCTGCATCTATATTTGCCGAGGGTGTTGCAATGACCACAACTGTACTACCTATTGGGTTGGTGCGGAGAGTATGGACCACTCGTGCCCTTTTGGGCTTCTTCATTTTGGCATTATTGGCCATCATTTTGGCCAGTGACAAAGGAGCGCCCGTAGGTGCCGCTGGAGCCTTTCTCTTCCTAGTTTCTACCAGCCATTGGGGCAGCTGGGACAACCTTGCTACCAATTCCTGCTGACTAAGATTCACTTCCGAATCTAGCGGCACATTCCTTGAGCTTATATTTTCTTCTGGCTCCTTTTCTTGTTCTTGTTCTGGTTCCTTTCTTGCTTCCTGCTCTTGTTCCCGTCCCTTTCTTGATTCATGTTCTCTGGAACTTTCTATATTTTCCACCATGCTGGCGTCTTCTGTAAAATCACCGAAGATCTTTTCCTCGGTCTCCATCTTTGTATTCTCAGGGATTTTGTCTTCCCTGGTGGTATCAGAAACCTCTTCATTTTCTTCTCCCGGGACCTCCTAGTCCATTGGTTGTTGCTGCTCTTGGGCCTTACTGGCCTTGTCTACTTCAATATTCTCCTCCTCCATTGGGACATCCTCCGGAGGTGGGTGGGGTTGCTGGCCAAATTTTAGCAAGGCGGTGGCTGTTACGACCTCACTGAAGGTGCTTCGGGGCACTTGGTCACCCAAAGTCTCCAAAGGCACCTGGAGCATGATGGTTGGAGGTACGGTTGTTCCCTGAGGTCCGAGTTCTTCTATCAGTGGCTCAAGTGTAGGTTGCCTTGGCAAATTTGTGGTCACTTGGACCGGTATCCTTTCCTGTTCATGCCCTGTTTGGGTTTCTCCCTGAGCCTCTTGTTCAGATGCATTTTCTTCTTTGGGAATTTCCTTTTCTGCAGGGCCCTCGTCTTTATCTTGAGCCTTAATTTCCTTCACTGCACTAATAATGCCTTGACAGATCTCCAGAAGCTCATCCACTGCGAATGTGTCATCAAAATCGTCGTGCGATGGAGAGGAGTCTGAGATATCCTCAGGTTCAGGAGAATCTGAACTTACATCCACCGGGGGCTTCTCAGGCATACCAAGGGTGACACTTGGTGTGGGGGTCACATTTTTTTTCTTTCTCCTGGTTAGAGAAGCCCGGGTGTCCAAAATGTTGGAAGACTCTACCTCAGCAAAATTCTGCCTATACATCATCGCTGCCAACGATGTGGGTCCTTTTGAGTGAGTAGGTGCCATTGGGGTGATTGGGAGGCCGACAGCCACCTGCGTGTCGATTTGTTGGCTG
This sequence comes from Thuja plicata, assembly GCA_018584345.1. NCBI lineage: Eukaryota > Viridiplantae > Streptophyta > Pinopsida > Cupressales > Cupressaceae > Thuja > Thuja plicata. Next base: position 3,142,981 of record MU224675.1, on the reverse strand, counting down.
TCCAACTTTGCCGCCTCCATCTGGTCATGTAGCTTTGCCATTAGGAGTGTGGGGATTTGAGGGGATGCCTTGGGCACCGGGACTCCCTCTTTTTCCATTCCCTTGCTCACACTTTCTTCAGCGGGTGCGGCGGACGAAGAAGGTTCAGCGCCGGCTGAAGAAGGGATGGTCTTCTTGACCGTTGCTTTCTTGCGGGTGCTTTTGGGGGCACACCTGGGCAAAATACTTGTGGCTTGCTTCTATGATGGAGTGGCATACCCCTTCAATCATCAAATCTTCCGGAGTGGCCCAATCCACTGGAGGGAGGTCAAATTTGTCTAGCCCTTGTCCTTTGTACGCTGGATCTTCCAGCGGTCTGCCATCATTGAAACCCTTCGGGAACGTCCGAAGGTCTAGTGCCTCCATGAGCCCTTTGCTCATTCTTGTATGTTGTCGAGCCCTGAGATCAAAGCTATCCTGCAAATCCACCCAGAAGTCTTCAATGTCTTCTTCGTGCGGGGGGGATGCCCTAGGTAATGCGACGGCAATCTTGCCGTGGGGATCATAGTTCTTTCGGGCATGGTTGAATTCAACTAGCTCCAATCCTTTTAACTCATTGTCTGCCTCCTGGGCCGCAATGAGGCTGCATGTGTAATCCCTGCAAGAGAAGGGGAATGGGACATTGATGACCTTCTTCACTGTGAAGAGGGCGTGCAAATCCATCATCAGCCTGCAGAATTCCAAAAGAATAATCCTATCCCCGCAATACCGGGGAAGGAGGTAGGGCTTCCCATTGAAGCCTATCACCAGATGTATGTATGGCATTTGAATTGAATAAAATATTGGCCATAATAATTGAACAGTGTCATTGCCGCCTATGAGAGGCGGTACCCAGAATCTCGGGTAAGTGTAAGAATGTTGTGGTAAATGAAGGCGTCATTTACCCGACAAAAATTCTTGAAGCTGAGCTTCCACTGCAACTGGGGATAATGATCCCAAGGTGTGACATGTCCTGGAGCATTCCCGAGCTCTCCAACTGTTCCTAGGCCCTGAAAATCCAGCCTTTGTTGTGGCAATGCCCACAGCACATATGAAGTCATATAGAATTGTGAATTCTGGGCGACGGTCTTCATTTGTGTATCTACATGATTGGATATAATTTCTGCCCAGTTGAAAGTTCTATTGTGTGTTTTTATGCAGTATAAGAAATAATACATCCACGCCGATAATTCCCAGACGTGGGGCCATCCGAAGATTTTGCACAAAAATATTATGGCCGCTTGAATGGGCTCCTTGAAATCCCCGCGTGGAATTCCCAATTTCATCCTTTTATAGTCTCGCTTTGGGGACTTCAACCAGTGATTATTGAGGTGTTTCCAGGAAATGATCTCGGCCTCACCGAATTCCTTGAGTGAGTTGGCCCTGGTGATGATGGCAGACCCTTTGAATTGTGGAATTCCCAACCTGAAAACAAAGGTGGGGGCATCCAATGTGATGATGGTGGCAGGATATTGCAGCGGCCGGGGATGTGGAAGTAAAACTAAATGAGTGGCTGCATTTTACAATGCTGCCAGCTGCCGAATAAGCTTGAGTGATTGCACCGCGCATGAAAAGTTTGCGGCCTTGATGATGTCGAAGGCAGCTAGGCAAGTGGCAATTTTATCCCCCTATTCGTAAGTGGTCTGTATCAGACCCTGTAATTTGGCCCAACTCCCGGGGTCCGGATCTATTATTTCATGAACTTTAGAGTCTATCTTGGACCCCGCAACACCTCCATCTTTCAGATACTTGGAGGTCAGAGGGAACTTGGCCAACATTCTTTCCATCTTTGATTTTGTGGCTGCCCGGGTAGAGGTGGTTGGTAGTTCCGAACTATCAGGAGGTGCAAAGTCGTCAAACATTTTGAATTAGCTTATCAACAACCTGCAAGACCAGAAAACTGTCAAGACACATAAATATGAATTAAGACTCAGGGAAATTCTCTACCAGCCTGCACCTGTCAAGCAAACATTAGCACCTATATCAAAAGTTCTGGAGTATCTAAAAATGAACATAGCTTAAGCATTCCAGAGTATGCGGACATGGTGACAAGAAAAAGCAGGAGACAAGATCTTGCTGGGAGTCCGAAGTCCAAACAAACTAGCCATTGCCGAAGTGACTGGCAACAAGCCATACTCTAGTTGACATGCGCTGGCACATGGGAAAATGGCAGGCGATGTAAAGACAGTTATGGCATTGATTAGGACAAGTGGGCTGACACGGGGCAAAATTGAATGCCAGATTGGATGCATTTTAAATGCCATACATGGGAAATTAATCCTGCCATTAATGCGATGGGACAGAGGAGAGAGAAATCCACCATGGTTCGAACCAGCGAGGTGTCAAGTTCAAACCGTGGTGACCTTGTCTCGTTGAGCTCTATCCCGTGAAGGAAAAAATACATGATAGAGCGCGAAGAACTCACAAACTCTAAGGGATATACACAACACGTATATACATAATATACATAAAAAATACCAGAGGGACGAGGGTCAAAGTGTATATACATAAGATTACAGAAAATATACACTAAAAACAAAATGCAAAGCAGCTACCCTAAAACAAAGCCAGAACGCATAGACATCTACACTATCTTACATCTGCACAGAGGGCTGACAACCCTCTGGCAAGGCCAACATACCAATGGGTGGTAGACCAAATGACAAAAAACATAAAAATAAATGAAACAAAAACCAAAACAAACGGAAACGAAAAACACAACAAACCAACACAGAACAAAAGCAGAAAATGAAGGAAAGAACCGGAAACACTAACCTGGAATCCGAAGAATGATGAAGGGAAGAAGCACTGAGACCGCTCTACAACAGCTTTGACCTCCAATGCCAAGAATAGCTACTGAAGATCGATTCGTCATTACCCACTAAGCTCAGAGGAACTCGCACTTAATTTGCACTCAAATCGCCTGTGAATCACTCTGAAAACTCTAAGTGTTTTTAATCGCGGTAACCGTGAAAATGACATGTAAATCTTATTTATACCCGAGGTAAAAAGCAAGTTACCTTCTCTCCGCAAACTTCAAAACAGGTGAACCTCCGGACTCTAGGTCCGGGGATTCCAAACAACCACGTCTTCTTATGAGAAGGAGACCTCATGGCAAAGAATCCGGAGTTTGAAATCCAGCTTCTGGAAAGAAAACCACCAACTCCAGGACTAGGTCCCAGAGACACAAAAGGCAAAAGCGAAAACAAAACAAACCCTCCGGGAAGAAAATCCCAGAGAAGAAAAAAAAAAGAAACAAGGGCAAAGAAAACAAGGCAAGAGCCAAAAGCAAAAAAAAGAAAGGGGACCCAACATTTTGCACACAAAATGTAGGTACGGGTATGCAAGGAATAACATATCATTCGGATCATGAGATTGCTTTCAGGTTCATTGGATGGTTCATCTTGCACTAATGCATTTCTGCTACTGCTACCACCTTTATTGCTTGCATGTGTACATTCAAAGGATTTATGACCTTCTTCACCATAATTGTAACAAGTTACTTGGAAACCTCTTCTGCTATATCCACCTTTGGAGTAATTACCTCTTGCTCGATATAAACTTCCACCTTTCCATTTAGTCTTTTCTTTGTCTTGAGATGTGTCTGAAACTGACTTGTCTGGTTCAGATCTACTATTTTCACCATGAGATCTACCTCTTCCTCTAGGGAATCTACCACCTCTGCCTATTTTTCTTTGTTCATATCTTCTGTTCAACTTTTCTTCAGCTTTTAGAGCAAATTGATATGCCTCTTCAATGCTTTCCATCTTGACAAAACTGATTTCATCTTGTATAGAACTCCTCAAGCCATTCAGATATCTTGTTGTTCTTTCCACCTCATCTTCAACATGTCCAGATCTGATGTCCAATCTATAGAATTCCTCAGTGTAGTCCTTTATTAACTTGTCTTTCTGCTTCAAACTTTGCATTCTTTGAACTAGGTTAATCTGATAATCACAAGGTAGAAATTTACCTTTCAATTTGTTAACCATCTTGTCCCATACCTTGATTTTGTCTTTGTCTTTCTTCTTTCTATCCAATTGTAGATGTTCCCACCATAAGGATGCATGACCTTTCAACTTTGTGCTTGCAATCTTCACCTTCTTATCCTCTACTATATTCTCATATTCAAAATACTTTTCCATTTCAGTTATCCAGTCAAACAATTCATCAGAATCTAATTTTCCACTATACTCAGGAGGATTGAACTGAGGTGTGGATTTCAAACTTGTCAAGGCTCTCAAGAATATTTCTTCTTCTTGGTCCATCACAGGTGCAGGTGCAGCTTCACCTTGAACCTCTTCAAATTCATCATTAGTAACATCTTCGAGATGTCTTCCTCTATGATGGGCTGTCTCAACAGCTTCCAATCTAGCAACCATCTGTTTAAGCATATCAGCTGGACCTGGATCTGGATTTCCTCTCCCACGAACCATCTTGAATCCCTCTGCAGTTGTAGGTCAGATTGCAATCTGGCACCCCACAAAAATACCACTAGGGTTAGGGTTTCAAGAAGGAACTTAGATCTCACCACGCTTTAATACCACCTGACGCAAGGAGGGAGATGGAGATGGGGCCTGAGGCTCACCAACCTACCAAACCACCTTGCAAAAACAAAGAAAAACACAAACAACACAGTGAAAGAAGAAAACACAGAGATCCTTTATATTAACTTGGTCAAAATCATTACATGCCAGGCTGTAAGGCCTTCCCAGTTTCGGCCAGATATTCAAAGAATTACAATATGATTCTCATACATGCGAGGCCACAGACCTGCCTTCAAATCTTCTATCTCTAAGTGATACCCTAAAACTCATTCCTCAACTAAGAACAATGAATCAAATATATACAAGAGTCCAACAAGGAAGTTGGCGCTCAATCCATAAGAGAGACCCAGATTTAGGTCCACACAGATCCCAATGAGAGATCCCAAATCAACTCAGCAACCAAAATTAAATGAAGAAGTCGTCCAAAGGTCCAACTTCCAAAATAGGCATCTCGGGTAGATTAACACCGAAAATCACCAACCGTCGGTAAGGCATGCCCGAGCATCAGAGAACTTTTCGATAAGGACATCACTAAAACCCATCGGTAAGGACATCACCGAAACCCATCGGTGAAAGCATGACCGAGCATCGAGAACAATCATGCCCGAGAGATAGAACCCAAGCGACAAAGAACAAACTTAAAGAACAAAAGCAAACATCTTTTTGGTTGTGCAGGATTGCCAGTGACCTAAGATGCTCCTGCATCACATGTACATAAGGAGAAGTTGAAGAAAATGGTAAGTCTTAGATATATGCCCAAAGCATAGAGAGAACTTATTCCAATTCCAAAGAATGTCAACGAACCTTATGATCTTACCACTTTCCACAATTGCATGACTCATACTGTGCATGGGTTATGTAAGGTTCTTGGTTTTGATGGAGATAAAAAAGTAACTGAGAATTTATTGATGATGGCTATGTCAATTCAAAACCCTGAAGTAAACATTGATTATGATTTTGTGGGGTATTTGATTAAGAACATTCATGAAGGATTGATAGAGATTCAAAAGAGTCCAGGGAAAATAGATTTTAAGTTCTATTCAATCCCGTGTCATTTAATTGTATTTCATAATGTTGATGAGATGGATAAAGAACTTATTTTGAATAGGGTAAGTGATTTCGGTGAGCCAGTTCCTATTCAGTTGTGGACCAGAGTATGGGATTCAAGTTATGCTTGGTCATGTTTCTTATATTTTGAAAATTGGATTGTTACTCCTATCATGGATTTTCTAGGTGTGGATAGAGAAAGGTTTGATATTGGTGTTAGGAGATTGTTGAGGCCTTTTCACTTTGTTCCTGGTTGGTCTATCTCACATAATTGGGGTGATTTCTACTTTTTTGATGATATTACTATTTTCAAAGTTTATGGTTGTCCGCAACCACCTCATATTCTTCCCAAATTTGTTCCACTTAGAGTTGTTGTGATTGAATTTCTATGGTCATTTTTTTTGGTTGAGAAGGAGTATTTAGAAGGACATAAGAATGGCACTTTTTTTCCTAGATTGTGGAATGTTTTGGACTTTTCAGTTGGTAAGAAAGCATTTGAAGAGTTAAACACTTTTCTCAAACAATACAGATTGGTTACTTCTCCTTCCAGATTCTATGACCCTGAGAAGTTAATCAAGGTTGCAATTCCAATGATGACTCCTTGGAAGAAGAACATTATGTTGGCATAACTAATGCAGAGATAAAGTTGAGTATGTTATGATATGTATTTGATACAAATATGATGATAGGTTGATCAGCTATGATGTTGTCATTGATGTCAACTTAGTGTTTGTTGGTTGACAGTGTGCCTATTATATTGATGTATGTTCAAGAGGTTGAATCCAGAGTTGTGGTAAGGGTTGGCGTGTGTAATCGTAAAGAAAGACTAAGTGATGTCTCTACATGCTATATCTATGACCACACAAGTTTATCATATGTACGGTGTGAGTTATGACTGATTGAAGGTTGACTGGTCAACAGGAATAATATGATGAAACCAAGGAGAAATGATTTGATGATTGTGTCAAATAGGTTTGGATTAAGGTGTTGTGGTTCAAGATTTGTTAGCTTGAATATGTTATGAGGTTTCTATCGCAACCACGTCATGTTTTGGTGATCAAAAGACCAAGTTTCAATGAACAGAAGATCATTCAGTGAAAAGTAAAATTTCTTAGAACAACTAGTCAGATCCTCAACCCGTAATGATGCATCAAGTTGTGATAAGTGGTTATGTGTTTCAGGGATCGTAGTGACGTTACAGATCGACGTGGATTGATGAGTTGGCATTTCTATGATCATTATGATCAAATTTATTGAAGTTGTGCAAGAACTTTGGAGAATGTGTTGTGGTTTGAATTTTCTTTGTCAAATCAATGTGCAATGGATATAAAGGCCAACCAAAGTTTGTTGCAAAAGTTCTAGATTGGTATTATGTTTTAGGGCTTGCGAATTGAGCGAGAAAGATTGTAAAATATTTTTGTAAGGTGGTTAATCGCCCTAATGAACTTGGATTGTGTGTGTGTGTGTGTGTGTGTGTGTGTGTGTGTGAAATGATGAAAAGTACAAGTGTAGATCATGGATGCAGTGGTTGCGATTGAGAGAAGAGAGAAGAGAGAAGATTGTTTGCATGTTAAGCAGAGATTGAGCTTGAATTGGATCTGTACTAGCAGAGGAGTGTTATTCTTTTCAGATCACTTTCACTTGTTGATTCCTAATAGTTTCATCAAGAAAATCCCTTAATCGGGTAGATCCTAACATGTCTGCTTTGTAAATCCTTTAACCAGATGACTTTTTAATTAGGGTTTGAAATCCCTTAATGAGGTTACTCATAATAGGGTAAAGCTCCTAACAGGGCTAGAGGTGGCTCCTAATATGGTCTTTCTCTTAACGGGGCACTTTGTAAGCTCCTAACAAGGCTAAGTTCTTAACTAGGCGTACTTCAAAAGAGTGTAGAATTATTTGGGGGTGTCATCCCCACACGTGGTTTTTCTCAGTTGGGTTTCCACGAGAAAAATATTCTTGTTATTATGTTGCATGGTTGTGGTTGTTTATCTTCATTGGTTTGTTATTCATGCAATAGATATTATTTGATGAAAAGTTTGAATTATTAGATTATTGATTCACCCCCCAATAATCTTGGACCTGTTAATACTAACACATTCCTGATCATGAGCCCTTGGATGAACCATATGTTGTGAGAAATCTTCTAGTAAGAACTGGGGTGCATGAAAGGAGAAGAAAGAGGAATGATTTGATGAGAGTTAAAGATGAATTTAAAGGAGAAGATGATACTTTTCTGGATTTCTATTATGACTTGCCTTATCTAGAGAGAATTGATCAAATGATTGACAACTATAGAAATATAATGGCAAGGGTTCCAAAAAGGATTGTTGATGTTGAACATCATATTCCTGTTGAGATTCAATCTTCTGGTGAAGGAAGTGGAAATGAGTCTGAGGAAAATTCAAGTGATGGTTCAACCTCTACCCATGAACCTCCAACAAAGAAGATCAGGGCCATCTCGCTTGTTAGGGAGAAAATCAAACCAAATGTTGCAATAATACCTATTCAAGAAGAAGGAGAATATTTCAAACAAATTAGAGAAAGATTGAGAAAAGAGAAACAGGAGGAATCAAGAGAAGAGGGGAATTTTCCCTTAGCCAAAATGATTGACGATAGAGTTTTTCTTTCCCAAAATTTTCTTGATGATGATTCTTTTATTCAATCTGATGAGTTCAAGAGCTTTCTTGTGAAATTGAAATAGGATGAGTTTAGAAAACAAATAACTTGGATGATAATGACACTACCAAAAATGAGCAAGTTATAGTTGCATTGCAAGAATTTGATCCAAATAATGTACAACTGACAGTTGATGAGGCAAGGACCTTGGTGAAGAAAAGTGGTATGTTGTTTCTCCCAAGATGGGACTTACAATCCTCATTTGTTGTTGATCAAGTCAGGAGGCAAAAAAACCCACCTTTTAAGTTTGAATTTGAATATGGTGATTTCACAAGAGGATCATGCTTTGATCCAAAATAAAAAAACCATTAGTATTATGGTCTTTGGCTCCTGCTACACAAAAACCTCACATGGTAAATATTGAAGGAGAAATGTAGGGAGACATGATAATTTTGAATATGCAAAACAACAACAAAGAGGTCGCGAAATTAATTATTCTTGCCTCTTATCTAAATGTGGCAAAGGTAGAAGACCTAGAGAAAAGGCATCATGAGATGTACTTGGAATTGATTAATTTGGCAAGAATATATGAAGAAACATTAATGAAAAATGGTGCCTTGGAAAGAACTATAAAGGAATATTTTGAAAGGGTCCCTGCAATTTATGAGCCATCAAGTGAAGTCCAACATGTTTCTAGTGGTGTATCTTTGCCTGATGATGTCAAGGTAAAATTGGAAGACTATGCTGGTAGAATTGAGAGCCTAGAAGAGGTTGTATTGAAGAATAAGGGTGTTTATGTGTTGATGCAACTTATGAAGCACAAAACTAATATTAGGGTGATCCCACAAAACTGTGTCCCACTTTTTGGCCAACTTTGACACTGAAATGAACATTCTGAAAAAAACTTCACTTTCGAACATCTATTGTCATTAAACCATTAATAATTTGAAGATGATATAAACTAGTTAATTTTAGCATTTTGTTTCTAGTTTATAAATTTTTTTTTTTTTTTTAAATGGAATTTATTTGTATCAATTTTTCCTTCTCCTTCAAAAATTATTTTTGTGAAAAATCAGGATTTTTCAAGAGTGACACACACTTTGATCAACATAACTTTTTTTATAAAACTGATAATAACATAATTATTTTGAATTTAGGTTTGTAACACAAATATCTAGGGAATACATTTGGTTTCATTCAATTTGGTTGAATATTTAATATTTTATTGAGTTATGAAGTGACATTAATTATAATTTGGACATAGGTTCACTTTGATCGCTCTAACTCTATCTCTATATATCGAAATTCATTTATTCTTTTTTTGAATAGAAAGGTAACATAAATACCTATTTCCTAGATATTTTTCATAATTTTTTTCCCTAATTTACTATTTTTCCAAAAGCGCGAATAGAGAAGTTGCTAAATGGTCAGACAACCTATGTTTAGTAAAACTTAAAAAGAAGTCTTAATAAACTCAATATATATAAAACTCATAATCATTGGAAAGCTCTCCTGGATTACTATCATCCTATATGTGGGTTTTTCAAATAAATTTATTTGATCCCACAAAAAGTTAATGTCAAAGTGATTTTTTGTCAGCATTTTTATGGGTTCAAAGGAGACTCGATTATAGGTGTGAGTGAGGAGTAGAGAGATTATACCAAAGGGATTTTGATCCAAGAGGCTTTTATCTAGACATTTTGAATTTACTCCTTCAAATGGGACCTCTCAAGGCTTAAATAATCATATTTTCTTAAAAATGTGCAATTTCAACAAAAATCAGGATGTTCAAAAAAGTGGGACACACTATTGTGGGACCACCCATTATTAAAAGTAAATTAAGCATTATGCATGAAAACCATGTTTCTATGATTCAAACTGATAAATATTGTGATGAGGCAGTTTCATTTATTGATCCTTTGTTTACTGTGTGGTCTGGAAGGAACATGTTAATGGAGAAGAAGGAAACTGCAATGATGTACAAATATGATATGCCAATGAAATTTGAGGAAACGAAAGATAAAGTAACTGTGGTTAATTCTTTGTTTTCATTCTTTGAAGGCAAGGGATAGTTGGTTAAGGGTGAATTGCAGTTATTTTTTGATGGTTATCATTCGTTAGTTCCAGCTATTTATGAAAAAAATAATGATTTGAAATCTATGGAGACTTTGAGCAGTAAATTCGATTTAATTCTGGTAAATGTTGAAACGATGTTGAGCATGGATGGTGATGTTGATGTTTCAGCTTTTAACGATGTATTAGACACCATGTTCAGGGTTGAAGTTGATTTTGTCAAGTTTATTTCAGATGCCTGAGTCATAACTGATATTAGGTGGAATGAGGCAGTGAGTCAGTTTGAAGATTTGAAAGCATTCAGTTTGCTCAGTGATAAGGAAGTTAGCTAGTGGGGAACTGTTTGTGAAGGGAAAGAAGACCCAAACTAAATAAGTGCTAACGTGGTTTTGTCTTATTCTTTTTTTTATGACAGGGCATAAAAGTTGTTCAAGAAGAGATCAGTTATAGTTGTAGGCATCTTGAATTTTCTGTGAAAGCTACAGATGACCTAGGTGCTTCAAAGAAAAATTGATCTGAAGATTTGAACATATGATTTGGCCCTTATTCTAGTTGTGGTTTGTGTTGTTTCCTGTTTCCACATCATTGTAGATTTAAATATTTGTTGTTGTTGTTTCTATTTTGTTGATCAGTTGAAATTTTGTTACTATCAAGTGATCTAAAGCTTATTGCATCCCTTAGTCTTATTAAAGGGATTCCAAGATCACTTGATAGGGGTTCCCATATATTTTGTTAAGTCAGTCAAGTTCATATACAATTTGATACATTTGAAGTCATATAGTTTCTGGAAAGCATGTATTATGTTTTGATAGCTAAATGAGTAATGGAGTTTGATAATATTGTCTTTGTATTAGACCAAACTTTTTATGAATTGAATAAAAATTAAGTATTTGTTTCAATTTGTCTTTCTGTCAAGAAGAAATGAGTTGTCATTCTTTTGTTATCTTTCAAGGAAAGAATTAAATATGCTAAGGATAATTACTATGAAAGTTTAATTTGAATGCAAATTTGATGATTGTTGTCCATAGATATAAAGAACTTGTATGTCAGCCATACTTTCTTTAACTTTCTATGTTATATGTTGAATGAATTTAGTTGTCAAGCATATATATTATGCCTTTAAGTGACTCTTGATCCAGATGGATTAGGCATTGGTCATAGTTGATGCATAATATTGTATGGTGAAACATTCAAAAAATTACAAAACTGCATGTTATTTGATTGTTTGATAAATTATCTTGTGTTTTCTTAATACAAGTGTGGTGTTCTAAGAAATATCCATATTCTTACATCTATTGAAGGAGTTGTGAAAAGTTAATTGGTTAAGTAGATGAGATATAGGTGCACCTGCCTGAGTCTTATGGAGCTCAAAGTGTAGAAGGTTTTACAGCCTTGTCATTATTGGGATTTTAATGTCCTTTGTTCGTTGATAATGCAGTGAGTGGTTTCATTATGTTCTAGGACAGTCATTTTGAAGTATTTACCTTTTAGAATCAAGGGTAGCAAGAAAAAACACCGACAATGTGGATGTGAATTTATCATTCTCATGCTTTCTTTCAAAGGAAAAGATTAAGTATGCTTCAATTGATAAATGTGAGAAGTGTATGTATGGTATAAATCTGATGAAAATATTGGTTATGTGGGATTATATATATGTTACACACATTCATTAATCTTAAGCTTGTGTCTCTGTGAGAAGTTAAACATAAAGTTGGATGTGTCTTATAGTTTTTTGAGTTTGTTGCCCTATAGGTTAACCAATGGTCTAAGTCATGTTAGAATACTGTTGGAGAGCGTAATAATCCATAAATCTGAAATCATTTTATGTTGTGTTGTTGATTTCATGGTAAATTATTTGCATTCTTAGTAAGAAACTGGAATCTATGGTGAGAACTTTGTTTTATGACTGTTCCTACAGCCATTCAAACTATGTTCTTTGATTGTTCCTGCAGCCAAGGCAGAACAAAGTAACTATTAGCAATACTGGATTTGTCATATGTTACATTAGTGACTATGTTTGTCATTGATGTCAACATACTGTTTGGATATCAGCATAGTATTTTAGTAAAGATTGACAGAGCAACAGACAGAGATTGAGTTAGCACAGATAGAGAAATGCAGATGAGGTTATGCACAGTTGATAACGTATTTTAGATAATATCTTGATGATGTGGTTAAGAGTGCGTATGAAGATTCAAATTTTGGTGACACTTATTCGAGATTTATTGAAGATCGTATTTTGACAAAGTTTTTGAGAGACAGTTTGTGATGTTTGGATTATATCTTTTTACTGGTATGGAATTTGGTTTACCAAAGTTATGCAGAGTGTGAAGACAGTAGGAAGGTGATCTGACTGAGATCGCTTAGTTTGGGATCACACGTGTGAAGAATTATTAAGTTTGTGAGCCGACAATGTTGTGTAATTATGTAACGTTTATTGTGTTATATTTCGTAATTGTTTAGGCTTAATTGGCCGACTCAATTGTGAAGTATTGGGCTTGGTATAAAGGAATGATTTTTTATTTGATTTCACATCGAATGAAGGATGATTATATAGAGAGAAAGCATGTATGTATGATTTTTTAGCAGTATTGAAAGGATTGTATGTGAAGCCAAGTTGGCAGATCTGGTAGTATTTGGTGTAGCAGTGGCACGGTCAGAGAAGAGAGGATATAGAGTTTTAGAATTTAGTTTGTTTGGTATTATTATGTTCTAAATGATACAAAGATTAGTTGGACAGTGGGTTAAGTGGTCTTGCCCTTGTTGTTTGGACAATAGGTCCTTCTACCTTCCACAACTCCTAACAGGGTTAAAATCTTTTAACAGGGATTCAAAGTCTCCTAACAAAGACTGATATGTACTGAATGTATTTCATAGACTCCTAATAGAGTCCATCCTCCCACAAGGAGCTTTTATATTAGTACATCTTGTGTGGGCATCATTCCCACCGGGGTTTACTCTTTGATCAAGAGGTTCCCTAGTTAACAAATCTGGTGTTATTGTGTACGGTTATCTTTTTGTGGTTGCTATTATTGTTATTTACATGTTTCAAAGTTAATAAGATTGATAAAAGTTATA
>MU224675.1:3118525-3129549 GCA_018584345.1 Thuja plicata | reverse complement strand
TATATATATATGTTACACATATTCAGTAATCTTAATCTTGTGTCTCTGTGAGAAGTTAAACATAAAGTTGGATGTGTCTTATAGTTTTTTGAGTTTGTTGCCCTATAGGTTAACCAATGGTCTAAGTCATGTTAGAATACTGTTGGAGAGCGTAATAACCCATAAATCTAAAATCATTTTATGTTGTTTTGTTGATTTCATGGTAAATTATTTGCATTCTTAGTAAGAAACTGGAAGCTATGGTGAGAACTTCGTTCTATGACTGTTCCTACAGCCATTCAAACTCTGTTCTTTGATTGTTCCTGCAGCCAAGGCAGAACAGAGTAACAATTAGCATTACTAGAGTTGTCATATGTTACATTAGTGACTATGTTTGTCATTGATGTCAACATACTATTTGGATATCAGCATAGTGTTTTAGTGAAGATTGACAAAGCAACAGACAGAGATTGAGTTACAATAGACAGAGAATTGTAGATGAGGTTATGCACAGTTGATAATGTATTTTAGATAGTATCTTCATGATGTGGTTAAGAGCGTGTATGAAGATTCATTTTTTGGTGACAGTTATTCGAGATTTATTGAAGATTGTATTTTGACAGAGTTTTTGAGAGACAGTTTGCGATGTTTGGATTATATCTTTTTACTGGTATGGAATTTGGTTTGCCGAAGTTATGTAGAGTTTGAAGCCAATAGGAAGGTGATCTGACTAAGATCGCTTATTTTGGGATCACACATGTGAAGAATTATTAAGTTTGTGAGCCGACAATGTTGTGTAATTATGTAACATTTATTGTTTTATATTTCGTAATTGTTTAGGCTTAATTGGCCGACTCAATTGTGAAGTATTGGGCTTGGTATAAAGGAAAGATTGTTTATTTGATTTCACATGGAATGAAGGATGATGATATAGAGAGAGAGCATGTATGTATTATTTTGTAGCAGTATTGAAAGGATTGTATGTGAAGCGAAGTTGGCAGATCTAGTAGAATTTGGTGTAGCAGAGGCACGGTCAAAGAAGAGAGGATATAGAGTTTCAGAATTCAGTTTATTTGGTATTATTATGTTCTAAATAATACAGAGATCAGTTGGATAGTGGGTTCAGTGGTCTTTCCCTTGAAGTTGTTTGGACAGTAGGTCCTTCTACCTTCCACAACTCCTAACAGGGTTAGAATCTTTTAACAGGGATTCAAAGTCTCCTAATAGAGATTGATATGTACTGAATGTATTTCATAGACTCCTAACAGAGTCCATCCTTTCATAAGGATTTTTTATATTAGTACATATCTCTGTGGGCATCATTCCCACCGAGGTTTACTCTTTGATCAAGAGGTTCCCTAGTTAACAAATCTGGTGTTATTGTGTACGGTTATCTTTTTGTGGTTGCTATTATTGTTATTTACATGTTTCAAAGTTAATAAGATTGATAAAAGTTATATTATTCAGATAACTGATTCACCCCCCTCCCCCCTCTCAGTTATCTTGGTGAAATTTACTTTCTAATAGTAACTTCTTGTTTGTTTAATAAGAACTATATTTATGTTATCTGCTTCACGTTTGTTTAGTTGTCGATTCATGTTTAGTGCTCAAGATTTTTTCTCAAGCATTTTCCTTCAGTACTATTTTCTTGACGAAAACTAGTAAACACATTATACATTCATGAAATTATCATGAAGACAAATTTGGATATTCTCAAAAAAAAAAACTTATGTAACAGAAAGAAAACGGAGTAGGAGACAATCTTCAAATGATATTTTCATTTAATTTCTTCAGAACTATTCATACATTTCATTTAATACAAGACTTTGTCATTCCTTTTTCTGCAAAAAGACCTATTCCATAAACTATTCTACTTGTCCTTGTACAAATAATTTTCAAAACCCATAAGATAGGCCTTGATATTCTTTTTATAGACATAAGGAATGCAACAAGCTACATGCCAGAGTATCACTTTTATATTATGTTATCAACTGCCACTAGCCGATGATAGATGATATTCTCCCAATGAAGGTTATTACCTCTTTTTGTGTCCTTGAGTGAATCCAGAGGAGGCCATGGAGTGCTTATTATCGTAAGGCCTGTGATCCAACCAGGCTTGTGAGCCATGTCATTATCGCACATGGGTGGTTTTTGTGGCATAAAATGCCAAGAGTCCAAATTCTCACCATCTTCCCTCGCGGTAAATGGCTTTGAAAATACAACACAAGGAGAAACAAATGACTCCAAACTCCCATCTTTTGTGTCTACACCCAGAATTTTCTTTGGTTCCATCCTAGCAACGGGAACCAAAGTGGTAATCTGAGATATTGGAGGCATTTGCAAGCTGTGGATAGAGTTTTTGGCAAAGTACAACGCTTTCAATATCTCTATGATTACCGAAGGCTATTTCAGTATCTCTACCATTACAAAATGTATTATCAATTGGTTCACCACCATGATCTGTGTATATCTCTTACAACATGGCTTGGTATAACCCCTTCTTGTTACAATAAAATTCCTCTGTAGCCTCAGCAAGCCCCATCCTTAGCACTCAAACAAAGAAACACTCACAATCATGAAAAACCCAAATTAGAAAACACACATAACTTATTCTGCATTTTTTCCTTCATGCATTTAAGTTATTGCTCACACTTTCAAACTGCCAAAAAAGAAGCAACAACTATACCAAGATTTGCACCTATCCCAACAGCTGCAAGACCTTTCATTGTGGTCTTTTCCCTTGGTTATAGCAAGTTAAATGCGACACTCAAAGGGTTGAGATGTAAGGAAAACAGCTACGTAGGCATCAAAAGGATAGTTGATAAGACCATTTTCTGAGTTTAATAATTAATTTAAAATTTAGAATACAGTTTCATTTTGGTTTTTAAATTAATTTTTAAACTCAAAAATTGGTCTTGTCAGGTATCCTTTTGATGCCTGTGTAGCCATTTCTGAGCCGTAAGGGAATGATTTTTTGGAAAGGGCATGTTTTTAGATCAGAAACTGCAACATTTCATCAGTCATGATGTCTCTTCTCATATTCTTCCTACTGCCACTTCTTTCTTTAATATATTGTCAACTAGTTTTGCGTAACCCACATAAAATGTCACGAGGTTGCGACTTACCCAACCTGAGTTATCAATTCATTCCATTGCAAGATCGCAACCATTTTCCTTAACTACAATTTAGGCTTGTGAGGATGCGACAACTTAACCAATTTCTAAATACACGTGCATAATTCATTGGTTAAGGCTTGTGGGTATCATGCAGTGTAATGTTTCTCTTGTCTCATCGTGGTACCGAGTTGCGCTATTTGTTGATTAATTAATATGGGTTATCAATTTATTTCATCGCAAGATCGCAACCATTTTCCTTAATTGCAATTTAGGCCTGTGAGGATGAGACAATTTAACCCATTTATAAATGCACGTGCATAATTCGTTGGTTAAGAGGTTGTGGGTCCCGCACGATGTATTATTTCTCTTGTCTCCCTGCGTTACCGAGCTCTTTTATTTATTGATTAATTAATATGGGTTATAAATTTATTTCATCGCAAGCTCGCAACCATTTTCCTAAACTGCAATTCAGGCCTACGAGAATGCAACAATACTTTTATCACTACCCCATAGACCATCACGCAGCCTCGTAATCGCTAGTTGTCATATGTCTTAAACTCCACAAGGGTGCGATAAACACTTTAAGCACAACTTAAATCATGTGCAAAATAAACAATAAAGTGTTAGGCTAGGACATAAGAGAAAGAAAGAAAGAAATTAGGTTTAATGTCTGTGAGGCTAAAGATAGCCCATGGGACCATTGTCTATGCAACACCCAAAACGACTAATTTACTGTAAATATTAATTAATTAAAAAATGACATATTCATTGTATTTCAATTTTTAATTTTTAATTAATTAGTAATTATAATAAATAGGGGTTTGGGTGTTGCATAGACATTGCCATCAAATATGACGGGCCGACAAATGGATACTTTAACATAGCACCTAATTATGCGTCTACTCGTCAAGTGGCATTCATTTGGACGCCAGCACATGCGCCAATACTGGCGTAAATACATGTGTTGCATTGCGTCCACTCTCACGCCAGTGTCTTCAGGTCGGCGCAAAGAATGCCATGACTCACGCCAGCTTGATGAATAGCGTTGTATTTCAAAAAAAATGGGGGAGAAATACATTAAAAGAGTGTTTAGAAGAAAAACACGGAGCCAAAAAGGGAGCTAATGACAGGAAATTGTTGTAGTGTTATCACTAGGAGAAAGAGATAATTGTTTTGCAAATCTAGCAGGTAAATCATGATTAACACCAATAAGCTCATACATATCATTAGAATTGTTAGCATTAACATCATTTGCATTAGAAATATTACAATCATACCCATCAAGAGTATCTTCTTCATCCAAATTAATCACAAAAGAATCTCTAATACAAACAGAATCATCATGTTTATGTAGTTTCATCTTTTTGAGATTAACTTCCTCCCTTTGGCTTTGCATAGGTTGGTCAAAAGGATTCAAGGAATCACTAGGTGTATTAGGGGAGGAAATATTTTGGGAAGCAATAACACGGGCCCTAGCACGACCTTTACGGTGATAGCCACGGGCACAACGGTTATGTTGGTTTTGTTTGAAATTTGAGGTGGTTTAGGATAAATCAACATCAGGACATTTTCTTCCCATAATGGAAGAAACCACACTAGGTTGAGAGATAGAAGTTCCAGGACATTTTTTAACCTATGGGAGGTGGGACTGAAGCATAAATAGGAGGTATGGAAGGTGTAGGAAGAAGTCCAGGTCCCGAGCAAGAAGATGGAACTATGGAATTGTTGAGCTCGGAAATCTTTTTGGCTTTGAATTTTTGATAGGATATGAAGAAATTATCTTCGCGAGGTTGAATTGGTTGAGGCATGCTAGGCCAAAAGAAGTCAAGGTCAAAGTTCCCATGAGTAGCTAAAGGTTGATAGAGACTATGATTAATCGTGATGATTTCTCCATTATGGAAAAATTTCAAACACTTATGTATAGGAGAGACAATAGTTTTCATGGAAGTGAGCCAAGGAAGGCCAAGTCTAACTTGAAATTGATCGAAAGTTGAGATGACAAAAAAGGTGACATCTAAGGATTTCTTATCAGCTTCTACAAGTAAGGTAATGGAACCATGGGTAGGACAAGTGAAATCATTGAAAGTTTTGATCATCAAATCTAATTTGTCATAGGAGTCTTGTTGGAGGTGTCGTGTATAAAGATGTTCTTTAAGTTATAACATTCACCATGCAAGTTGGATCTATAAGGACTCCATGAGAGGGAAAACCATTAATCTTGACAACAATGTAAAGAGGACCATCATGTGCCCTAATACTCTCCTTAGGATCAAATGTAATGCAAAGCTCAAGTGTAGGTTTGGATTTAGGTTCAGAATGATCAATAAGGTTGACAACATTGTTGGCCTTAGTACATCCATCATCATATTTCACGATGATAGGAGGGTCAATAATATTGGTGGAAGAAGGCAAGGAATGGGTAGACTCAATAGTATTGGTAGAATGGGAAGGTAAGGGATTGGTATAAATTTGCAAGTTTTGGTTGGAAGGGGAAATGGATTTGTTTCTTTGATTA
Source organism: Thuja plicata (assembly GCA_018584345.1). Taxonomy (NCBI): domain Eukaryota; kingdom Viridiplantae; phylum Streptophyta; class Pinopsida; order Cupressales; family Cupressaceae; genus Thuja; species Thuja plicata. The sequence goes on along the minus strand of MU224675.1, from coordinate 3,123,939 downwards.
TTAACAACCTCAACATATATAGCATTAGAATCAATAAGGTCTTGGACAATAGATTTCTAACGGAAACATTTCTCATTATCTTGACCAAGTTGACAATGGCATTGGCAAAAAGCTTTGGGATCAAAGTTTTTGGAGGATTATTTTGAAGGATCAAATGGTTTAATGGGAGAAAGTGTTAAAATATTAGCATTAATGAACTTCAACATCACATTATGCAAAGATTCAGAAAGAGATGTAAAATTACGAGAAGGTTTGAAAATAGATGTCAAAGGAGCCGCACCTTTAGATGTTGTTGTCACTTGCGCATTAATATTGTTTGATGAGTTGTTGAACTTGATGAAGCCTTTAGGTTTTTAAAACTTTTGGAATGATTAGGATGCAACATCACTCTTATCAACCGGAACCATTGGAGTGGTGCTCTGACAATTGAGTAAAGGAAGAGAATTCAGAAAGCAATATCTTATCTCTAATGTCTTTTTGTAAATTAGCAATAAAAATATGTTGCACATCAATATCAGACACAGGATAAGAAATTTCAGTATGCAAATATTTAAATCTACCAATGAAATCAGACATTTTTTCTTTAATACTTTGTTTACAATGCATTAAATCGGTCAAAGAAATCTTAGGACCAATATTGTTTTGAAATTGTTGAATGAAATCATTAGCAAGTTTTTGAAATCAATCAATTGAATAAGGAGGTAAAGAGTGATACCATTGCAAGGCCTTATCTCGAAATTTTTTAGTAAATAATTTAGCCATGAGTTTACGGTCATGAGAAAAGTCACTACACGATGTTTGAAAAGTCTTCACATGAGTCAAGGGATAACATTTACCAATATGAGTCTCCAAGTGGGGTATTTACATGTATTGAGGGATAATGGCATGAATGATGTCTAAGGACAAAGGGATAGCAATGTCACAAGTGAGAATATTGAATTTTGATTGAATCATTAGGGTGAATTGTTGTTGCAAGAATGACATGGATTGAACAAGACTATTAATAGTGAATTCGATAGAGAGGTTGATACGAGACATGTGTGAAAGGTTTGGAACATTATGAGATATGGAAGGAACATTGGAATATGAAAATGGAACATTGTTGTAGGTAGGCATGGATGAAGGTTGGGAGACACATGGAACACTTGAAGGAGGAGGAATGATAGGATTAGAAATCCCTCCAAGACTAACATGTGTTGGATTAATGGTCAAAGACGGGTGTAGTCATGAGAGGTGGAGCATAAGTAGAAACACTAGGTAATGAAGTAGCAATAGAAGTCTCAACACTAGTAGGAGGTTGAGTTAAACCAAGGTCTTGTGCACATTGTTTAACATTGTTACAATAACATGAGAAATAACACTCAATAAATCAACACTGGTCTCATCATTGTGAATCATCTTCCCCATTTGTTTCTACTAATGAGATGGCTTTTGTATTAGAATGTTCTTGACCTAATCATTGCTCAAATTCTTCAAAATCATGGGAAATTTTTTTCTCTTGGGTAGGGGACACTCGTAAGGTTTCATCTTCATCATGAGAAGAGTGAGAAGAAGGATTCTCAACAATAGTGGGAATGCCAGTAGTAGACATATTTGTTTCACCAAGATTCATAGGAAACGTAGAGGACTCGGGATCAAAATATCCCATAAGTTTACAAATTCTCCTAAAGGGAATGCTATAGGTAAGACTCAATATGATAACACTTATACACAAGGAAATTAAAGGAATGTCTAACGAATGCAAATAGAAAAATTAAAGAAATATGCAAACACTCATCAAGTTCATGCAACATGAATGTAATTAAAACGTATAATTGTACATGAAACCTAATGAAGAGCACATCTTACCATCAAATCAAAAGTGGAAATGTTATAAGTTGGGTTCACCAAAATGTACAATAAGGATAAATGGGGGAGAAATGCATGCAAGGGAGATTGGATTGTCCTCCTTTTCTTAATGCACAACGGGAAGGAAGATGACACACTAAGCTCAAGTAGAACTTAAATGCTAAGCAGGTCGATGATCCTTCGCAGTAATGTATTAGAATAAGTTGGATTTAATTGAATATGATTGGATGATGCAAGATAGAAGACATAATATGCCAAGGTGACAAGTCTTGAATTACACAAATTGACAGAAAATAGATAGTAACCCTTAAGTGCCAAAAATAGTAACCATACAACAATACTAACCTATGGTTTCAGTTTGAAGCTGGTCTACAAGGAAGAGGTCACCCAGGGCATCGTATTCCCTGGAAGAGGTCACCTAAGCCATCTTGTTCCTAGTACTTTTTGACAATCCAAATTCTAGACTATATGTCAGTCTTGTACTTTCTAGATCTACAATAGTAGATTCGTCACCTATTCCTACACACAAAAAATGGGGAAATTATTGGGTTAAAAGGGGTTTGCCTTGGTGAAACACCAGTTTAGAATCAACTTTGAAATAGAAATGAAATTGCACAAATGTAAAGCATGTAAATGTAAAGGTAAATATTAGATCTACCTTGTAAATGTATATACATTCATAAACTAATATTGAGATCGTGATGTCTATGAAGATGCTTTCTTGAACATAGTTGTATGTTAACTTTGAATCTTGGAATGTGAAGTAGAATCAAGGATGTCTTTCACAAATGCATAGATCCACGAAATCTCCTCAAAGATCTTCAACGTTGTTATGTTTGCTAAACTCTTGCCTTGAAGAATGGATGAATGAATGCATGTAGATGGACAAAGGATCTTCTTGCTTGATTGAGAACTCCTCTACTTGGCCATCATGGGAGAGAAGTTAGCTACAAAGGAGAAGATTATTTTCATTGATGTCATGTATGCTTGAAAACTTGATCTTGAATGCTTAGATGTGAAATTTTAGGAGAGCACTCAAAATCTTGATCTTAATTACCAACATGAGGAGGGATAGGTTACTTTTATACCTCTCACAAAATTTCGGAGGTTAAAATTTGAAGGAGGCCGACACAAATTCAAAAATCTTTCTAAACCCACAAGAAGGGCCCCTGATTCAAATTTGGGGTGAAACATTGGCGAAGAAGATGCCCATGACATCCTTTTTAGCCCAGAAGAGGCTCAAATTTAAATTGGAAGTCGGGAAGGAGGAAAAGAAGCTGGAAATGTAGGATGTAGGTTGCTAGATCAAGCATAACAGACATGAAATCTCGAGAACACAAAAATGAGGCCTAATTGAGCATCTAATTATAGGTGCTTACAATTTAGGATGGTACACCTAGAATTCCTAATTGCAACAAGTTATGGGTTAGGGTTATATCTTTACCAAGTAAAACATATCATTTAAACAATATGAGCCTTGATTTAGACCTTACACACACACACACACACACACACACACACACACACATATATTCGATTATTAGGGTAAGATAATTTAACATGTAATAATATATATATATATATATATATATATATATAACTTCCTAGTATTCAAACACATTAGAGTTTGGAGAAAGAAGCATTATAGGTTTATGTAAAGTCATCCTACACTAAGCCCAAGAGTATTCACTCACCCTCTTGGCCCTAATGATAGGCAACATACACATCCACTCAAGGTGGTCTACCTAGTGGGGTGTTTGTACCTTCTTTTCCCTATCCACGCCTCATCCCCTAAGGTCAATAATCAATCATGGTAGAGTTGAAGAGGAGATTGAAATAGGGGATTCTTGATTTTCCTATCTAAGCCCAAGAGAAGGTCTTTGCCTTCTTGGCCCCAGTGGAAAGCAACATGGACATCCACTTCAGATGACCTTCTTAGATGACAATCTCATACTTTCCTCTCTTTTGTACTCCTTCCTTCCCTACATAATGGGGGTTTACAAATATATTTATTAACATACATGTGCATTTTAAATCCAATCATACATATATGTACATATAAGGGATAAAAGTTGGCAAATAAAGGATAGACAATACGTACATATGACAAGAGAAATTATTAAGATTGTTAGATGTTGTTTGTTGGTAAACAAATTGTTCTTTTGAATTTAACTCTCAAATGCCCAAATCTAGGAGAAACAATTTGATACCAACAGTTGGATAATCTATCACTAGATTGATAGATTTCCTCTGAATTGAAAGGTACAACTCCCTTATGAATGATATTCAATGAATTTGTTTAATTCCTAAACTAACTGGGTACGTTCTTAACCTGAGAACGGAAGACGAAAACCAAGGTAGCTCTAGACAGAACTAACTCAGGCAATAAATTCAGCCCTAAACCTAGCCAATTCCAAGAACCCATACATCTTATGACTCCCTGATATTGGTAATGCAGAATGACTGTTAGTTATGCGAATGCAATAAAGGAATGAAGATTTAATATTCAGATTCTTGCAATAGGAATACATGCAAATGCTCTCATCTACATAACATTCATCATTTGACACAAGATGCAAGATAATGTCCAAAACCGAATACAACAATGCTCTCATTGAATATTCAGAAAATAATACCCAAACTCTCTAGTTTGAAGCAAAACCCTTCTTTGTTTTGAACACAACAAATAAGAATACTCAGATTTTACTTGCTCACAGCTTATTGCCAAATCTATTACAAAACTAGAACAAATATCTCAAATGCATAAAATGAAATGTTGTCCCCTCCCTACTCTAGCGCTCTGTCTTTTTCAGAAAAGAAGAACCTCTTCAAAAGAAAAGATTTTACAATAAATAGCCTTCTAGAATCCTTCACTTTTAGTTACAATAACTAGTCGGTTCTCCTTCCTGTGGCTTTTCGGTTTCATAACCGATTCTTGAAATTTCATACCTTCAATGTGACCTTTCAAAGGTATTTGACTCTTTCAAACTCCATATTTAAGAAACCGCCATGTGTCACTATGTGTTTGTCTACTTCAATTTCTTGCAAGTTTGATTCCCACTCGAGCTTATCCCTTGATATCACTAGCCGAACGCCTTAATTAATACAATGTCGAGTGTCTTTTATCGTAATTGATAGCTACACACCGAACATGTGGCCTTTGGAACTATACTCAACTGGTACAATTTCTACTTATAGTCTTTGTGCGATTTAGGATTCCGCTCTATCATTGGGCAATCCCAATCTTTACAGGCCATGAACTTGCAACCTCTATGCTATGCTCTGCTATGCTTCCATTTTTTTCCTTTTTGATGACGGGCATAAAACTCGACTATGTGTCATTTGCCAAGCTCGAGTACTTTGTGTAAGGAAAATCAGGTGCAAAAACAGCTTCCTACACTAATCTCTAAAGGAAAGTATTGTGCAAATTCTTTTAAACCCTTACAATTTCAGATTCGTTAACTACTTTAACAAAGATATTGCAACCATATACCATGCATATAGAAAATAGAGAATGACACAATGATTTACCCTGGGGAAAACCTTTCGGTAAAAAACCCCAGCAC
>MU224675.1:3087852-3111415 GCA_018584345.1 Thuja plicata | reverse complement strand
TGTGTTCTGTCTCCTACACAAAGTGTGTACCATTTCACAGACTTCAATCCAACTATATCCGGATATCTTTTTAATTCCTCTATCCTTCATTATTTTCCTTACTTTTTGGACACCATCCCATCTGTCCCAGTCTGTATAGATGTTTGAGAGAACATATGATGAAGTACTTTTAGGATCCAGTTCAAAAACAAACGTTGCCACAAGCTCTGCTAGCCATATATTCTTACTAGGTCTACAAGCTGCAAACATAGCCATCTAGACAACATCATCAGGTTTCACTGACATTTTGATTATGAAATTCAGGGCTTCATCTAGATAGCCAGCGCAGCTAAGAAGGTCAGCCATGCATGCATAACGATCCATATTAGGTATATAATGAGTTTGAAGTATTTGCAGCCCTCATCCACTAGACCTGCATGGCTGCATGCGTATAAAACACAAATAAAGCTTACATGGTTAGGATTGGTTCCAGTCTCCAGACTGCTTCATTAGTTCAAAGAGTTGCAGTAAGTCCCTGCCATAGTCATGCAAAGCGTATCCTGCATTCATCCTAGTCCATGAGATCACATTCCGATTACACATTTTATCAAACAATTGGTGGGCCTTTTGTATCCTTCCACATTTTGCATACATGTCTATCAGGGCATTCACAGCTACAACTTCAGAAAGCAGTCCACTCTCAATTACTCTCTGATGGATCTCCACACCCTGTTCTAAAGCTCCTGTTTTTGTGCATGCTGAGAGGATGCTGGAAAAGGTGAACTGGTCAGATTGGACATCTGCTCGTTGCATTTGCTTAAACACATCGAAGGCTCTTTCAACAAACCCATGTTGTACATATCCAGCAATGATTGCATTCCATGAAACCGAATCTTGGTGAAGTAATTTATCAAACAATTCATGTGCCCTTATATGCTTCCACAATTTTCACACATGGCTATGAGGGTAGTTGCCAGGACAATATCTGACAAAAACCCATTTTCCAATATCCTTTGATAGATTTCTACACCCTGTTCCGAAAAACCCATTTGGGTGCGCCCTGGGAGGATGCTAGCAAAGGTTGCTGAATTTGGCTTTACACCATTTGCATTCGGGTAAGAATCTCCAAGGTATTTTCAAGAAACTCATTTTGTGCATATCCAGCGACAACAGCATTCCATGAGACAGCATTCTTCAAAAAGACTTAAAGCCTCGTCAAGGGCACCATTCTGTGCATATCCAGAAATGTTTGGATTCCACGAGACCACATTTCTTTGAGGCATTTTGTCAAACAGTTCACATGCCTTGTGCATGCTTCGGCATGTTGCATACATATCTACCAGTGCATTGCCAACCACAGCATCACATCAAAAACTGCTTTCAATTATTGTTCTATGGATCTCCATACCCTTTTCCAGAGCTTCCAGGCACAAGCTGGAATGATGCTGGAAAAGGTGAAGCAATCAGGTTTAACACTCGTTTGTTGCATTTGGTGAAAGAGTGCCAATGCCTCTTGAGTGATCCAACTGGAACTGGTAGAGGACAAAGCCCTAGTTGTAAGAGCGTGCCCTTTTCCCAAGGAAGAAGACTTAGGCATGGAAATATTCATAGCTTCCTCCAAGGCTCCATGTCTTCTGTAAGCTCCTATTATGGTATTCCATGAGCTGAGAATTGGGTTGCTCATGTTGTTAGAAACTGTGCGAGTATTCTCAAAACTTCCCAGCTTATCAAATGCAGGTCTGCAGGTCTGCAACAGTTGAATATATGTAGGGGGGTTTACATGAAGCTTGTTTATACTAAGCAGAATGTGCATTGCATCCTTCAAAGAACCCTCCCTACAGAAGTCTCCGAGTTTGAGCTTGAGATCTGCCATGGATTACAATGCATGTGCTTTTATTCAGTGTGATGGAAGACTATGAAGGAATCATTTCTGGATTTTCTTCCCCGCGTTGTTGTTGTCCTTGCTACATATTGAACATGGCAACGTGGATATGGACTCTGTCCGGAGTAACAAGAGTACCCTGTTTCAGGCAGTTAACAAATCAAAATCTTCGTATGCAAAAGATTTCACAGCAACCTTATTCTGTCAGGGCTTATCAATTACATTTTGTGATTTTTTTAAATAGGTTTTCTCTAAATTAAAAAATATCAATGAACATTTTTGTCGTCAAACATAAAATAGCTCACTTGATTTTTCAAGCTACACCAGACATCACATGACAAACAGTTCAAACTAGTTTGCAATATGAGATAAAGAAAAAATTAAAAAAATTAAAAATAAACAATGGACTTATTGTTTAAACTTAAAATATGAATTGGAAACTAAATTAAAACCTGATTCCTTCTTCACTGTGCACATCTGAGACCATGCGCCATGTCATACTGCAATCCTGTTTTTGCAGTCTGCTTTATTAAGATCACCAATAATCTCCACAAGAACAGTCTCCATGTTTAAAATGATGAAACCGGTTTGCATCTCTCACAATAATTTCTCTTGCAACAATTTTAGATATAATCTTGGTTGTAGCATGGCAGTCACGACATACTCGAAGGTTTTTGACAACTCTAATGGTTGTTCCAGGGGAAGTATTTAACAAGCCAAATGCAATTGCCAACATCTCACTGTGGGGACAAAGTAACAATTTCTTCTCCACTTCGTCCACATGATTTATGAAAGGTCTTATATGTGGAATATACCCTGCTTCCTTCATCTCCAAAGACAATCTCTCTAATACTGCATAAATCTCCTGTGTTTGTGGGTGTGATCTGTCTCCTACACAAAAAGTGTGTACCATTTTACAGACTTCAATCCAACTATACCCAGGTTTCTTTTTTATTCCTCTATCCCTCATTAGTTTCTTTACTTTTTGGACACCATCCCATCTGCCCAAGTCTGCATAAATGTTTGAGAGAAGAACATAAGGTGAAGCACTTTTAGGATCCAATTCAAAAACAAATGTTGCCACAAACTCTGCTAGCCATATATTCTTACTAGATCTACAAGCTGCAAATAAACCCGTCCAGACAACATCATCAGGTTTCACTGGCATTTTGATTATGAAATTCAGGGCTTCCTCAAGATAGCCAGCCCGGCCAAGAAGGTCAACCATACATGCATAATGATACATATTAGGTATAACGTGGTTGAAGTATCTGCAGCCCTCATCCACTAGACCTGCATGACTGCATGCGTATAAAACACTAACAAAGCTTACATGGTTAGGATTGGTTCCAGACTGCTTCATCCGTTCAAAGAGTTCGAGGGTGTCCCTACCATGGCCATGCAAAGCATACCCTGCAATCATTGTAGTCCATGAGAACACATTCCGATCATACATCTTATCAAACAATTGGCGGGCCTTTTGTATCCTTCCACATTTTGCATACATGTCTATCAGGGCATTCACAGCTACAACTTCAGAAAGTTGTCCACTCTCAATTACTCTATGATGAACCTCCACACCCCGTTCCAAAGCTCCTGTTTTTGTGCATGCTGAGAGGATGTTGGAAAAGGTGAACTGATCAGATTGGACATCTGCTCGTTGCATTTGGTTATAAACCTCCAAAGCTCTTTCAACAAGCCCATGTTGTGAATATGCTGCAATGATTGTATTCCATGAAGCCAAATTTCTCTGCGGCAATTTATCAAACAATCCATGTGCCTTCCGTAAGCTTCCACATTTTGCATACATGGCTATCAGGGTATTCGCCAGGACAATATCTGACAAAAACCCATTTTCCAATATCCTTCGATGGATTTCTACGCCCTGTTCCAAAGAACCAATTTGAGTGCACGCTGGGAGGATGCTAGCGAAGGTTGCTGAATTTGGCTTTACACCCACCATTTCCATTTGGGTAAGAATCTCCAAAGCCTTTTCAAGAAACCCATTTTGTGCATATCCAGCAACAACAGCATTCCATGAGACGACATTCCGCTCAGGCATTTCTTCAAAAAGACTTAAAGCCTCGTCAAGGACAGCATTCTGTGCATATCCAGAAATGATTGCATTCCACGAGACCACATTTCTTTGAGGCATTTTGTCAAACAGTTCGCGTGCCTTGTGCATGATTCCACATTTCGCATACATATCTAACAGCGCATTGCCAACCACAACATCTGACAAAAAACTGCTTTCAATTATTGATCTATGGATCTCCGTACCCTTTTCCAGAGATTCCACTGAAGCACAAGCTGGAAGGATGCTGGAAAAGGTGAAGCTATCGGGTTTAACACTCGTTTGTTGCATTTGGTGAAAGAGTGCCAATGCCTCTTGAGAAAACCCATGTCTTCTGTAAGCTCCAATTATGGTATTCCATGAGCTGAGAGTTGGGTTACTCACGTTGTCAAAAACTGCGCGAGCGTTCTCTAAACTGCCCAACTTATCATACATACTAATAAGTTTACTTTGTAAATTAGTGTGCGTGGATAATTTAAAACCCCTGTCATTGTCATTGATGTGAAGGTGGATGTGCTTTGCCTCTGAAAGGGCATTCTTGGCAATGCAGGTCTGCAACAGTTGAATATATGTGGAGGGGTCTACATGAAGCTTGTTTGTACTAAGCAGAATGTGAATTGCCCCCTTCAAAGAACCATCCCTACAGAGATCTCTCAGTTTGAGCTTGATATCAGCCATAGATTACATTGTAAGTGTTTTTATTCACAGTTTGCCGGAAGACTGAGGGAATCATTTCTGGATTTTCTTCCCCGCATTGTTGTTGTCCTTGCTACATATTGAACATGGCAATCGCGAGTATGGACTCTGTCTGGAGTAACAAGAGTTCCCACTTAATATGGGGAGAGCATAAGGCTGTGATCTCTTGGTCTTATAGAAAATCTGTCTGGTAGAGGTCATTAAAATCTTTCTTTCATTCTAGGTTAATGGATTTCAGCCAATTAATAAATCAAACTCTTTATCTTATTAAAAAAAAAAGAGTGATTTTTTAAATAAGTTTTTTCGAAATGTATTAAAAATATCAATGAACATTTTTTGATGTCAAAAATAAAATAGTTCGATTTTTAACATGACAAACAGTTCAAACTAGTTTGGTATTGGAGATATGGAAAAAGTGATAAATATTTTTTAGAATCATGTAAAAGATGTTTGACAATTGTATAATAAAAAGATGATTAATTTGATTAAATTATTTGTTGGAAATAGAGTTATATTTAAATCTATGATGGATAAGTCGTCAAAAGGGTTGGCAATTCCTCCAACAATAAATGAGAGGTCCTATAAGTTCAACTATTGATTGGTCCACGAAAAAGTTTAACATGGTATCAAAGTGAGGCCAAACTAAGATATTGATCACCTAAGTGAGGCCAAACTAAGATATTGATCCTCTTTAGATCCTTTCCAAGATCAATGGTAATGTCATCAAAAGTGTTATGATTGATCCCTCATGTAGAGTCGATGTAGTCACATAGGAGGTCCTCTTTGTCAATAGATTCTATCGAACAAGATATGACGAGTGTCGAGCTACTATCTACACACCCAATGGCCTTTCTATTTCCCTTAGTGGGTGCACCACCTTGATAATCCATGTGGGGTCCAAGGGAGTTTCTAGTATGCTCATTGTTATCTTAGAGTCTGGCCTATTTTATGCGAAGTTGGGCATTCCATGGCTAGTTCCTATAGGTGTGAACCCCTCCATTGTTCATAAGTGTTTGAAGTTAGCCCATGAGAGAAGTGTGCACATTGTCCAATAAACTAGGTACCAACCACTAGTTTTGCATGGGGCCTTCACCCTTGATCATTTTTGGCCTGCTCTGGTTGGACCTTTAGTTCCCCATGATAATCTATTTTACAAGACACATCACAAGAATAAGACTAGAAAATTAGCATTTGTATCAATTTAGACAGTAATTCCTTTGGCTCCTCTTGCATTTGCTTTTGCACCTTTTCCAACGTCTGCATCACAGTGTGTTTCATCTTTAGCTTCTTCCTTATTAGGAGTTAAGGACAAGTGTGTTCGTCAAGGTAGGCCTCCTCATCCACAAAAGGCCAAGTAACCCCATATGGTGTCTTATGTTCCTGCTATTGGAATACTCCAAAGCACTAAGAGGGAGAGGGAGGGGGAGGGAGGGGGGGGTAAATTAGTGGTATGTAAAAAAATCAATTTAACAACTAAATGCTTCAACACTATGACACCAAAGCATATACTAGACCATAGAACACATATAAAAGCATTGAGGCATATATCCACCAACATAATGCAAGAGACATATATGCATATCACATAACACAAGTGTTTGAGTGGAAAACCCTTGAAGGGTAAAAAACCACTACGCAAATGAACTTCATTAAGCCCGACTAGCCAAAACCTCACGAGTTACAATATTTGCCTCACTCGTTACAATTTATGCCTCAATGGAAACACGAACACCAACTCAAACTATTTATAGGAGCCCCCGCTCCATTTACAACAATCACATATCAAAACAAAATACAAAGTGTTACTATGTTTCTATATAAATAGTTGTTCAACTTCTCTCATCTGGAATTATAATCTTTGCAATACAAAACTCTAATCAACTTCTCTTATTTCCAGAACATGACAATACAAAAATATAATCAACTTCTCTTATTTGCAAAATATGACAATACAAAACCCTAATCAGTGTTTTATGTCTTATCACAGTCAACTCTGCAAACAAATCATTAAAATTTTGTCTTTCATTTTCAATGAATATCTATACAAAGAAGATAGTCATATAAACTTGTATCACCATCTTTCTCTCAACATGGATTTAATATGCATGTCAGTACATCATTGAACTATGATACTTTTTTATCATATTTTTCTTTGTAGATTACACACACACACACACACACATTTTGTATCATCAAAATCTTCCACCTCAAAATGAATGGATCGAAATACCTTTCTCATTGTTGACCAAATCAGTTATCAAGTGAAATTTACAACAATTACACTGAAGAAGAAAGGTAACCGTCTGTCGATGTATACTAATTGTTGGGGATTTGACAAGTTTTAAATTTGAACCATCAATCTTTTGTCTCCCACCCTCGAGGAGGGAAAATTGGATTAATAGATAATACCTGCAAAATAGATTAGAGGATCCAACCATAAAATATCCTACTCTATGCATAAATTTCTATCTCATTCAATAAATAAAGCAAATATGATATATGCCTCTTAACATAATTCAAATAAAGAAATGCTAGGATATCACCAAAGTTCTTCCTTGTTTCTCTATTATGTGTGGGAACTCGAAATTGCTCCTTGATATGATAGCACAAAGATTCAAAAATTATAGTTAAGGAAATTGTGAGGAATCGCCCTCTTTTATAGAATTATGGACTTCAATGGACGGTTCAGATTAAGGGGCCCAGGCTAATAATGAATGACCAAGATTGATTGATAGTGGACTAATTGGACAAATTACTCAGACTGGTTGATAGTAAACTGGTACATGACAAGGTTGATTCAGGAGTTAAATTGGCTAATTGACAAAGGACTGACTGCATGACTAAAGACTATATATGTAATTGATTGCATTAATTAGAAGACCAACTTGATTGACCAGATGAATTAATAGTCAGTGGAAGTTAGAGGGGTGGAACAAAAGAATATAATTAGCATTAAATAATTAAAAAAAATCAATTGGGCAATGAGGGGGAATAAATAAAATAAATATTTTATTTATTTTTAGCGGACTTAGTTAGCATTGGACAAATGGAATAATTAAATAAAATAAAAATTTATTCAATTATAGAAGGAATCATTAATAATTAAATAATTATTTAATTATGGTGAAAAGAACGAGAAAAAATGTTAATTTAATTAAAGTTGGAGAGAAGGAATCAATTAAATAATTAATTAATATTAGAAGAATATTAAACAAAAGTAGATGAATATTGAAGAAACATTAAATGGATGTTAAATAATTAAATAATCACGTAAAATCATTCGATTATGGATAATTAGAGGGAAATGGTGATTTTGAAATTTAAATTAGAAGAATGACACACAAATTAATTAAATAAGAACATTTATTTGATTAAGAAAGAAATAGGTGGGTTTTGCCACTTAGTGTGTTGGTTAAGTAGTGGTGTTGTTTTTGTCCCCACTCAAGTTCAAACCTTTGTTGGGCCATTATGATCGCAAGCTTGTGCCTTTTCTCATCCAATGTGCTCGCGGGTCAGGGCCTCAACTTTGTAATAAGGGGATGAGGTCCCTCATTTGTAGCCTCACTGGTTCATAGCTCCAGGTCAAAAGTGTTTCACATGCACCCAGAGGGCATATTGTACCAGCATCATTGGTCACATTAAAAAGTTTACCATGCACTTATTTTATCTTATTTTAAATTAAGACATAAATTAGTGTTAACATCGTGCACAAGCAATGGGACAATTTTAGGTGTCTACATTTTTCCCCTCTTCGAGACAATGTACTTTTAGGCAATGTTTCAAAGAATAAATAGCGAAAATATTTCCCTAGTGGGCTTATGGTAGCATATAGGTAATATGGTGCCCCCTCAAAAAATTAAGCAAAAAATACAAATAGGAGCTTAGTTTTTCAATAAAGTGACCAGGACTGCGTAAATGTGATCAATTTGGAACACATGTTTGACTAGAAAAAGTAATGGGTTGTAGAAGTCAAATTATTACATGACCAATACAAAAGGGAAGGGTTATCAGTCTACCGAGGAGGGTTGGGGGGTATATATATCAATCCAAAAGGGTCATTGTGCACATTTGACCTTTAGAGTTTTGATGCAAAGGCTTGGAGACTTCCAACCCTTGGACAACAAGACTCTACACCTTTGTATAACAACCCCAAGGTTTCACAATGTACCCAAGGGATTCCACTTACTCATATGGGCTTAATTGACTTCAAATGGTTCAAGACTCAAAATAAGTATACTAAAGGCCTTAACACCACGAGATCAAATTCTCTAGACAGGTTCTAAGTTCCCTTGACACCCTTTGATCAGATTTCTCCAAACAAGCCAAACACCCAAGCAACCCTTCCTAGTAGCCCTATTTTCCCCAGTTTTTGGACTTTTAGACCATACTTCCAAAACACTTGAAAATTAAATCATAGATTCAGATACTCATTTGGAAGTTACACAACATATGTGAAAATGAGATATGTCTCTTTTGGACCAACTATGAATAAAATTGCTGACTCCAGTATCTCCACTAGGCCTAATTAGGTCACTTTACAAAGAAACTACCAAAATTACTTATCCCCGGACACTATAAATATTAGAAGTTCCTATTTATGTCTCAAATCAAAGGATTATGGTATTTTTTTGCACCCAAAATCTTCCCAAATGGTCAAACTCCAAATCCCTGACCAAATGGCTCCAAAAACTAGGGCCTTCTAGAAAATGACCCAAAACTCACTTCCAGAACTTCTCCTTCTAGATTCACCATAATTTTGACATGTAATTTTTATGCCTCACACAAAAACATTTCCTCCTTAAGCTAGATCTCCCACTACAACACTTATGTCATCAAATTTCATGCATTTTCATGCACCCAAGCACTCCAACTTGCCCAACTCGATGATCATCTGAATTCTATGTCTTATTCCTACATTATTATGCATAATTACATATGATACATGTCATAAATCCATCCCCAAGTCACAGTTAGAACAGAAAGGGGATGGTTACATCATTTTGCTTAAGAAAACAATGTGAAAATGGCTATCTACAACACTTTGACTATATGAAAGAAAACTTCATAATGAAATCCTTCTAATATGGATAAAAAAAACTTCAAATACATCCTATAATGCACACCAATGATCAAAACATGAAAGAAGTACAATAAGAGACCAAAATATGCAAGAAACTGTGAATTTTATTCCATTTTCAGCCTTCAGGTCGTACAATCCCTTCTCCAATTCATTTTCTATTCTTTCCCAATAATTCATGGGTGTTTATAGACAAGTTTCAAAATTCCAAAATCTATCCCAAGTGGTTAGAAGTGATTAAAAAGTGTTTAAGACTCTTAAATGCAATTTCCCACCAAAACACAACTAGTCGTTAATATTCAAAAATTTGAATTATTAACTTGTGTTTTTGGTATTTTATTGCTTAAAGCTTATTAAATACTTTATGGATTCAATTCCTAATTGATTCTAGGACCTAATTAACCCCACCAACTCAAATTAGATCCCATTTGGCACTATTGACCACCCTTACATCATTTTTTGGTCCTAAGTCCTTTACCAAGACTTCTAGCACTTATTAATAATTTATTACAATCTTTATTACAAATTGCCATTAAAGGCCTCAATACATCCCAATTCACATTTAGGGATGGTTTACATTTATTAGAATCCATGGTGTCACTATGTGTCTTCATGGGCGCTCCTACACCATACACCCCACCTTGGAAAAAGTTCTTGTCCCAAGAACTAAGGGACTTGGTCGTTGTGCCTCCTATCTTCCTTGTAGGTGGTCATCTCTTCTTCACCTTGTGAGTCCTTTGTTCAACATCCAATCTTGACCTCTTACCCTTCACACCTGAAAAAAAAGAGTGAGAAACAAAAGAAGGAATGGAACTAAGATCAAATCTATCATCATGTTGCTGCAAACAGTGATCTTATGTGTCTACAAATTGTCCTTGCAACTGCATCCTTAGATTAGATTGAATCTTCCTTGTGTCTTTCAATAACACCTATATAATTTTATTTATTTATTTCTCCAAAGGACACCACATTGTGCCAATAAAGACACCATCTTCATGCCTTGTTTGTTGTTTCACAGTCAATGCCTCATGACTGTCCATAAAATCATCTTTCAAGACCAATAAAGTGGTCTTAGGCTGCTGCTCTGTAGTCACAACATTCTCATGCTTTGGAACCTGCAAATCAACATATGTTTTTGCTCCAAAGACAATGATGCTACCAACTTCTTCTACTTGTATTGGAAGAGGTTTAAGGGTGAATTTTCTTCCCTCCTTGTGCACAACATACTCATTCTTCAAACAATAATGAATGGTCTTCCTTGAAGCCTGCCATGGTCTCCCTAAGATGATGTGGCAACATGTCATGAGAACTACATCACATAGAACCCTATCAACATAACCCCCAATTGAAAAATGTACATATGCTTGTTCCTTAATCGCAATATTCTTATCAATACTGACCCAAGAGGCCCTATATGGTCTATCAATATGCAATTTAGGTAATTTTAACTTATTTACCATCTCATAGGACACTAGATTGTCAAATGAATCAGAATCTATGATAACCTTGCATGCTTTTCCATAGCATTTACAATTTGTTCTAAAGATAGATACCTTTGGTATATGTTGGATAGGTGACCTTCCCATCAAGAGACACTCACCTTCTTTAGGATATGCATAGTCATGGTGTGCTTCTTCCTTTTGTTGTTTATTTTCTTCTTCTCCTTGAGTCAAATGGACCCTCTTGTCATTCTTTTTTGCTTCTCTCTCAGGACACTTGTAGAATGGGTTCCCTTCTTCGCCACACTTATAGCACCTTCCAGGAAATATCTTTCCTCTAGCACTTCTTTGTTTTGTTTTCTGATCTGTGACTTTCTCTTTACCCTTATCATTTTGTCCTTGGCTTGGATTCACTCCTTTGCCTTTGTTTGTTTGCCCTCTCGAATTTCCTTTCCTCTCTTGCCTTCTTCTAAGCTTGTCCTCAACTTTAATTTCCAACTTGTAGAAATCTTCAAGAGTTCTAGGTGTGGCCATGCTAATTTCATCTTGGATGTTGTACCTCAGCCCTGCAAGATATCTAGCCACCTTCTCTTCCACATCTTCATCATGAGAGGCTCTGATATCAAGCTTGTGGAATTCCTATGTATACCTTTTGACATTTGTGTCCTTCTGCTTCAACCCTTGAATCTTCTTGAAGATTTGAACCTTGTAGTCCTTAGGTAGAAACTTCTCCCTCATTTAATCCATCATTCTAGGCCATGATGTGATCTTTGGTAGGATTTTCTTCCACCTTTCTGCTTGTAGGCAGTCCCACCATAACAATGCATGACCCTTAAGCCTTGCTTTTGCAATCCTAACCTTATGCTTGTCTTCAATGTCCTCATAGTCAAAGTGGTTCTAAATAAATAAACCAATCAAGGAGCACTTCCTCATCCATCTTCCCATCATACATTGGGATCTCTTCTTTGACTCTGGATTCTCCTCCTTTAACTGCCTTTAGGATCTTAACTAGTCTAGCATCCTCAGGATCCAACCTTTCTTCAACAGGTTCCTGTTCTGCTTCATCTTCTTCACCATGAGGCTTTGAACCCCTCTTATCAAAAATATTGGTCAACCTTTCAATCATTTCTTCCAACATTTTTTTCTTTTCTAGTTGCTCCATGACCATCCTAGCAAGCTCCATGTTTGTCATCTTTGGAGGCATGTTTGGAGCCTCTTCTTCAAACTCCTCAGACTCTTCTCCAGACATACACACCTAGCCTTCCTCCCAGCTCTTACTTTCTCTAATACAAATTGATGCAGAGGCTTGGAGAATTCCAACCCTTGGACAACAAGACTCTACACCTTTGTATAACAACCCCAAGGTTTCACAATGTACCCAAGGGATTCCACTTACTCATATGGGCTTAATTGACTTCAAATGGTTCAAGACTCAAACTAAGTCTACTAAAGGCCTTAAAACTACTAGATCAACTTCTCTAGATAGGTTCTAAGCTCCCTTTACACCCTTTGATCATATTTCTCCAAATAAGCCAAACACCCAAGCAACCCTTCCTAGTAGCCCTATTTTTCCTAATTTTTAGACTTTTGGACCAGACTTTCCAAAACACTTGAAAATTAAATTGTAGATTCAGATACCCATTTGGAATTTACACATCATATATGAAAATGAGATATGACTCTTTTGGACCAACTATGCATAAAATTGCTGACTCCAGTATCTCCACTAGGCCTAATTAGGCCACTTTACAAAGAAATTACCAAAATTACTTATCCCCAGACACTATAAATTTTAGAAGTTCCTATTTATGTCTCAAATCAAAGGATTATGATATTGGTTTTCACCCACAATCTTCCCAAATGGTCAAACTTCAAATCCCTCACCAAATGGCTCTAAAAACTAGGGCCTTTTAGAAAATGACCCAAAACTCACTTCTAGAACTTCTTCTAGATTCACCATAAGTTTGACATGTAATTTTTCTTCCTCGCACAAAAAAATTCTCTCCTTAAGCCAGATCTCCCACTGCTACACTTATGGCATTAAATTCCATGCATTTTCATGCACCCATGCACTCCAACTTGCCCAACTCGATGATCATCTTCATTATATATCTTATTCATGCATTATTATAAATGTCATGAATCCATCCCCAAGTCACAGGTAGAATAGAAAGGGGATGCTTACATCATTTTGCTTAAGAAAATAATGTGAAAATGACTATCTACAACACTTTGACTATATGAAAGAAAACTTCAGAATGAAATCATTCTAAGATGGATCAAAACAACTTCAAATACATCCTATAATGCACAGAAATGATAAAAACATGAAATAAGTACAATAAGAGACCAAAATATGCAAGAAAATATGAATTTTATTGCATTTTCAGCCTACAAACCGTACAATCCCTTCTCCAATTCATTTTCTATTCTTTCTCAATCATTCATGGGAGTTTATAGACAAGTTTTCAACTTCAAAAACTGATCCCAAGTGGTTGGAAGTGATTTTTGATGACAATTATTCAATTGTGTATTGTCATTGATGTTTACACAAGTATATTGATGTTTACATAAATGTCTAATACTATCCGAGCACAGTCAGTGTTTTCCAACCTCTCTCAGGCATTGAAGATGATCAAAGTGATTTTCAGTTCTAACCGAGTTCACTCGGGCATTAGAGTTTTGGTCGGGCGTTCAAGGATTTCAGTATTAACCGAGTTGTACTTTTAGTGACAGCCGACTAACAACAGTTTATATTTTATGGTTAATTGGTTATATGTAGCCGACAAACTTAAGATTTATTGATTATTTGGAAGGTTATTAAGGCTGAATTGACAAGGCTTATCATATATATATATATATATATATAAGGTCAAGTTTGGATTGAATATGAAGGGATAGAGATGTGTTTTGTGATATGAAGTGTGGAGGCAAAATCAGATGGGATTCTGATTAAGGACAAAACATACAGAGCTACAAAAAAATATCCGATCAGTGAGAATCAAGTAATCAAAGCCAAAGAAGAGATCTGAATCAACAAAGATAGTTGCTTATCAAAACAAGTCAATCCATTGTTGCTCTCTAATAATTGTAGCAGTGATCTAAATCTCTTAACATAGTAGACTTAACAGTCTTTTTCAAATCCTCTCACAAGGTGACATTTCTACATTGAAGTGTTTTAAGACCTCTAACAAGGACAATCCTTAGAGGGTGATTAAATCCTCTAACAAGGTCGTACCTAACAGTTCCCTAACAGTGTGTTCAATGGTTAAAGAGTTCTTTGGAACTAAATCTATTCTGAAGGAACTAAATTCTACTTTTATAGTTCCCATTCCTAAAAAACCTGGAGTTGATACTGTTGATGTCTTTAGACCAATAAGTATTTTAACTCTTTATACAAAATCATTTCAAAGGTCATCACCACTAGACTACTGAGATTAATGCCTAATCTGATTTCTTCTCAACAGAATGGTTTTGTTCCGGGAAGACAGATCCTGGATTCTATTATTGTGGTGAATGAGAATATTCATTCTCTCCATGCCTCTAAATAAAAAGGATTCCTGATGAAATTGGATTTGTCAAAATCCTATGATAGAGTGGAATGGTCTTTTCTCTCTAATATCCTTAGGTCTTTTGGCTTTGATAAAGATGTGATAAGAATTATAATGCAATTGGTTTCTACTGTGAATTCTTTAGTGCTTCTTAATGGGGGGTCTTCCAATTTATTTCATCCCACTAGAGGTTTGA
Organism: Thuja plicata; assembly: GCA_018584345.1. Classification (NCBI taxonomy): domain Eukaryota; kingdom Viridiplantae; phylum Streptophyta; class Pinopsida; order Cupressales; family Cupressaceae; genus Thuja; species Thuja plicata. The sequence continues at coordinate 3,096,521 of MU224675.1, read as the reverse complement.
GACAAGGTGACCCTATTTCCCCCATTCTCTTTGCTATAATGCCAGAAATCCTTGGGAGATATATCAATAGTTTGGTGATAACGGGTCAGATCTGTGGTCTCCAACCTTCCTCTGCTCTGCATAAATGTCCTCATGAACAATTTGTGGATGACACGATCATGATGGGGGAAGCCTCTATTAAGGAAGAAATGAATATGAAAAAGGATTTGAATACCTATACTAATGCTTCTATTCAATCTATAAACTAGGAGAAAAGTTCCCTTTTTTCAGCAACACTCCTGAAGAAAGACAAAGGAAGATCTCTGCCATTTTGGGTTGCAAGATTGGGAATTTTCCCTCCTCCTACTTGGGTATCCCTATATGTCATAAACTTGATGATTCTTTCTGGAATGGCATCCTTGACAGATTTCATAACAAGTTGGCAGGATGGAAAGGAGCTACTCTTAGTCAAGCTGGAAAAGTCTAGCATTTGAAATCTACTCTTCAAAACCTTCTAGTCTATGCGCTCAGTCTTTTCAAAATTCCTCAGAAGTTTGCAGAATTGATTGAAAAAATCCAGAAAAGATTCCTTTGGTCGGGAGTTGAAGAGAATAAGAGGTTAAGCCTTGTGGCCTGGGAGGTGGTGTGTAAACCCAAGAAGTTTGGAGGGCTAGGCATCAGAAGTATTAAAAATACTAATAAGGCTCTACTGGAAAAACAGTGTTGGAGAATCTTTGAAGAGGAGAAGGAATGAAACGCTATTATCAAGAGAAAATACCATCTAAATTCTTTGGAGGATATGCTAAGGAATCCTTTGGATATCAAAGGTTCTTTCATTTGGAATAACATTAGAAAAGGTAGGGACCTGATTAGAAAATGGATAAGATGAAAGCTGGGAAATGGCAGGAAGATTAATATCTGGAATGATAATTGGCAGAAGGAAGAAGCTCTTAATGAGAAGTAGGAATGGATGCCAGCGATTCTGGACTGTAAAGATATAATTGGGGAAAAGGTTTCTGATTATTGGATCAATGAAGAATGGGTTGACCTTAGCTCTTTTGATGAGAACCTCAATTTGGTCAATAAACATCTCAATCTTTGGTTTTTAAGAGAAAATGAACAATACTCTTTGATTTGGGGTCCGGAGGAAAATGTAAATTTTTTTGTTTCTTCTAGTTCTACCCTTCTCTTTGCCTAGGAAGATCACCCAATCAGATCTCAGGTATGGAACAATAAGCTAATACCTAAAATTAACATGTTTTTTTGGTTGCTTGTTCAAAAAAAAATTCTAACAGTGGACAATCTCTATAAAAGGGGTCTTAGTATGCCTAATAGATGTATCCTCTATTTCTCTGAAGCTAAAAATTGTAATCATCTCATGATTCATTGTACTTATACTTGTAAAGTGTGGAACTCTGTCATCAATCATTTCAATTTGGAATGGGTGAAACATAATAAATTTCAGGACATGGTCAAACAATGGCATTGCCCCTTTAATGGTAAAGAATCTAGATATCTTTGGAGGTGGTTTCTTCCTCACTTCACTTGGAGAATATGGAAGGAGAGAAATAACAGAGTCTTCAGAGAAAAAATCTCATCCCATGAGATTGTGGGCAACTGTATTTGCAGAATTTTGCTGGAATTTTTTAAAGGTTCTCTCCCTAGAGACTCCCCCCTTAAGAACAATCAGATTTTAAATGATATTCTTAACAAGAAAAATCAGGGGCATAAAGACAAGGATTTAAAATTGAGGGAGAACACAAGATGGACTGCACCACCAACTAGCTGGGTCAAAGGTAACTTTGATGGAGTAGCTAATGGGAATCTGGGAAGAGCTAGAGTGGGAGGCATAATAAGAGACTCAGTTGGAAATTGTCTGGGAGTTGTTGCAGCCCCTCTGGGAATTCAAAAAAATCATGTTGTTGAAGCAAAGGCAGCTCTTCAATTCATAATCATGGCTAAAGATATGGGTTATTCAAATTTTTTGTTGGAGGGAGATTCACTAAACATAATAAACTGTATTAATGGTAAGAATGAAGCTCCCTAGACAAATGGCCACATAATTAATAAAATTAAATCCTTAATGCTTCTTTTTAAGGAAATTCATATAACCAATGTGTTTAGGGAAGGAAATAAGCTGACGGATGGCTTTTCTAATGTGGGGGCCCAAATTGATGTCACTCAATTATGGAAAGGGGAAGCGGATCTCAATATGGAGATATTAAGTCTTATCAGGTATGATAAGATTAACCATATTGAAGGCTCAATTAAAACCAAAATTAATGATGATTAGATCACTTAAGATTAAGAGTGATGATTGTTGTCAGTCAAGGGATGCGAGAATCATGAACATTGTGACCTCGCATGGTTTGTGGGTTGTATCTAGCATTTTGAAACTCAAAAATCAAAATAGTATTGCATTTCTGCCGATTCACTCTCAGAAATTTCAGAACTCTGCGGTTAAAATGGGTGGAGGTCTAAAGAGGGAGGAGCCGATGGACTATATGAAGTGGAAAAAAAAGAAAAAAAAAGTCTAGAAAAGGCCGAAGAAGGGCAGTGTGACCCAGTATATGGAGAAACTACATGGGTGGGACAAAGAAATAACCAAAAAGTTTGCAGATGGCTGGAAGAATGGAAAGGTGAATATGTGGGGTAAGTCTTTTACTCTTACTATGATCATAATTTCACAGATTATGGGTCTCTCCAGTGAAGGCATGAAGTTTTATAGGGACAATAAATGCATTGGGACCCAAGCTTTCAAAATCTTCCCAAAATTTGAAGAAGAAGAAGCCCTTATGAGCAAAGCAACGGGTGATTATGTGGACATTAATAACATTAAGAGTCACTAGGCTAAGATTTTGACTGTCATGATTGATTATTTCACCCTAGATGGTCGCTACTCCAAAATTTATAACCTTCATTTTGTTCTTGCAAATCATTTTAGGCATAACAAAATGGTGTCATTTCGCTTCTATCTTTTGAGCTCGTTGAACAACAGTATCATGGAGCATAGAAAAAAGCAAGCAACCTGGTGCTTCATGAAGGGATTATTTTGTTAATTCCATAATACACCAGAAATCAAATCCCAAAACCCATTCCCAAAAGGGTTAAAGGGAATGCAAAGCAAATTAAGTTGGATAGAAAAAAGGTGAACCCAAAGAAAATGATTAGGAGTAAGAAAAAGGAGAATCTAGACAGGAAGGAGGAGATTGAAGACCAAACCCTCGATAGTCAGGGTAATGACGAAGAGATTCAGGAAGAGAAGAAGGAGGAGATGCCCATGACTGAAGAGGAAGAGAAAGAGATAAATGAGGAGGCTCTAGTGAAAGAAAAATATGAACATGTGAATAAGGAGGACACCCAGATGAATGAGGAGGAAATAACCTTGAATGAAGAAGAGGAGAATAGGGTAAATGAAGCTAGAAATCAAGAAGAGGAAAAAGAAGATAAAGAGAAAGAGGGAGATGACAAGGAGGAAAAAAATGAAGATGTGAATGAGGGAAATGAAAAGGAGGAGCAGATAGAACAATCAAACTTGAAGGCTGGTAACAAAAAAAAAGAAAAGACAAAGAATGGACCCTAACCACAATACTATGGTTGGGATTGCAATTGATGACAAAATTCCAAAGAGAAAGGAGGATCATGGGGCTAGCATGGAGAATTGGATCAGTGAGGATATGAAGGAGATGAAGCAGCACCTGAATGAAATGCAAGAAGCCATGGAGCCTCTTAAGACTAAGTTGGAAGAAATGGAGAAGGAACTGCAAATTAAGGTAAATTATAACAACATAAATGAGGAGATTATGGCAAGAGTAAATGCACTTGTGGAAGAAAAGCTGAAAGACATGAAAAATCAAATCAGCCACAATGGGCATATGATAAGTATTATTCTCAAGCATAGCAACATGGGGCTTAAAGTCTCTGTTCAAAATCTCAAAGCTTTATATGCCTATTTGGAGAGTAGCTTGCTGGAGAATACTACAATTACAATAGATGAAAAAGTTGGGAGCTCGGGCCCAAGGACCAGAACCCGAAGTGGCATCAAAAGGAAAGTTCTAGAGATTCCAAAGGAAATGAAAGCACTGAAAGAATCCATTGATAAAATGAAAGATATGCAAAAAGAGTCTGAGGAATCCTATGAAATTATTAAGTAGTTTTTATTTTTCTGTGTTGGAATTAGGGCTGGAAGTTGTGCTGGAAACTGTGTTTATTTTTGGCAGTTTTTTGTTTTCCATTCTTAGGTTTATGGGGGTTCGTTGGGGTCCTGCTTTTTGTTCGTAGCAGGATTTCTATGTGTGTAAGGGTTGTTAATGTTTATCTCTAGTTATTTTATGTGAAAGGTTTTGGGGTCCTTTCAAAACCCGTATTTACCTTAATAAAAAATAGTGTGTTATTGTAACCATTAACAGGGTTGGCTCCTAACAAGGCTCACTTCAGAAGAGTGAAAAAAAGAGACTAGTTGCAATTGGTGGTTTTTCCCGGATTGGGTTTCCACATTAAATCTTGGTGTTATCTGTGTACATGTTATTTGCTTTATGGTTTATGTTACTGCAAATAATTACTAAAGGATAATCATAGTTAATATCTTAAGATTTTCTATGTTAAATGAGTGAGAGTAGAATATCTATGTTAATTGAGCAACAATGATAAATTTGTTTAAGACATCTAAGGGTCTTGGATTTGTTTTTGTGGTAATTGATTCACCCCTCCCCTCTTAGTTACTCAACTCATTTCCAATAATTGGTATCAGAGCACTTGGTTCTTACAAGGAAGATTTTAAGTGCTTTTAGGGAAGGTTTCAAGGCCTAAGCTAAAGATCAAATATGTCTTACAGAAGGGAGATCCCCAAGCTTAACAAGGACAACTTTGCTACATGGAAAGAGTTGATGAGGCTAAATCTATCTACTATTGGAGATACTGGTTTGAAATTATTGGACCATAGGTATGTGGAACCACCAAGACCTTTGACTATGGATCAGATGGTGGACATGAAGCATCATAACATAATGATGATTGATATAGCTTCTTCACTCAACTACTCAGAATTTGATGAAGTCAAGGACTACCCTACTGCCTTTGATATGTGGAAAAAATTGCATGATATTCATGGAGGAGATGTCAATGTAAAGAGAGCCAAAGAAGAGAGTCTTAGAGGTCAGTTTGATATGATGAAAATGAAAGAAAGAGAAGACATCACAAAGTACAATGAGAGAATCAAGAAAAGAGTCAGTGAAATCAGAGTTGCCGGTGGAACAATTGAAGACAAAATAGTGGTCAACAATATATTGATAAATTTACTTCCTATCTATACAATTAGAGTTTCAGATATTCAAGAGATGAGATGCAGTAATGTCATAACTCTAGATGGATTGGTTGGAAGACTTACATCTTTTGAATTGGACAACTTTGACAATTATTCTCCTAATCCTTGCAATCTTGAGTCTGCATTTGAAGCTAAATTAAATCTTGGAAAGATGAAAGGTAAACAGATTGACAGTGATAGTGATGATGAAGATCTGGAAATCATTGAAGCACTACTTGCAAAGAGAGCTGCCAAAGGAAAAGGTAAATACAAAGGAAGAATACCATTGATTTTCTTTTCATGTAATGAGGTTGGTCATGTTGGGACTAATGGGAAGTATCTACTGAGAGGGGAGGGGTGAATCAGTACCTCTAAAACCTTTGTATCCTTTTATCAATTAACCTTTGTAATCAATTGTATATCCATTCAATCCGATCTATACTATCTTGATGTGAGTTATATCAATTCATAATATTAACATACATGTGAACATTCATAGAAACATTCATGAAAGTAATTTGATACATAACACAAGATATGATATCACAAAAAACTCCTGTTAGGAAGTAAAAACTATGGCGGGGATGACACCCACAAAATCTTCACTATCTGCATATTGGAAGGGGTCGGTTAAGGCTTACAATTTGATCACTTTTGATGATCTACCATGTTAAGAGTATCGGTGGAGACCTATTAAATTCTACTCTATTAGGAGCTTTAGCAACACTATTGAGTGTGCACTCGGTTAAGATATTTTTTGTTGGACTGTTAAATCCACCTTCTTTGAAAGGTTTTTTACACTTTGCTCCACTTGTTATAATGATAGAAAATTACAAATTGACCTGGTAAATGCAATCTCATATTCCTGATAAAGATCCAATTTAGTTTACATGAAAAATATTATCACCTAATTGCATGATTGAATAATACCTCTGATTTTCAGTATCCTCTGTTCTTGGTTCTGATAACCAATTTCACCTTTTGTTGTTCTGGTTCTTGAAACTTTCAATCTAATCCATAGATGTGCTTGTATGCTTCATTCATGTTCTCCTCTCTCTTTTCATCCTTGTCCATCAATATATAATGAATGATTGCATCATCTATTTATAAGATGGATTTACTTCATTAAGTTTCACAAATAACAATGTTAACTCTAAGATCAGGTTTACAACTTGTATCTAGATCTCCTAGTCTATGTGTTTTAAATCAATTAGACTGATTAAAGAAAATACATTCATGTTTCTTGTCCCTAAAGATAGGGTTTTAAAAATAAATCAAGACTCTATAAATAGCTCAAGGCTACTTTATTTGACATGGAAGTCAGATCCACTTTTTGCGGGCTGCAACTGACTTTCGGTTATGCTTAGAAATCAGTTGACTTTCTTTCGATTTTGTTTTGTCGATTTTCTCTTTAAATGTCATTCGATATGCACTGTATCCTGCATGTCGAGTCCTTTGTTGGGTTCCTCTTTGTCTTTCTATCTTTTTATTTTCAATTTACACACTAAGTTGTGTCATCGGTCTTCTTTTTACTTAGTCATCTTCAGTGATCTCTATCTATCTGATCTTCAGTTTTTCTCTTGTCTTGTCTTTCGGTGTAAGCTTACCGTAGGTGTTTTTTGTATACTAATGGAAAATTAATGTCATCAATCTCCCCCTTTGACATTAGTATCAAAAATCTAATATGTGCAAAATACTAATAAAATGTTAAGTATATACAACATATATAATTCTTAATCATTTAATGACTCCTGTATGTATATGCTGGTATGTCTGTACATATTATTGTCCATCTGAATATATGTCATTTTCCCCTTTTGTACAGTATAGTACTCATATCATTTTCCCAATATGATTTTTCTTCTAAGAATATACCATATACATATCATTTACATATCATTTTCCCCCTTTTTGATATTAAGGGCAAAGGTCTTATACCTTATAATTTATCAAAAATGTGGGAGTGTGAAGACTTCATGTCTTCCATAATTTTGTCTCATTGTTCTTTTAAGTTCTCCAGAGCCATGTGCTCAAGTGTGATCTTGGAGTGCATGTCATAGATGTTTTCTACTATAGACATCTCGGGGGTTCCTATCAGTTTCCTTGCTGAACTGATGTGTTGTTGAAGCAGTGTAAGGTTTGGTAGAAGTTGAGCTTGGAGCTCGGTTACTTCTTCCCTAAAGTGTGTCTCTGCTTCCCACATTTACTGCCTTAATATTTTTATCTCAATGATTTTCTCATAATGCAACTTTATTGCATTGTCTCCATCGATGGTTAAGTTGTTTGCACTATTTGCTAGATCTGTATCCAGCTTTGCAATGTTGTCACTATTCTCTTTAGTGAACTTTTCTAATGTGCTCAATTGTTGAAAGGTTATAGCTTCAGTTATAACTGGATCTAATTCAGTAATGAATTATGATAGCTTTACCTTGTTTATTTCCACTTCTTTGATGATGTTCTCAATAAGCTTTTGTTGGTACTTCATCTCTTCTCTCTCCTTAATTGCCTTTTCAGCATCAATATTCTGAGTTGTTATTGCATCGGTGAGAGTTTCTAATTGATCTAGTATTGGATTGTTCTGATCAATATCAACATCAGGTACAATTTGTTGCAATATGTCCCATGTTGTCTCTAGTACCTTGGAGTCTCGGTATTGTTTCTTCAGCTTCTCCTGTAATACCTTTCTTTGGCATATTTCTCTGTATTCTTGTAATGCCTCAAAATCAAGTGTAGTTGGGTCACATTTTGGTATTTAAATAACTTCATCCAAGGTGACACTAGTAAATTTGACCTCAAATTTTGACGAAACTTGGTCAAAATTTTGACAGTAATTGGTCAAATTTACGACCAAAACTTTCGTCGGTCTTTTTTTGTCAAATTTTCGACGTATTTATAATTCGTCAAAATTTTGACCAAAAAAAGGTCAAAATTTTGACTATAGCCCAGGCTTAAAATTGCTGTCTTTTTTTAGTGCATTGGTCAAAATTTTGACCAATACTTCCACCAATGATCGATCAAAATTTTGACCAATGCACTAAAAAAATTAAGGAGAATGCCATACTTTCCACCAAACCAATGGTCAAAATTTTGACCATTGGATTGGTCGAAAGCATGACATTCTCATCGTTTTGTTAGTGTATTGGTCGAAATTTTGACCAATCGTTGGTGGAAATTGGTTCTAGCGTTGGTCAAAATTTCGACCAATCGTTGATGGAAATTGGTTCTAGCGTTGGTCAAAATTTTGACCAATGCTAAATTTTTAAAAAAAAAAAAATGTTACATAATTTTTTTAATTCATGTATTATATTCCTTTTATTATTATTTAATGCAGGGACATCTAAACCCAGAGAGTACCAGCCTAGAAATGCAAAACGTATTAGTGCACAAT
>MU224675.1:3033491-3087752 GCA_018584345.1 Thuja plicata | reverse complement strand
ACCAAGGGTACTTCTTTGAAGTCTTCAATGTATGAGAAAATACCCAGCTCCCAGTTGCAGGGTTCTTTTCCCATCTCTTCCTGATTGTAGATCAGCATCCAAGTCATAGCTTCCATAAAAACTGCCAGATATAGTGTTTCCTGGTTGAATTTCTGACCAATTGTGGTACACAAGGGGCCGATTCATGCAACCATTACTGAAACAGGGGAAATTTCATGCAGATAGTGCCCGCTCCCGCCTGCGCCCAAAATTAAAGTGGAAGTCATGTTCAAATGAAATGCATTTCTTTTTTTTTTTCACTTTTATGCCCCGTGTTGGTTGAAATTTTGACCAACACATAGTTGGTCGAAATTTTGACCAACACGGGATGTGTTGGTCAAAATTTTGACCAACACGGGCATAGAAGGAAAAAAAAAGAAAATTTTAAAACCATTTTGCACTTTGGTCAAAAATTTTGGTCAAAATTTTGGTTCAAATCTACTAGTGTGACCTCCAACTTATTATTCTTATATTTCTTCTTCTTCCTTTGTGTTTCACTAGAATGTAAAACCATTGTCAAATTCTCAGCTTTCTCAGTTGTGCTCGATGAAGTTACCTGTTGTGCTTCTTTTTGCTACTTAGTATCGGTTTCAGCTTGTCAGGTGTCTGTAGAGGTCTCCACATTCACCTTCACATCATTGGTAGCACCTTTTTTGGTTTCCTTAGGAGTGTCATCTTTAGGTTTGTCTCCTTCATCGGTGTCCTTAGCTTCATCATTCTTTGTTTCTGCATTCGTATATGTTGTATCTGCATCATTTTATGTATCTCCTCCTATAACCTTATTGGTATTGGTTAATGTTTGAGTGTCCCCGATGTCCTTCTAAGAATTGGTGTTGTCTTTCTTTTCTTCTTCCCCTACATCCTTGAGAGTATCTTTTTCTGGTGACTTTTCCTTCTCTTGCATAATATTGATAGCCTGTATCAATATTGGCATGTTGCCTGGTATGTTCACTTGTGCAATATCAACTGTTGTGTCCTACTCATCAGTTGTGTCATTTTTTACATTGAGATATTCATCTTTATTAACTTCCTCTACTGGGTCATCGGTTATGTCATTGATAGTATTATCCACAATGTTGTCATTTGTGGTGTCTGGCAATGATTCATCTGCAACATCTACATTTTTGTTGCCAGTTGTGTCATCTTCTTCCTTGTCTAACTCAACGGATGTATCATCTTTTTCATCTTTTATTAAGATATGTTATTGAGTTTCCTTTTCAACATCTTTCTATTGTAGGTCTTTGTTAGGGCTTTCCTCCTCAACGGGTCTATTCATAATTTTACACCATTTCTTATGGATTTCCTTTTCAAGCTCTATTAGCCTACCTTTAAGAAATTTGTAGGCTCTCAACTTTGGTGAGAACTCATTTTTGTGTTTCTCCATCATCTCATCTATTTCTTCCTTCTTGGATTCAGAAGGCATACGAGCAACAAGTACTCTTTCTCTTATTTCCTTCTCACTCTTCAAGGCAAATGTCCATTTAGCATATAGTCTGTCTAATAGTTCCCTTGGTACCAAACTACCTTTAAATTGCATTGGTACATATTTGAACTTATACATTTTTGCTATGATGGCATCCTCAATTTTATTCTGATCTTCTGGGTCTAGTTTCAGCCATCTTTTAATCTTTTAATCTTTGAATCTGTAATAGATCTAGAATTTTCAATATATTTTCATATCTCATCAATAGATTCATGAGCTTTTGCCTTGACACTTTCTGCCTCTATAGCTTCATCTTTCTCGGTGTCTTCAATATCCTCTCAGGTTCTGATGAGCTTCCTTCCTCTCTTTTTTTTTCCTCTCTTTGGTGTGGCAGCTTTCCTCTTGTATGTTCTAACCTTTCCTTTCTTCAAAGGTGAAGGATTTGAATCCTTAGATGTTTGGCTTCTAGTTCTAGAAGAAATTGTGGTCCTTGGCCTTTTGGTTGGTGGAGGAGATGGTGAATTTGACTCTATAGATGGTGAATCTGACTCTGTAGCCTCAAAGTCATCCTTTTATTCAGTTTTACCGATAGGTTACTGTCCTTCAGTTTCTTCCTCATGTTCAACTTCCTCATCCTATTCAGTTTCTTCCTCTCTCGTTGATAGTATCTTCTTGAGGTTCTTGACCATCTTGTCCTTTTTCTTGACAATTTTCTTTACAACCAGGCCAAATTTTATTCTTGTCTTGGCCTCCTCATATTTTCCAAACCTGGGTTGATTCTTATCCAGTGATTCATTTATCAAGGCATCAATTTCTTTAGATGCAAGATCAATGTTTAACTCATATTCTAGTGGTTGAAGCCGTGCTATCCTTGGTATAGTAGGTTTGATATAAGTATGATCTGTATCAACCATAAAACATAATTCATCTTTATACTTCTCAATGAGTTGTTCGGGGATCCTTACCCTCTTTTGCATTCAGTCTCTGAATACATTGAAGTATTCATCCATGACTGTCTCAAAGTTATCTCCTAGTGTGGCTATGTGTTCATTGATTTGCATGGTGACTGGTTTGGAGCTATCCCATTTCACATCTCCTACCGATGGTAATGTTTCTTGAAAGTAGAATAAAATACACATTATGAGTGAGCCAAACTTACATGTGTTTGAATTAGCATTCCTAATAGTCTTTAAGTTATCTTTCAACTAATTCAGTAAAAGTTTGGATAAGTCTAATTTTGTTCCATTCTTCATAATTTTGTAGGCTATGTCTACTGTACCTGATGTAATGATTTTCAACCTTCTTTCTTGGAAGAATTTGTAGCCTAGAACGCATGCACCGAACTTGATCTCATCATTGGTTGTGGTGGTAACTTTCAGTCCTCTGCCATCCCATTTGGCTCCTATCATTTTCTTGGTCTTAGCCTTGGGTGGGTGCTTTAGTGCTTTCACCTTTTCGGTTATAGGGTAACCAGTGATAGAATGAATAACATCTTGGGTTATCACCTTTGGTTCATCAATCCATAGCTTGTGGTTATGAATTCGGCTTAGTACTAACCGAATCCATTCAGTTTTGAAAGCTTTCGGGAACATTAGGGCATTGGTGATCCCTTTTACTTATATATGCTTATGTTCATCTTTTAATGACCTGTCTTCATTGCATAGCTTCTTATAAGCTTGTTCAACTTCTAAATCTCCAATTTCTGCTATCTTGCAATGTATGAAATATCGCACGTCTTCCACGAGTAAAACCCTAGATGATATTTGTGAGAATGCTCCAATGTCGTCGGGTTGTGAGGAAACCTCAGGATGAATCTTGTAGTTAGGTTCCTCACATGCCAAATTCTTGATGAGCTTGAACTCATCCTTCTTAGTGTTCTTGGATTTCATAGTTCTCGAAGTTGTGGCCATTTTTCAAATTTAGGGCTTCCTATGCAATGCGCAAAATAGAGTTGTCAGTTCTGTAGAACTTACTTTTTACTCTTGCAAAGATTTTTGATCTTCTTAGGAGTGTTGGGTGTCGAGTTGTGGTCACTCTATTCTACTTGAAAATCGTTGATGAAGATCTGAAAATCATTGAAGTACTACTTGCAAAGAGAGCTGCCAAAGGAAAAGGTAAATACAAAGGAAGAATACCATTGATTTGCTTTTCATGTAATGAGGTTGGTAACATTGCTGCTAAGTGTCCAAACAAAGAAGACAAAGATGAGAGAAAGTTCAACAAGTAAAAAGGAAAGAAATATTTCACAAGTTACAAAATCTACAAGGACAAAGGTAAGAAATCTTGTTATATTGCAAAAGATTATGATAGTGATGGAGATGAAGATGAAATGGTTTACATTGCTATTAAAGATGAGTCAGATAATGAAGATGATGAAAATACTGCACTGTTTTCTCATATTATCAAAAATGACACTTGGATAATTTATAGTGGTTGTTCTCACCACATGACTGGTGATAAAACTAAATTTGAACATCTTGAGCACTATGATGGTGGGAGTGTTAGTTTTGGGAATGATGAACCCTGCTATGTGAAAGGTAAAGGTTGCATTTCTCTTACTGAAGGAATCAAGTGTGATAATCCTTATTGGGTTGAAGGACTAAGATGTAATCTACTAAGTGTGGCACAGTTGAATAACATTGGTTTCAAGGTAGAATTCATGAATGGTAAGGCCAAGCTCTTGGATGGTAAAGGAAACCTAGTTGGAACTGGCAGGCAAACAAAAGGTAATCTATTTTATCTTGATCTCAATGAAAGTTCATGTTTTATTGCACTTGAGTAAAAGAAATTTGTTTATGGCATAAAAGGTTGTCTCATGTGAACTTTGATAAAATGGTCAACATAAGCAAGAATAGAAGAGTAAGAGGTATTCTTGTTTTCAAGAAACTTGAATTGGCAACATGCAAACAATGTCAAATTGGGAAGATGGGAAAAACTAGCTTCCAGAGAAAGAATTACAATACAAAAGAAGTCTTGGAGTTAGTACATAATGATTTGTGTGGACCAATTGGAACAAAAAGTTACATAGGTGAGAAGTATTTCACTCTATTTGTTGATGACCATTCCAGAATTATGACTGTTATGTTTCTCAAAGAAAAATCAGAAGCTTTTCAGAAGTTCAAATGGTACCTTTCTAGAGTTGAGAAGGAAACAAGAAAGAAACTTAAATGCCTAAGATCTGACAGAGGAGGAGAATTCATTTCTAATGAGTTCAATGAATTTTGAAATAATAGAGGAATCAAGAGACAAGTATCTGCCCCAGGTACACCACAGAAGAATGATATATTAGAAAGAAGGAACAAATCCACTATGGATTGTGCAAGAACCCTGATGATTGAAAATAATGTTGCTACCAAATACTGGAAGGAAGCCATCAGCACTGCAATTCACACCTTGAATTGAGTTCAACTGAAGAAAGGTACTAAGAAGACACCTTTTGAATTATGGTATGGCTATAAACCTAATGTTCTCTATTTAAAAGTATTTGGAAGCAAATGTTACATCTTGAAGGAAGCAAGAAATTGAAATTTGATGTAAAAGGTGATGAAGGTATATTCCTAGGCTACTCGTGTAAAAGAAAAGCATATAAATGTTTGAATCTTGCTACTCATAAAGTCATAGAATGTGTACATGTGAAGATTGATGAGTTTGCAGAAAGATGTGAAGAACAAAGCAGTAAAGAGCTTGAGGACTACACAAAATTTATGTATTATGAACCTGATACTATACCTAAGACACAAGCAATGGTGATTGGACAACAATCGTGTCAACCACTAAATTCATCAGCACAAGATCAACCTGTACAACCCAAGCTTCTAGCAGAGAAAATTGAGTCACAGACAGAAGGACTCAAGTCGTAGATAGTAGCACCCGAGTCACAGACAATGGAACCCGAGTATCAGACAGAAGAAAAAAATAAAATATTTGAGCATGGTGAACATAGTGGAGCAAGCCCAGAATCAAAGAGGAAGGAACCTATACTTGCTAAATATGTCAGAAGGCATCATGCACCTGAACAAATAATTGGAGATCAGACAGAAGGTATAATGACAAGGAACAAAATTAAAGGTACATGTTTTCTTAGTGAAATTGAACCCAAAACAACTAAAGATGCATTGAATGATGAAAGTTGGATAGAGGCAATGAATGAAGAGATTGAGAAAATAGAAAAGAACAAAACTTGGACTCTTGTACCTAGACCAAAAGACAAGAATGTGATTGGTACTAAGTGGGTTTTTAGAAACAAGATGAATGAGAAAGGTGAAGTTTCCATAAATAAAGCTAGATTAGTGTGTAAAGGATATGCTCAAGAAGAGGGTATTGATTATGGAGAAACATTTTCTCTTGTTGTAAGACTTGAAGGAGTCAGAACTCTTCTGGCATATGATGCACATAAATGATACATGGTATATCAAATGGATGTAAAATCTACATTCTTGAATGGAATCCTAGAAGAAGAAGAAGTCTATATTGAGAAACCTGAAGGTTTTGTATATCCTAACAAAATTAATATGGTTTGCAAATTACACAAAGCCTTGTATGGACTGAAGCAAGCTCCAAGAGCCTAGTATGAAAGACTACATGGTTACCTAGTAAGTATTGGATTTCAGAGAACTAATTATAATAGTAGCTTGTACATCAAAGAAGGACCTCAAAACAAGATACTATTACTAGAGATATTTGTTGATGATATACTATTCACTGGATATGATGATTTATGCAAAGCATTCTCTTTAGCAATGATTAAGGAATTTGAGATGTCTATGTTTGGTGAAATCAAATTATTTGTTGGTTTGCAAGTTTATCAGATGAAGGATGGTATATATATTACTCAGTCTAAATACATCAAAGAGATATTGAAGAAATTTGGGATGGAAGATTTCAAACCAGTTGGGACTCCTATGCCTACTAGACATAAGTTATCTAAGGATGATGATTCAAAGGAGGTAAATCAGACTACCTATAGATCCATGATTGGTAAACTTCAATATGTTGTTCACACTAGACCTGATATTGCATTACAAGTCGGTATTTTTGCAATTTTTTCAGCTAATCCTAGATAGAATCACTTAAAGGCTATCAAAAGGATATCTTAAGGGAACTTAAGATCATGGATTATGGTATAAGAAAGGAGGAAAATTTGATTTGAAGAATTTTACTGTTGCTGATTGGGCAGGAAGTGTCGATGACAGAAAGAGAACAAGTGGTGGAGCATTATTTCTTGGAAAGAGGTTATTCTCCTAGACAAGCAAGAAACAAAACTGCATTTCTCAGTCTACAACAGAAGCAAAACATGTTGCTGCAGTAGTGAATTGTTCAAATATCATATAGTTCAAAAAACTACTGCTAGGTATGAAGGTGGAAATCAAAGGACCAATTATTATCTACCGTGACAACACTAGTGCTATTAACTTTTCAGAGAACCCTGTGATGCATACTAAGGCTAAATATATTGCAATAAACTATCATTTCTTGAGGGAATTGGTTCAGGACAAAGAAGTAATATTGGAATATGTGAATACGAAAGAAAAAATTGAAGATATATTCACAAAACCATTACCTAAGGATGCATTTTTGTATCTTAGAGGAAAGCTAGGGGTGATTCCCCTAACTGAGGCTCACTAAAACACAGTTTAGTGAAGCATCAACCGAGCTACAGAACAAATTTAACATGTTGATGCAGATATTTAGAGCTTATTGCATTTGAATCAATACAAACAGGTACATTACAACTTCATTAGATGTATATTGGATGATGTCTTTGGCATTGGTTGTCAAAGAGGGAGAGATTACTGATGTCATAAAGATTACTGAGGGAGAGATTGATGACAGAGGGAGAACTTTATCAGAGAATAGAGATTAATGTAAGAGGGAGAAATATGTATTTCAGAGATTGATGATAGAGAAATTTTTTGGATGAGAATCAGAATGAAGCTAAGGACATTAATAAAATTTGATTCTTGTGTTTGTTGCTCTATAATTATTTGTATTATGACATTTTGTGTTTCCATCAATTCCAAAGAGGGAGATTGTTGATGACAATTATTCAATTGTGTACTGTCATTGATGTTTACACAAGTATAGTGATTTTTACACAAATGTATAATAATATCCAAGTACAGTCAGTGTTTACCAAGCTCTCTCAGGCATTGAAGATGATCAAAGTGATTTTCAGTCCTAACTGAGTTCACTCGGGAATTACATTTTTGGTTGGGCATTGAAGGATTTCAGTATTAACCGAGTTGTGCTTTTAGTGACAGCCGACTAACAATAATTTATATTTTATGGTTAATTGGTTATATGCAGCTGACAAACTTAGGTTTCATTAATTATTTGGAAGGTTATTAAGGCCAAATTTACAAGGCTTATCATATATATATATATAAGGTCTATTGGGATTAATGGGAAGTACTAATTGTTAGAAACACTGAGAGGGGGAGGGGGGTGAATCAGTGTTTGTCTTATTAATTAATTTTTAGCAACTTAAGCATAAATCAAATATACATAGAATGAATATTAACATAAAAAATTGTAACACATGATATGATTACGGGGAAACCTTGATCAGAGGAAAACCCCAGTGGGAATTAGTACCCACAAATATTGTACTAAGTATAATGAACTTGTGAGAGTTCCTTTTCCCTGTTAGAAGTAGTCTTTACAATATGAGTACAATGATCTGGTTAAAGGTTGGACCCTATTAGGAGTCTTTTACAAAAACCCTGTTAAAGGTATATGGCTCACTTCCTAGGCTCACTGCCCAATAAGATGAAGGCTACAACCTTCAGAAGGATGATATGCACTATATCAAAATGAACTGTTGTGATGAAACTGTTGTCTAATCAGTTCCGTGTATGCGCGAATGCTCTTACTCTCTCAAAGAGCTATATCATATATTGACTTCATTGTACTATCCCTCTATAACTTCCTCTTGCATGATAATCGACAATTGTAACATATCTTTACATTACATACTTATATCTTCAAATCTGAATAGGCGCGACCCAAAACAAAACACTAGTCGGCCCTAAAACAAAATATACAATGTTTTCAAACAAGTCGGCTCAATCGTGTTTACTACAATGTTAATTACATCATTATAATCATATAAAAAAAGGCACTTAGCCATTACATTATAAAATAACACACGCTGATCAAAACACTTAGTCGGCTTCCGTGCTCTGTCTCCTGGACTGCTGGTCTATTGATCTGCTTGTAACTTTGCCGTACTATAGTTCCATATTATGCATGTTTGGATGTATCATGTAGACATGTCATACAAATTATATCTGAATGTGCATAAGCTGAATCGATCTCTCGCACGTGCGCTGATGTGCTGATCGTTGAGTATCTCTGTTCTTTCCTGTTTTCCTTACTTAGTCATTTTGTCTTTCATGACAGAAACTAAACATGATTTTGTTGCCATGATGACAACACAAAATGAGTCATGCATCCTCAGGTAGTCAACTTGCCAACAATCTCCCCCTTTGTCATTTATGGCAACAAAGGAATGTGGCCAAGTTACTCAAAATGACTTAACACAAAAAGTGACTGTAAAACATCATATATACATATACTTCTCCACTTATACACATTCTATATACTCCCCCTTTGACATTAATGACAAAGGTGTGCAAAAACTTGTAAGTCTACTGCATACTTATTCCATATACACTTCAGGGTATGCAATTTTAAGAGATTGGATCTCTTTCTGCCAAAATACCTTCATAGCATCAACTGTTTGTAAATGCGCGCACAATGCATATGTCAACTTCTCCATTTTTATCAGATCCATGTAGAGACCTTGATCATATATCACAATAGTGGCATCAATCTATTTGATGTTCTCATTGAGAACTGCTAAGGATGGTGCAAGTGCATTTCTTAACTGGGTTTGCCTTACCCTTATCTTGCTGATTTCTAACTTTGCTTTCTCAATTTTGTCTAACTGCCCTTGGTAGACATTGTTGCATATGTTCATGTCTTGCGTCAAAGTTTCAACTAATTTTCTTATGCTATCTATCATTAACTCTACCTCTTCTACCTTTTTGGTGTGCTCAGAGGTGAGCTTCACTCTGTCCATATAGTTTGCTATGACTGTCTTTCCTTTATCTGCCAATTCCTTCAATATAGTTTGTCCAGTTTTTAAGGAGTTCAAATCTAAGGTAAAGTTCTTTACCAAATCATTTAGTCTTTCCTTCTTATATTCATCTTCTGCAATCTTAGTAGTAGAGTCTACTAAGCTTATGAAGTGTGATTTGAAGTTTGACAAAATATTGTCCACATCATCAACTGATTGGACTTTGGCTACTTTCTGGTCAGCCGGTACTAAGTCATTCAAAATGTTCACTGTTTCCAAAAAGTGAGGGTTCCTCATCACTTATTTTTCCTTTTCTTTTTCCATAGCAAGAACGCTGATTTTTATTAGGTCTTCTTCTCCCCATGTATCCAGACTTGCTGAGTCAGGAGTTAACCTTGACAACAATGAGGTAGATGATTGAGTGGACGGTGAGAATATAGTGTTTTGACTTGTATCCATGCATTCAAATTTTATTGGTTTCTCTTTTATCGGTGTCTTGTCACCTTGCATATCATCTTGAGTATCTTCATTAGTGTCAATTTGATCATTGATGGGAACTTCAACTTGTTGTGCAGCGATATCATTAGTGTACATTTCTTCAATGCTTATAATGCCTTATCAACTTTGTCCATATCTTTTTCAGATGAAGTCATGGATATATTGACATTGTCAACTACTATAGTGTCTTCTGAATCTATATCTACATCATAAGTTATTGTCACTATGGGCGCTGAGACCTATGGACCTGTTATAGGTGCAATCTGAATCACTGGTTTTGTAGCCTGTTTGGGAGGAGCTGGAGTAACTTTTTTTGTAGGTGCCATTGGTGGATACATGTGTCTATCGATAAAGACTTGTGCAAATGCCTTTTCAGTCTCCTTACCTATCTGTTCATACTCCTTGTTCATAATTTTTAGGGTCATTGTCTTAGTTCAGAGATGAGGTTTCACTAGATCCAACAATATAGCCTTCTGATCATGTGAGCATACAGGAAGAAGAGTATCCAAAGTTTCTTCTCTTATCCTCATGTCTTCCTCAATTGCATGTCTTTTCATTATCTCCAACAAGTTCCATAACTGATCCGATATCACTGTCTTGAGTTCAAGAACTATTTTCTTGAACTTGATCATATGAGATATGATCATAGAGTGTATCTCTGTTTTATCAATTTCTTGATACTTGTCATAGACTTTAGAGAATGTATCTAATCTCCCTTCATTAACAATCCTATTCCTCAACACATTTAAACTGGGTCTAAATCCTACCTCAGGAGGAGCTTGAGTATTCTTAGCTTTTCTCTGAGTGTTCCTTGAGGATGGGTGATTTGTGGGTGCTTGTTTTCTTCCTCTAGTCTTCTTGCTTGGTGTAGATAGTGGAGATGAATCTAAGTCAATTGTGGTAGAGGGCGTAGAGGTGCTCTCTACTTTCTTCTTCTTCTGGATCTGTTTAGCTTTCTCAAGTTCTTTTGCTATCTTGGCATCTCTGGCTTTGTCAAGATCTTCTTGTGTGACTCCATGAACTTTCAGTATGTTAGATGTAATTTTGGAAGCTTCTTTTATTATCAGCACTGTGTAGGATAGTATCCACTTCATTGGTCTTCTCTCTGTGGGTGCCCCACCTAGGCTCATTAGGATCTTTGGGCGCTGACAATAGAACTTGTGCATATCCTTCTAGCACATGTTCTTCCACTTCATAACCAAGAAGATGAATCCATTTGGTTCTAGGTTCAACTACCTCCATGCATGTGCAATCTGTTTCTACCATGAAGCATATGGTATCCTTATATTTCTCAACTATCTTCTCAGATAATCTGTACCTATTCTGCATTTTGATTCTAATGTCTTTATATCCATATCCATGGCATCCTTTGCACTGCTTTCTAATGTAACCTTGAGTGATATCTAAGACATTGTGGGTTTTCTCCTATCCAGGTATAGATTTGCAACCTTTCCAACTATATGGAAATACAAATAGATGATTAGAGATCCAAACCTGAATGTCTTACTTCTGTCATGTTTGATGATTCAAATGTTGTCAATCAATTGACCATGCAAGATCTCACATAGGTTGTATTGAGTGTTGTCCTTTACCATTCTTATAACTGCTAGGACTGTTGCTGTAGAAACATTGTTCAATCTGCTGGCTTGCTGAAACTTATATCTGAGTATCATTGTCAGAAGTTTTATATCATCTTATTTGATAGGGTCAACTGTCATTCCGCGCTTGTCACTTCTGGATAGACAAACTTGTTCAGTCTGCTTTTTGACATCCTTGCCATTGGGAAAGAGTGGTCCAGTCTTGGGAAGTTTGGTTAATTCATGAATTAGGTCTGTGGTGATACGTACAGGGACCTCACCAATCCAGTAAAGATCATCATGTATTCTGCTCAACAAAATCTTTACCCATTCAGACTCATCAAACTCATGCGCATTAGAATACTTGAAGATAGGGTTATCAATCAAGTGCGCGAATTCATCTTTGAATGTGTAGTTAGTTTTCATCATAGATGCCATATGAGTAGCTATTTTGACATATCCTATTGTTTCCTTCTTGCAGTATATGTACACGCGGATATCTTCCAGGTGAACAACACTTAGTGGGGTTTTGGAGAAAGCCCCTTCCACATCATCCAGTATCGATTTGAATGGATGTTTCTTAAACACAAATATTTTCCTCTCTTCTATATCAAACACAACTGGAGTCACCATACTTATTTGGAATTTTCTTAAGTAGGGTTTCACGAAATTCTGAAACGGCATGACTGCTAGGGTTCCATTTCAAACTTCTTATCCATTCGTTCAACCGCCAAATTTGTTATGCCTTTGTGCCTTGATGTCTTAGTGCTCCAATTCTCTCCAAATTCTATTCTCTTTGAATGAAAGTGTGAGGAAGATTGAATGCTTTCTTTCCTTTATACAATATACTGCATTTAATGTTTGCAACCGTACGCAAATTACCCAGAGATTTTGAAACTTTGATCCTGATGATTTTTAGATGATGCGTGAATGCACATAGCAATATAATGTTGCTTGTAACCATGATATTATAGGCGCATACTCAGAGGTGAGTATACCAACCACGCAGGGGTCCTGAGCTAGAATAGCTCCCCCTAAGACCAAGAGGGTCTTATTTAAGTAGAAGTAGAGGGTGCGTCCACTGTGGATGCATCAACTACTTTGTCAACATCATTGTCCTTCTTTACTTCAACCCAAATTTTTCTTGAATCTTCATTTTCTTGAACAAACTTTACTTCTCCTTTTTCTTCAAATAGTGATTTCTTAGGTTCATCTTGCTTCTGAGTTTTGGATCTACAAAACTTTGAGATGTGTCCCGCCTTTCCACATGTGTGACAAATGATAGGGGGTTTGATGCTTTTGTTCATCATGTTACATTGCTTTGTTGTGTGTCCATTGTAGTTACATATTTGACATGTAGTGTTCTACAAATTCCTTTGAGGTTGATTTCTTTGATTGTTTTGATTCATTATTCTTTGATTCTGCTGTGACTGAGTTCTGCAATGTATAGCCCTATGACTGAATTTATTACAAGAGAAACAATAACCTTTGAAGGGTCTTACCTTTTTGAAATCTCTTGCCAAATGACCATGTTTGTTGCATGCATAACAAGTTCTGTTAACTTTCTTGATTTCCCTTTTTGGTAGATCCGTTTTAACATTTACAACTTTCTTTGCTTCTGAAAGTGCTTCATGAGGTTTCTCTGTTTCCTGTAATGAATTGAATTCAGTTTGTGTTATATTGAATCCAAGACCAGTAGTGTCACCTTTTTGCTTTTGTGCATTGAGCTGAGATTGAAGTGAATCAAAACTTGTGTGGAGTTTATCAATCTTATCCTTTGCTTCTGTTAATTCAGATTCCAACTTCCTTTTTATGTTTTCTAATTCCAAAACTTTCATGTTTGCTTTTAAAAGTTCATCATCTAGTTGCTTGCTTTCTTTGATCTTTTCTTCAATAGCAATTTGGCTGTCTGTGAGCTGTTCATCTAGATTTTCAACTTTATTTTTTAGAGACATATTTTCTTCATTCAGCTTTTTGATCATTTTTCCTAAGTCACTTGTAGAGCAATCTCTTAAATCTTTTCTTAGTTTCTTGATAAGCATTTGTGAGCCATCAACTTTCAGTCTAAGTTATTCATTTTATTTTTTAGATCTATCAAGATCTTCAAGGGCTGCTTCAAGATTATTTTTCAAATGTTTTTCTTCTGCTGAGTCCATGATCTCCTCAAGTGGTTAAACTTATTTGTTGAGGACCAGAGCTCTGATACCAATTGTTAGAAACACTAAGAAGGGGGGGAGGGTGAATCACTGTTTTTCTTATTAATTAATTTTTAGAAACTTAAGCATAAATCAAATATACATAGAATGAAGCTTAACATAACAAATCATAACACATGATATGATTATGGGGAAACCTTGATCAGAGGAAAACCTCGGTGGGAATTAGTACCCACAAATATTGTACTAAGTATAATGAACTTGTAAGAGTTCCTTTGCCCTGTTAGAAGCAATCTTTACAATATGAGTACAATGACCTGGTTAAAGGTCAGACCCTGTTAGGAGTCTTTTAAAAAAACCCTGTTAAAGGTATATGGCTCACTGCCCAATAAGATGAAGGCTACAACCTTCAGAAGGATGATATGCACTATATTAAAATGAACTGCTGTGATGACACTGTTGTCTGATCAGTTCTGTGTATGTGTGAATTCTCTCACTCTCTCAAAGAGCTATATCATATACTGACTTCATTGTACTACCCCTCTATAACTTCCTCTTGCATGATAACTGACACTTGTAACATATCTTTACATTACATACTTATATCTTGAAATCCGAATAGGCGCGACCCAAAACAAAACACTAGTCAGCCCTAAAACAAAATATACAACGCTTCCGAACAAGTCAGATCAAGCGTGTTTACTACAATGTTAATTAAATCATTACAATCATATAACAAAAGGCACTTAGCCATTACATTATAAAATAACACACGCTGATCAAAAAACTTAGTCGGCTTCTGTGCTCTGTCTCCTAGACTGCTGGTCTATTGATCTACTTGTAACTTTGTCGTATTGTAGTTCTATACTATGCGTGTCTGGGTGTATCATGTAGACATGTCATAAAACTTATATCTGAACGCGCATAAGGTAAATCAATCTCTCGCACATGCGCTAATGTGCTAATCGCTGAGTATCTCTGTTCTACCCTATTTTCCTTACTTAGTCATTTTGTCTTTCATGACAGAAACTAAACATGACTTTTTTTCCATGATGACAATAAAAAATGAGTCATGCATCCTCAGGTAGTCAACTTGCCAATAGTACTAAGAGGGGAGGGGTGAATCAATGCCTCTAAAATTTTTAACACTTTTCAGCTTACTTCATTAGCAATCAATCTTTATTGTATTACCGACCAATTATAATGTTCTTTATCATGCATGTAATATTAATTCATAAACTTAACTATATGTAACATTAATAGAAACATTCATGAAATTAATATACACATAACACAAGATATGATATCGCAGAAAAATCCTGTTAGGAAGTAAAAAATGCGGTGGGGATGGCACCCACAAAACTTCACTATTTGCAGATTGGAAGGGAGCCGGTTAAGGCTTACAATTTGATCACTTCTGATGATCTACCCTGTTAGGAGTATTAATGTGGAGACATGTTAGGATCTACTCTATTAAGAGGTTTAGCAACACTGATGTAGTGTGCACTCGGTTAAGGGATTTGCAATAGGATTGTTAAATCCACCTTCCTTGAAAGGATTTTTTAAGTGTACTACACTTGTTAGTATGTGTACAATATGTATGACCTGACTGTATGCAATCTATAATTGTTGATCAAAGATCCATTAAATCTTATAGAGTATGAATATCACCTATAGTGATTGATTAATACCTTTTTTCCTTCTTGTCGATAGCCTTGGTTCTTGTTCTTGAAAACTAATTTGATCTTTGTCTATGCTTCTGCATGATTTCTCTTGTCTGATCCTTAGATGCTCTTAGAGGCTATAATCATCATCTAAAAACAACATGTTCACAATAGATTGAGCATCTATTTATACAAGTTCTTTGACCTATTCTAGAATCACGCATTACAATGTTAAGTCTAGATCCAAGGTATACAACTTGACCTTGATCCTTTAGTTTGCATATTTTAAACCAGTTAGATTGATAAAGACAATAATAATTACATTTCTTTTCCCTCATGTAATGGATTTAAAACAAATCAAGAAGTTAAATATAAAAATTCAGTGATTTATCTGACGTGGAAGTTAGGTCCACTTTTTGCAGGATGTAACTGACTCTCGGTATCTAATTTTTGGTGTGAACTAAAAGTATGTCATAGTTCCTTCTTTGAATTGTTCATCGGGTTCCCTTGATCTGTCAGGTTCCACTCTTGATTGTTTCTTCAGGTTGCATTGTTGGTTACTCGTCAGGTTCCTTTGTCTTTTCTGTCATTAGGTAACATTGAATAGTGTTGCGTTGGGATGCTTTGTACTTGGCAATATTGGTAACCTTGGCATTGGGTAGTGATGTTCCCTATCTATTGGTATAGTATTAGCCACAATGTTTATCAAATTTTTCCTTGCATATACTAATGGAAAAATATAATGTCTCCAATCTCCCCCTTTGACATTAGTATCAAAAATTGATATGTGCAAAATACTAAAGTGTATAGTATGTACACCATGTATATATCCTTGTCATTATATGACTTCCCCTAAATGTATACATTGGTATAGTATAAGTATATGTATGTATGTATACTTTCATTTGTACTATACATTCCCCTTTTTTTAAATATTTCTTCTTTGTAATGATGTAAGAGTACTGACTGTACATATCATTTCCCCCTTTTTTAATACTCATGAAAAAAATGTACAACTTATAAGTTGTCAAAAATGTGACAAAATGTGCAACTTACAGAGTGTCAAGTATGTGGGAGTGACTGTTCTTGATGTCTTCCATCATTTTTATCCCATTTTTCTTTAAGGATTTCCAGTGGCATGTGCTCTAGTGCAATCCTGGGATTCATATCATAAATGTTGTCTATGATAGACATTTATGGAGTGACAATAAGTGTTCTTGCCCGTGTCATATGGTTTTTTAGTAATGTTAGAGTTGGTAAAAGTTGAGCTTGAAGCTCATTCACCTCATCTATGAACTTTGTTTCTGCAATCTAAATAGCCTGTCTCAGATTCCTAGCTTGCTTGAGCTGGTCATGGTGCAATTTTATTGCATCTTCAGTGTGTGTGAGACCTTGTGCACTAGTTTGAAGATCAGCACCAATTTGTGCTATCTTTTTGGTATACTCCTTAGTGAGTTGATCCAACATGCATAATTTTTGAATTAAGGCTATAGCTTCTAAAATTATAGGTTCAAATGTGCTTACCAGTTCAGATAGCTTCACCTTGTTCAGTGCCACTTCTTGGCTTATTTTCTCTGCTAAATTTAATTCAAATTTCTTCTCAAGGCTAGCTTCCATAGCCTTTTTAGCATCTACATTCTAAGATGTGATAGCGCTAGTGAGAACTACCAATTGATCAAGTATGGGAGCTGTTTGATCAACATCTGTATCAGGTACAATTTACTGGAGGATTCCTTTTGCAACTTCTAGTACCTTTGATTCTTTTGTGGCCTTTCTCAGCTTATCTTGGATAGCTTTCCTTTCACAAAGTCTAGCATACTTTGTCAACTCAGTAGGATCCAATATTCTAGGATCACATACTGGAATCTCAATTATTTCATCCAGAGTGAGTGGATTTTTGATCTTGCTCTTCTTCTCCCTTGAGAATTGTGTAGAAGCAGATGTATGGACTACCATTGCTAGTTCATTTTTTTTCTCAGAGGTTCTTGGTGAAGGCTTTATAGATGAAACTTCTTGTGCCTTCTGATCGGTGTTCACCTATCGTTTAGGTGAAGATGTCTATTCATCAACCTTGGGTGTATCAGCAGACTTCTCTTATGTTTTCTTTTGAGGGTCATCTTTCTTTTCTTCTTCACTCCTCTCCTTCTGCTTTTCCTCTTCTGCTTGTTTTTCTCCTTCTTTATCTTAATCAGTAGACTTGTCTTGTTGATCATCGATAGCAGCTTGTTCTACAATTGTATCATTTGTTGTATCCTTTTTTTCTGCATCACCCTTGTCTTTGGGTATGCTTGTATCTACAGTAGGTTCTTCTTGTCCTTCTATCAGATTGATAGCCTTCATCAATACTGGCATGTTGTTCATTGTGCTCACCTGTGCTGCATCTATAGTGGTGTCCTGCTCATCAATTTGAGCTTGTTGAATAGTGACATCTTCATCCTTTTGAATTTGTTCTGTAGGGTCCAATCCTATTATGTCAATGATTGAAGTGTCTGGCCATGTTTCATCAGCAACATCCATGTCATTATTTCTTGGTGTCTTCAATGTTTGTTTCTTTTCTTGATCCTTAAGAGATATGAATATAACATCATCATCCTTCTTTGGATCCTTGTCAAAATCATAGTGATTAATATCTTGAATGTCAAGATCATCCATGAATTTATCTAAGTTAATGGGCTCATTATCTTCCATATTATCCAAAGCAATGTGCTTTGGACTTTCTTTTTCTTTTTTGTCCTCTATATGAGGTGGCTCAATGAGAAGTAATGGATTCTCATAGCTTGTTGATTCTACAAGTAGATCTAGAATTTGTCTCCATTTAGCATCTGTCATGTTGTCCATTTCTAAGAAATTATCCTATAACACCTTGTAGGATCTTGTCTTTGCCAAAAATTTACTGCAATGCTTTTTGCATCATTTCTTTTATCTCTTCCATTTTGGATTCAAGAGGCATGAGTGTGACAAGTATCCTCTCCCTTGCATCCTTTTATGTTTGCAAAGCATAAGACCATCATGCTGAAATTCTGTCACCCATTTCTTTGGGTATTTTGTCAACAAACTTAGTTGGTACATATTTGAACCTAGCCATAAACTTGATTATTGCATCTTCTCTTTTATTTTGGTTCTCAAGCTCCAGTTTTACCCATTGTCTAATTTTCCTCTCACTCATGGTACTTGTTGTAGAAATGGAATCAACAACCTCATTAATTTTTTGAGGGATTAAGCTCTTGTTAGCTACATCAGGCTCATCCTATTTTGAATCTTCAATGTCGGCTTTGGTTTTAATGATTCTTCTCCTACTTTTGGTAGGTGTTGGCTTAACTGTTTGTTGCTTCCTCTTATAGGTCCTCACTTGACCTTTCTTAAGAGGTGTAGTGTCTTTCTTTGTTGTTTGCCTCCTTGTCCTCTGAGCTACTATAGTCCTTGGTTTATTGGTTGGAGGTGGAGGCTCATCTGACTCTGTGGCTTAAAAATCTTCTTCTTGCTTATATTCCTCTTCACCGATGCCACCGTGTTCCTCGATGTCCTCTATTTTTTCTTTCTCCTCCTCATTTACAGACAACAACTTCTCAAGATTCTTTACCATCTTATTTTTCTTGTTGATAGTATTCTTTATGAATATGCCTATTTTTATCTTAGAATTTTCCTCTTCATATGTTTCAAATCTTGGTTGCTTACTGTCAACTGGTTCATTCAACAGTGCATCAATTGCATTTTTTCTTGATCTATGTTTATCTCATAGTCAAGTGGTGGTAACCAGGCTATTCTTGGTTCAACTAGCTTAATATGAGTAAAATATAAATCCACCATAAAACATATCTCTTCCCTATGTTTTTCAATTAACTATCCAGGGATCCTTACTCTCTCCATCATCTTTTCCTTGAAATCAAGGAAGTTTTTAGTCATCACTAAATCAAAGTTGTCACCTAGTGACTTGATATAGTCATTTATTTGTAATTTGATTGGCTTGGTGGTGTCCCACTTCACTTTGCCAATTGAAGGAAAGTATTCTTGAAAATAAAAGAAAATACACATTATAAGCGAGCCAAACTTACATGTGTTTGTCTTGGCATACCTGATTGTTGTCATATTTTCATCAAGTTGCTTCAGTAGGATCTCACATAGATCAATTTGAATTCCTTTTGTGACAATCTTGTAAGCTATTCTTACTGCTATTGATGCTATGTTGTTTAGTCTGCTAGCTTGAAATATTTTGTACCCTATGGCACATGCACTGAACATCAATTACTCATTGGTGATGGTGTTCACCTTAAGTCCTCTGTTATCGCATACAATATTGGTGAGTTTCTCAACTTCTGGTCGAGAGGGATGCTTGTGAGCTTTTGGTTTTTCGGTTATAGGGTAATTTGTTACCACATGTAATACATCCTTTGTAATCTGTTTGGGTTCATCCAACCATAGCTTTTGATCATGCATTCTGCTTAGAACTAACCTAATCTAGTCAGTTTTGAAAACCCTCAGGAAATATAGGGTATTTGTTATCCCTTTTACTTGCAAGTGCTTGTGTTCTTCCTTTAGGTTCCCTTGATCATCACATAGCTTCTTATATGCTTCATCTATCTCCAGATCACCAATCTCAGCGATTTTGTAGTGACTATATAACTTGATGTATTCTATCAACAAAACCCTAGGTGGAAATTTTGAGAATGTGCCAGAATCATCAGGTTGCGAGGCAACCTCTGGACATATCTTGTATTTAGGTTCCACATAAGTGTTATTATTGATTAACTTAATGACATTCTTCTTTTCATTTTTTAATTTGGCTGTTCTTGAAGTGGTTGCCATTGTGTCTCGAATTCAGCGCTTTACAAAAATAATAACAGATTTCTTGGTACACTTGGTACTTACTTAAATCTGTGTAGCTTGTGAGTGATCAATTTGAAGTGCTTTGGATCAAGTCGAGGATGCTCTGCTAACTTCTCTCTTTTCACTTTGTTTTTGCTCTGCTCTGTTTTCTCAATTCATGTGTGAAGAATGAAGTGCTTCCGTCGAGTATTTATAGACTTTTCCCCTAAGTCTGTCATAAATGCTCAACAACTCATCAGGTCAAGAAGACAGAGTTCATCGGTCAAATTCTCAAATAACATTCTCTGTGTTGACAGGATGCTCGGGATAGCTGTTAAGATTATTGCTTTCACCGATGAATCTCGGTGTAGTGTCAAGACAACATTGTAACTTTTCTTCCTTACCAGCGGGTGTCAGTTTACATTAGTGACTTAGCCTTTTTATGTGTTGACTGATGATTCTTGGTAAGTGTATACAGCTCATCCTTTTATGTTCACCGATGATTTTTTGTATGTGTTTACCGACGGGGTAGTTTTCTTAGAATTGTATCAAGTAACATAATATGCATCTTTATTCATTCAGATTTTGAGTATATATCAATTTGTATAATGGAACTGATGCAAAATATGATTTGGTGTAGTGCGGTTCCATACTTACTTGTTCTTCTTAAGTGGGGGTGGTGATGTCACCAGATCCATTGGATGGGGTGTCATCATTTGCATTTCTCGGTCCAAATTCATCATTTCTTGAAGCTTTTATCCACATTTTGTCTCTAACCCTTCGGATATCTTCAATGGTTTTTCCATTGGGATATATGCTTGTCTCTATCATTCGGTCTCTGCATTCTTTCTTGAGATGACCAACTTTATGACAGTGTAAGCATGACATTCCGGGGTTTGTCCAACCTCTAGAATTTCTATTCCATTGTCTCATACAGTTAGCAACAATGTGACCATATCTTCCACATGTTGTACAATTTTTCCAAGTATTGTAGTCCTATACATACTGATTACCGATTCTCTTTGGTTGATAGGGAGTTTCTTGATCTTTAGGCTTCCATTGCTTGCCTTTTCTTTTTCCAGCATTTAAGAGTTGTGTACCCATTCATTTTTCATGTAGGATAGTATTTGTCCATGTAGGTTTCCTTCTTTGGTTGTTCCATCTTAGACTTACATTCATATGCTTTATGTCCTTTCTTGTTACATTTATAATAGAATCCTATGAATGAAGATGTAGATTTAGGAATACCTTTCATTTTTCCTCTGCATATATTTGATGTATGGCCTTGCTTTCCATAGTGATTTCATGTAAGCTTTCTTGGTCTTGGATTTTCATAGACATTCTTTGGATTGGATTGATTTGATGATTCTCTATTTTTGGTAAAACCTAGACCATTGTTGTTGTTGACTCTTCGTTGTCCTTTGAGAAAATCATCCATTCTTTTATTGCTTTCTTCAACCTTTTTTATAATTTCATTATGTTGTTGCTAAATTCTAACCTCATGCTTTAGTTTTTCATTCTCTTCTCTTAGTTCACCGATAGTCTGTATTCTTTCAATGAGTTCCATATTCAATCTATTTGCTTCTTGAATCATAAGAATAATTTGATTTGTAATCTCATGGTGATGCTCAACATGTCTTTGAATTTTTGACTCCTTTTCTTGTAGCTTCTCTGTAATCTTCCTCCTATCATCAATAGCTAGTGTTATTTCTATTTCATCCTGTCTAGTAGATCTCATCACATTAATCATTCTTACCATCTGGGTCTCTTGACCGATTTGCAACATCTTTATTTTCTCTGTCAGATGTTGATTGATCTCCTTTAGATTTTTGATGTTTTCTTCTGATGTATCTGATGCTTTACTTGTATTTGATCATGAAGACTCAAAGAAATCAAGAATCTCTTCTTCTTGATAATCTTTTTCATTGCTCTGAGTTGCCATACCTTTTCTCTCATCTAGAAACTATCTCATATTGATTCTAGCTTCTTTATATTGTTCATAGAACATCTGAATTTCAAGATTTTTGTTCTCAATGTTTTTTTATCAAGTCTATACTTCTCCATTGTATGATATTTTCTCTTAAGCCTTTAAGCTTTCCAAGAAGGGACTAGGCTCTTATACCAATTATTGGGATTAATGGGAAGTAGTAGTGAGAGGAGAGGGTTGAATTAGTACCTCTAAAACTTTTAACACTGTTCACCTTACTTCATTAGCAATCAATCTTTATTGTATTACCGACCAATTCTGATGTTCTTTCTCATGCATGTAATATTAATTCATAAACTTAACTGTATGTAACATTCATAGAAACATTCATGAAAGTAATAGACACATAACACAAGATATGATATCATAGAAAACTCTTGTTAGGAAGTAAAAACTGTGGTGGGGATGGCACCCACAAAACTTCACTATTTGCAGAATAGAAGGGAGCCGGTTAAGGATTACAATTTTATCACTTCTGATGATCTACCCTGTTAGGAGTATTAATGTGGAGACCTGTTAGGATCTACTCTATTAAGAGCTTTAGCAACACTGATGTAGTGTGCACTTGGTTAAGAGATTTACAATAGGATTGTTAAATCCATCTTCCTTGAAAGGCTTTCTTAAGTGTACTACACTTGTTAGAATGTGTACAATATGTATGGCCTGACTGTATGCAATCTATAATTTCTGATCACATATCCATTAAATATTACAGAGTATGATTATCACCTATAGTGATTGATTAATACCTTTTCCTTCTTGTCAGAAGCCTTGGTTCTTGTTCTTGAGAACTGATTTGATCTTTGTCTGTGCTTTTGCATGATTTCTTTTGTCTAATCCTTAGATGCTCTCAGAGGCTACAATCATCATCGAACAACAACATGTTCACAATAGATTGAACATCTATTTATACAAGCTCTTTGACCTATTCTAGACTCACACATTACAATGTTAACTCTAGATCCAAGGTATACAACTTGACCTTGATCCTTAGTTTGCATGTTTTAAATCAGTTAGACTGATAAAAACAATAATAATTACATTGTTTTTCCCTCGCGTAATGGATTTAAAAAAAATCAAGAGGCTAAATATAAAACTTCAGTGATTTATCTAATGTGGAAGTCAGATACACTTTTTGCAAGATGTAACTGACTCTCAGTATCTAATTGTTGATGTGAACTGAAAGTCTTTCAGTGTTCCTTCTTTGAACTGTTCATCGAGTTCCCTTGATCTGTCAAGTTCCACTCTTGATTGTTTCGTTGGGTTGCACTATTGGTTACTCGTCCGGTTCCTTGGTCTTTTCTGTCATCAGGTAACAATAAATAGTGTTACGTCAGGATAATTTGTACTTAGCAATATTGGTAACCTTAGCATTGGGTAGTGTTGTGCCTTGTCTATCGGTGTAGTATTATGTGACAATGTTTATCATGTTTTTCCTTGCATATACTAATGGAAAAATATAATGTCTTCAAGGTCAAGTTTGGATTGAATATGAAGGGATAGAGATGTGTTATGTGATATGAAGTGTGGAGGAGAAATCAGATGGGATTCTGATTAAGGAAAAAGCATACAGAGCTGCAACAGAATATCTAATCAATAAGGATCAAGTAATCAAAGCCAGAATAGAGATATAAATCAGCAAAGATAGTTTCTTATCAAAATATATTAATCCATTGTTACTCTATAACAATTGTAGCAATGATATAAATCTCTTAAAAGAGTAGACTTAATAGTCTTTTGCAAATCCTCTCACAAGGTGACATTTCTATATTGAAGTGTTTTAAGACCTCTAACAAGGTCACTCCTTACAGGGTGATTAAATCCTCTAACAGATTCACACCTAACAATGTGTTATTGTAACCTTTAACAAGGTTGGATCCTAATAGGGCTCACTTTAGAAGAGAGTGACTAGTTGCAATTGGTGGTTTTTCCCATATTGGGTTTCCACGTTAAATCTTGGTGTTATCTGTGTACATGTTATTTTCTTTATGTTTTATGTTACTACAATTAATTACTAAAGGATAATCGCATTTAATATCTTAATATTTTCTATGTTAACCGAGTGACAGTAGAATATATATGTTATCCGAGCAACATTGATAAATTTGTTTAAGACATCTAAGGGACTAGGATTTATTTTTGTGGTAACTGATTCATCCCTTCCCTCTTAGTTACTCAACTCATTTCCAACAATGATTACAAATTTTTTAAGACTCTTAAATGCAATTTCCCACCAAAACACAACTAGCCGCTAATATTCAAAAAATTGAATTATTAACTTGTGTTTTTGGTATTTTTTTGCTTAAAACTTATTAAATACTTTATGGATTCAATTCCTAATTGATTCTAGGACCTAATTAACTCCACCAAATCAAATTAGATCCCATTTGGCACTATTGGCCACCCTTGCATCATTTTTTGGTCCTAAGTCCTTTACCAGGACTTCTAGGACTTATTAATAATTTATTACATTCTTTATTACAAATTGCCATTAAAGGCCTCGATACATCCCAATTCACATTTAGGGATGGTTTACATTTATTGGAATCCATGGTGTCACTAGGTGTCTTCATGGGTGCTCCTGCACCAAGTTTTAAGGAAAGAACAAGGTCTTCAAGCACATTTAGAGAGTAATGACGAGCATCAGACGCAGGGATCACCTAGGAAAGAAGGTCCAGATGTATCATCGAGAAGGTGGAACAAGATCGATGGTAAGTGTAATCACCTAAAAATGGATTAGTTAAACCATTGGCCCCTAATCTCAATTAATATTCTCTAAAACCTATTCAGAGGGTCAGAACTTAGTCAAATCACCAACTCAATTGAGTCTAAGCCAAATTACGTAATAAGGTTGATCCACCTAGTTGCTTAATTAATCTCAAATCAAGCATTAAAGGTCAATCATCAGAAGGATTAAAAAAGTTAGTTAATATTCCTAGCACAATTAATTAAATCAAAATAATTAAATCTCATTGCTAGACTTATTAATTGAATGATTTAATTAAATGAATTTGTTTCCAATTCATCACTAGGAGATAAAATTCAAAGTCCTAACCAATCAAAGATCAAGCACATGGATCAAGAACATTGATCAAGGAGGAATCAATCTCAACCACACATGGAAACTACTTATTGGCCATCTAATTCCTATGAATTCCTATAAAAGTACATCAACCCAAGCTTAAATCATATCTAGAATTCATGTAACAAGGCTATGTCAAAATCATTCTTGAGCATTTTAGTTTCATATCATTTTAGTGTTAATTATGCATTTATCTCTCAAATTCAAGATGGATTAGTGTTAGTTCTTGCATCTTGTAGTTAATTTTCATTCAATTGCATAATTATCGTAGTAATCATCCCAAATTGCATTGTTGTGCATGGGTTTCAATGAATCTTCCATTTTATAAGCGTCTAGTCACTGATCTTAGCTTCAATTATGAGAGACCATTTTAAAGGAGATCAAAATCATTCTAATTAGGAAGCAATAATCCACTCTTCGTTGGTTTCATTTTATTTTCAATGAATTGTATCTACTAACGAATGAATTTAATAGTTTATTGAGTGCACTGCAACTCTCATTATAGGTTCACATTTTGACACACATATTTTTGTGCCCACTGTGGGGTTGGATACTAGATTTAACCTCAAAATTCATCAAATAGTGTGTTGAACTGACATCTGGTTCATCTTGTCGCATGGGAAGGTAAAGGAGTTCATACGAAAATATTTAGAACCCTATTGTTTCGCATGGACTAAAAAATCATTTCATACAAAATTCTAGCTAATTATCTTATTTTGCATGGGATTATATTTTCGTATGGTACAGTAAATAACTTTGTACAAAATACTTATGGATTTTGTTGTTTCCTATTTCCTGGCAAATAATTCTATATAAAAATATGCTCTGATTTACATTGTCATTTCGAAAATAGAGAGTATTTTTAGGTTGAATTTGAGTTTGATCTTGGATTTCTATCACTAATCATGGATTTTTGTGTCTCTATCTGATTTATTTTGTATCCTAACCTATCTATGCAGGTCATTTGTCCAAGAATTACAGTTGTCAAAGCGCACAATCAAGAAAAAAAACACTCAAACTACTAATGACTTGTGGTTGCAAGTTTCCTATAAAATCAACCAAACTTTGTGCTTACTTTTGACTTCTTGTATTCATTTCTAAATCACTTATTTTAACTTGGATATTACCCAATAATTTCTCAAACATGTTAGGGGATTATTCTCTAACATCTTAGGATGTGATAAAAAAACCTAGAAGGGTGATTGTTTAGTTTGGCTTGGGAACCTCCATATGTGGTAAATGAATGTGTGTTTGGCTAGGTTGGAAGAAATATCTTGAATATGAGAGTATGCTCTTTTCCATTTGGGAAAATCAGAAATTTAGAACTCAATGTGTCATCCATTTTACTTTCATGTCTTCCTATTAGAGAGCCTTTCGTTGAGGGAAAAATCTCATGGGAACGACTAAGTGGGAACAAGGAAAAGACAACCTCTTCCAACCCCACTATAAATAAATCGTCCCTTTGATATTAAAGTCTTGGGAGACATTTAGATAGTTTGTTCCTAGTATTCATGGGGCTATAGGTCTCAATCACACTTGTGCAACCATGATATCTTGTATGATTCATGGACTATCTTTGAAACAAATTCCCTAACTAAGCACCATAGAATAGAATCCACTCGGTTCACCTCTGAAAGCTTAATTATCCTTGTAGAAGGAGGATACCTCCCCAAGATCACTTTCCATATCATGCCTCCATTGAACACTTAGAGTCAGGTAATACAATATTGTTTGACCCATTGCCTGGTCTTTGATGACCATATTCTGATTAGCTCTTTGTGTGGCGCCTAAGTGCAAGAAAGGATATTCATGCTAGGCCAATTCCTCAGGGATAGTATTCATGGGACTATAGGTCTCAATCACACTTGTGCAACCATGATATCTTGTATGATTCATGGACTATCTTTGAAACAAATTCCCTAACTAAGCACAATAGAATAGAATCCACTTGGTTCACCTCTGAAAGATTGATTACCCTTGTAGAAGGAGGATACCTCCACAAGATATCTCACCATATCGTGCCTCCATTGAATGCTTAGAGTCAAGTAATACAATATTGTTTGACCTATTTCCTAGTCTTTGATGACCATATTCTGATTAGCTCTTTGTGTGGTGCCTAAGTGTGGGAAAGGATATTCATGCTAGGCCAATTCCTCAGGGATAAAGCATGATTGATTTGAGACCCTGGAAGGAAGATCATATTTTTTTGTTTGGCATGTATATCCATGATCCTAAAAAGTAGAAAAATTCATCTTGACATGTTCACAATAAACCAAATTTCCCCACGTCAGTGGAAAACTAGTCAGCCAAGCAGATTTTCGCATCAGAACCCATAATTTTATGTATGAACCAAAATCAAAACTTAGAGTTCCACATCATCTAGAGTCTTATTTTTTATGAACCATAATCTCAGTTCACAAATTTTCATATTGAATCCCCTAAAGTTTTGTACGAAGTTTCCTTCCTTCCTATCACACCTGCT
The DNA here is from genome assembly GCA_018584345.1 of Thuja plicata. NCBI lineage: Eukaryota > Viridiplantae > Streptophyta > Pinopsida > Cupressales > Cupressaceae > Thuja > Thuja plicata. Next base: position 3,059,961 of record MU224675.1, on the reverse strand, counting down.
ACATTTTGGTTCATATTTTTATATCAGATCCAGAGACTACTTTAGGACCTTTGACATCAATTTCAGATTTCAATTCAGATACCCATTTGAATCCTTGTTGTATTCGGTTATCATATCTTGTCAAATCAGGTCTTATACCCTTGCTATCATTACATTTTATTCGTTTGATCATATTCCTTATCAATCTAGTTTTTTAGCTTGTCTTATCTTAATCTAATCTACTTAATCAATCTGATCATAATATTATTATCCTCAGGTAATCAAACCCTACCCAGACATCTTTGATCAAATTCATCAAATTCTTAACTAATCTCTACATTTTGGACAAGTAACACTACCACTCACTTGGATCTTGATCATTCAATCTTATCACAACATAGCTTTGGTCATACTTGATTTTCATGTCAGTATAAACCAAGACTCAATGTTAAAAAAAAATCCTAATTAAAAAGGAAAATATATAGGCACTTTAAAAAAATGAGACCCTCATCATATCAAAAAACCAAATCTTTAACAAAGACTCTGATTCAAAATCGGTACTTTTGAAATAAATAATAATGGAAGAGCAAAGGAGCTTAAACAATCCAAGTGAGCTAGGTGAGGGACATAATATTACCATGAGAAAACCAAATCCAAGAGAATTCACCAAGTGATCTAAAGGAAAAGGAGACAAGATGTTTTATAAGGGGAAAAGAAAAGAAAAACCCCTTGCAATATTATGAATGAGGCCATAGCCTAAAGAGAGAAAAGAGAGAGAGAAAGAAAGCAAGATGATCATTACAATAACTTCATCAAGTGAAATTAGAGAGGATCATCTCTTAAATAGAGATGACAGAAAGGAGTTAGAATGTAACTCCCAAGTCTATGAATTCCACCATTCATAAGTGTGTGTGACAAGTGTCAATATCCTCTTAAGGAGGAATAAACTAATTTCCTTATTAAAGGAATTAAAAAATATGAGTTGTCCTCCCACTTGGACTATATGACAAAATACATGTAGGGATTCCATAGGAATCTCCTAATTAAATAAATAAATACAAGGAAAGATTAGATATTATAACACCCCCCTTTAATCTTTACTTGGGGTGTTTACAACAAGGGGTATTAAACCCAATTTGTACAAAATTCTGCAACTTGATCTTCAATATAAGGAATAAATTATATTGTCTTCAAGTTTGCAAGTGGTCTTCTTGAAACATGATGTACAAGAAGCTTTGGTAGATCCAAGAGAAGTGGATGAGTCCTTTAAATGTGTTCACGTGGAATTATATGTACATCTTCAAGTAGTCTTTTGATTCATAAGAAATGTGTAAATGAATTGATGTCTTTTATGTGCCTTGATGGATCACCTAAAACATATAACAATAAAACAAGGCAAACTATCCACAAGTAGAATTCCATCTCATATTCAAGTTAGTATATCTTTGAAATTTGTAACATCAGAAGATAATTTTAAGAAAACTCTCATAGTGTAAATAAGATAGAGGGTTAAAGATAAATACAATTTGTTCACCAAAATACAATGGATCTAACATGATATCAAGAGAAACTAAATGCTCAATGTTTCAACATGAATAAGTTAGGTACAAAAGTATTTATAAATGATCTCGTGAAAGAAATATACTAATACATAAATGACCACAGACAAGGCCAATTAATGAACCTATAACAACATTGTGTCAATCACATGGATTTAGACAGTCCACTAATGAGTTATCTCACTACAAGAGACTGGGCTACAACTCCACCACCTTCATAACTCATGATCTAAGCAATGAAGAATGCAAAGCATTATCACATTAGTGCATTAATCAAATAAATATGAGAGAGACCGATAAATCAGTAGAACATGTGACTCAAGCACCAAATCAACTCAAGATCCTAATTTTCCAAGAATGTTTACAGTTGAGCACCAGAAGAAAAGATTATGAGTAGTAACAACATATTGCCTTCAAGTAAATGTGGAACAGGCCGAGGGAAAATCCATGAATATAATCCTCTCAATGAGGAATAACTTGGAGGGAAACTTCATAGAAAGTAAGTGCACACCAACAATGGGATGGAGGAATACTCCATGGGTCCCTTCAAAGAATTAGGCAACTATGAGTCAGTTACAAATGATGGGTCCCCCATAGTTAATTGTGAAAATTGGGCTCCCAATGCAACTTACAAATAAAATGCATATCAATAAATGGTATAAAACCATAAAATAAAACCATGTGAAAATAGATTGATAGCAATTCAAGCTAATCAATATAAAATGAAGGAAATAGTGTAAGATAATCTCATAAACCTGAATAATGAAGATAACTAAAGTGATAATTGTAAGAGCAATATTAATGTTAAGGATATCAGTTAGAAACTCCATCGAAGGTGAACATGAGTACTAATTTGAAATCATATAACTTGCTTGAAACAAATATATAATCGAGAATCAAACGGTTTGAAGGAAAATGAATTCTAATTATTTATTTCCCTTTTGCTTTTAAACAAACGTATATTTTAACAAAATAGATTGAAAAAATAAGAGATAATGCAGTTATTAATAGATGTAAATACAAAAGGGATTGCAGTTTAACTAAATGTTAAACGATAGAGTAAGCGAGGAGCTTAATATTTAAGAAAGTTTATATTTGTATTTTTTTTTTTTAAATATAATTTTAAACAAACAGATTTAAATGAATTTCGAAGTATGAGACATTAAATTTGCAAAATGATATTTAATAAATGAAATAATAGACAAAAATAGACATTGTATTGCAATTTAACGCAAAGTTAATCAAATTTTGAATGGTTAAATTATGATTTAAAAAAATTATTTAAAAAAAAAAAGTAAAATAATGAAATTTAAGTGATGAAGAGGAAATAAATCTTGAATCAGATTATTAAATGGTATAAAATTGAATGTATTAATGTTTTTTATTAAGGTAACAATAGGTTTTGAAGGGGCCCCAAAACCCTATACACAATAGGATCTTAAGATAGAGCAGTGATAGATCCCAAAACTAGATAGAACAACCAAAGCCTAAGAGGATCACTCACCACCGAGGACACAAAAGAAACTTCCAAAAATGCTACAAAGTATGAATCATTGGAGAACAACTGCGTTAGGAATGAGAACTATCATTTCATCACCTTCTTATGGGACTTGTTAGTACTCTCAAATTTTAGAGAAATTTGGAGTTACTAAGTAAAACTTTCCCTAAAAGCTTGTGAAGAAGGCTGACTTTGAATACATGCAAGAAAGAGGCCTATTATTTTTATGAGAATCCACTTGGGATATGTGTTTACTACCTGTCATTTGACAAATGGAATAGGTTCCAGCTCTCAAATTTGAGTTTTGACATGTTTTGGAGATAGCCATTTAGAAGCGTTTACCCAAATCTGCATATTGCATATTTTCCAATTCTCACTAAATGACCTACTTTAGAGGTTTGTATCTCTGACCAGCTGGATAGACATGACATTATGGAGTGTTCTAGGATGTTATAGACATGAAAGTGAACCTCTATTCCCATGTGCAGAATCCTGTGAATTTGTTTGCACTGTTTGTCAAAGCCATTCTGTTTGCAATTGATGATGTTTCTCTGAGTGTCAAATGTAGAGTAATGAAATAGCCTACATTGAGGGCTCGCAATATATACCTAGCTGATTTTTCATGGAGAATTGAATGCTCCCCTATATTATAATCATGAAAAAGCTCCCCCATGAATATTTTTAGGCTTATGCCAATCCGTTTGGATTAGTTTTCTCAGTCGATTTCAAAGGCAGTTTGTGAAAATTGACAGTGTTAAACAGAATAAAGTTTACAAAATGGTCAACTTGGGAGTTTAAAATATATCACTTCTAAAGGTATCATGGAGATATGATTTATCAGGATGCTAGTAAACATGAAAGACTTTATGTTTTATGGATTTGGGAGCTCTGGTAGACCTTTCAATCAGTTTTTAAGGCCATTTCCAAAGGCTAGTTGTTGTATGTCAGATCAGTATTGCAAAGATATAAAAAGTTATTTATAATGGCTGCCATTTCAATGCTTCATGGGAAAATTTCACGATAGGCTATGTTTCGGTAAATTGAAGATGGGAAAGGTGTCGAAGATGCACAAAGTGAACTTGATGTCGGATTTCCCAAAGTTTTGTATGAGATGCCTCTTAAGCCTGGAAGTTCATGAACAGAACGCTGCTGGTAAGTGAAGTCATGCAAATCAACTTGGAACAGAAGACAGTGGTTTGAATGCTCTGTAAGAAATAAATGAAAATATGAAAGCAAAAACATAGGCATGTAACCTAAATAAAAAATGTGGAAAGAAAACAAAGTCTCTGAACCGTTTCAAGTTTTAATTGCAAATGTAGGAGTACATCCAGTCACATTTATAATCATATCTCCAAAAATATGAACTAGGTCAAGCTGAATTTGTAATATGTTTGAGAAGACCATGTGTGCACTCTAATGAAAACATTTCAGAAAAACCCAGATTGAAAATAAAAAGTTATGATACTCTAAGTATTTGCAGTCACGGACTAGAAATGAGATCGTCGCGCAGTCGCGGAGCAGCTCGTCGCTCAGTCGCGGACCAGAAGTGAGCTTGTCACGCAGTCGCGCATGATTTCCAAGGTAATAAAAAAGGCATGTGAGTTGGTGATTCAGCTCATCGTGCACTTGCGCAAGATGTAGTCGCTCAGTCGCGGACCAGAAGTGAGCTTGTCGTGCAGTCGTGCATGATTTTCAAGGTAATGAAAAAGGCATGCAAGTTGGCCATTGAGCTCGTCACACACTCACGCAAGATGCAGTCGCTCAGTCATGGAGCAAAAGTGAGCTCATTGCGTAGTCATGCATGATTTCCAAGGTAATGAAAAAGGCATGCGAGTTGGCAATTCAGCTCATCGCGCACTTGCGCAAGATGCAGTCGCTCAGTCACAGACCAAAAGTGAGCTCGTCACACAGTCGTAGAGGCTATGCAGAGGTGGATTTTTAGAGCCAACTAAAAGGTGAAACTTGGAAGAATCTGGTGAGTTCTGGAGGATTAAAATGCAGATTGAAATATTAAAATGAAATATCATTTCATTTTCAATAGTTAGACTATTGAATTGACATATAAATTCAAATATTTCAAAATATTTCAAACTGTTGAAAAGATATGCACCCAAAGGGAAAGTTTTCTTAGTGATTCAGGGGGCATTTTTTTATTAAAAATGTTAAGTGTTATATATCGTTGGAAAGGTCTTGAGATGAAGATTTGTATTTTGCAATCCTTTTGGGTGCAGGTTAGATCAGATTTTTGCAGTTGCAGAAGAGATCAGTTTCAGATATTTTGGGAAGAATTGACAAGTGTCAGTGAAAAATTTGGTTTTCTCAATTCCTCTATATCTCTTGTTTTCTCAGTTGTACAGGGATGGTGAAATTAATGCTGTAAGGTAGCTTTCTAATTTTGTGTGTCTAGTGTTGAGTTCTTTGTTATGTAGATGTATTGAATCAAAATTTTTAATGAAAAACAAATGGAATCCCTTCTGAGTATTTGTCTAATGTCTTTGTGTTTGATCCTGAATCTTTGTGCATAAATTTGTAAGGCATTTTAGTGCACTAGTTATAAGGTAACTATGAATTTGTGTTTTAGTTTCTTTCAAGGAAAGAGTAAATCTTATAGACAAGTTCAGAGGTTTCAAAGTTTCACATGAATTTGATGTCTAGGTGTTGGAGTGAAAAGAATGACTTGTAAGGCACTTCATTCGGGTCCTGTATGTTTGGATTTAGAGGGTTTTCTATGAAAGTATGTTTATATGAATCTGATGCCAAATAGACAAGGCACTGGTCTTTGCTTCTTTAAGAAGTTGTCATCATCAAATCATAAAATATCATATCATTTTTACTTTTCTGTTTAAAGAACTGTGAATGATTGTTAGATCAAGTGTGATGGGCAAGAATCCATCCCATGATTTGCTGAAAGAGTGAATCTAATAGGCACACCCGCCTAAGCCTTTGAGCTTGAAGTGTAGGAGGATTTTTTGATCCTCATTAATTAGCCTTTTCTTTGACAAGGTCAAGGAAAAATGCTAACATAATGACGAATCTACTGGGGAATTGCTGAAGTAGAATGGTTAGTGAGTGTAGGGGAGTTATTTTCTTTCATTTATTATGTTAACCCCATAATCTTGTTTTGAAAGAAAGAGTCAAGCTAATAAAATCTGGAAGTAGTTTTAGATTTGTGGAAGGATACCTTGGAAGTATTTTATTGCAAAGAATATAAAAAGGATTGTGTGGCTTTGCTGGTTGGAGAGAACCTAGAAATATAATATATATATCAAATGGTATTTGTTGTTTGAATATTTTCCTTTGCAAGGAGGTGGTGACTCTATGATAAAAGAACCTGATGGAGCTATGAAGAAGGCTCTAGATCTGCCAAATTTTTAGTCAAAGAGAAATAAGAGCAGCAACTGCAATTTCCTTTTAGGTAATCCCCATATTTTCATGTGAAAGAAAAGTTCCTTATGAAGTGAAATAGCACTAAGAAAAGGAAATAATGGTCATAAGATGATAGTGCTTCTCGGTTGATCAATGTGTTCTTTATACTGTTGAGAAGTATGTTTGTATTCTGATTTTCATGCTCATTTGGGAGATAATTTAGTAATTTGTTAAGAGGGCATGAAAATGGTAATCGATGGAGCTATTATTGTTAAGACAATATTTGTAATAGTATGAGTATCATGATGTATGAATCACATATTCTCCCTTACATGACTCCAAATGCAGTTATGAGTTCCAGTTAGCCTCAACCCTATAATTTGAAAAGGGGTTTTAGTATTAAATTGTATGCAACTCTAAATTTTGAAGGTATTCATGGTTACCCAAATGCTTTTCCACCTAAAATTAGAGAAAAATTGCCTACATTCATGGGTGAGAGAGATGAGAATGCTGAGAAGCATTGTAAAAGGTTCATGGACTTAATTGAATATTTTGACATTGAATATGAGGACAACATTATGAGGTTGTTTATCCAGTCTTTGATAAATGATGCAAGATGGTGGTTTACCTATTTGCCTGAATATTCTATCTCTTTGTGGGAAGAATTAAGATCATCATTTTTGGAGTGGTTTGGCAAAAAGATCAATCCAGTTGCAGCAATGAAGGATTTCATGGAGATAAAAATAAGGAATGGTGAGTTGATCCCTCATTTTAATCTCAGATTTGTAGAAGTATTGGGTCAAATCCCAATAGAATTTAGACCAAATGATGCTTTTTGTTTGGCTATTTATTTTGGGGCATTTGATAAAAAGATAAGTTACTTGTTAAGAGATAAGCAGCCTAGAACTTTGTATCATGCTTTTATGATAGGGGTAGATATTGATGATAATTTAAGATATGGAATCATTCCAAGGGGTTTTTCATCTGTTGGAATTTGCTGTCATAATATATCAAATGCAGCAGATAGGTGTGGATTGATAAATGAAAATTACTGTCAAGGTATCTTTATCCCTGCTGATCTTAATAACCATGATTTAAATTGTGGTTCAGAAAAAAATGTGGAAAGTAAAGAGAGGGAAAGTGTTTTATCAGACAATGATGTTGCAGCCTCAAGTGATGAATTCATATCAGAATTTGTTGATGTTGATAGTGAGGATATGTATGAGAAATCGGTTGAGGAAGCAGATCCATGGATTCATAATGGATCTGATTTTTGTGAGGATAAAGTGATGGTTTATATGCAACCATCTGAAGAAGATGAAGACATGCCATATGCTGGAGATGATTATGAAGAGGCTAATTTGTCTAAAATAGAGATGAATTCTATTATTTCAGCTAACAATGATGATAGTATTGATTTTTCAATTTTGTAGGCTTTCATCATATGATTTTCCATGTGAAGTTGCTGCTGATGGATTAATGTCAGACTTGTGTGAACCAACCTTAGAAAGTTTTCAAAAAGAATCAATGCTTTTCCAAAAGGAAGTTAATCTTGTCGATGTTACCTCTCATAACGTTGATTTACATCAAGGAGATGTGTGCCAAGATGATAATATGTACAATGAACTGCCTGATGATTTATCTGAACCTCAGTTTGAAATTTTTGGTGTGGAGATGGGAGAGGATTCAGATTCTACTTCAGATTATTTTCTTCAGCCAGAGCATGTTGATGTTTCTCAGGATGAACTAATTATGAAGCCACAAGTGGTAGTTAATCATGATTCACTTGAGTGCTTGCGTAATACACATTGGATGGAATATGAATATTTTTCCTTTGATGTCCAAGCATTAGTTGAAGTAAATCAACATCCTTCTAGCCATGTAGTAGATTTGGTATGTTTTTCTTTTCAGCTTGTTGGAAATTTAAAAGAATGTGACAGCCTTGTGTTACATAGTGATCAACACATTTTGTACTTTTGTGATGTCTCGATGCATGTTGATAGTAAAGGTATTGATTATTTTATATGTGATATGCTGAAGATTCATGGAAATGTGTTGGATCAGGCAGATGAAAGTGATGTTTTCAATTTATCCATGATTAATGGAGATGAGAACCATATTTTTGAAAGGGGTAAGTGCTTATTTCAGATGAGGAAGGGCCTATGGATTTTGTGAATAATTTGTATATTTGTGAAGTTGCTTTGTTTTCATTTGTGTGGTGTGTGGTTTTCAATAAGGGTTTCTAGAAAGATAAAGGAGAAGATAGAAGAGAAAAATCTGATTTGTTTTTGAACGGTCTGCTGTACCAATGATTCTGAATTCACTACATGCCCACATGGGGTACGTGTCCCCAAATAGAGCCACTATTAGTACTCTCTTGAATTTTGGAGAAATTTGGAATTACTAAGTAACAATTTCCCTAAAAGCTTGTGAAGAAGGCCGACTTTGAATACATGCAAGAAAGAGGCCTATTATTTTTATGAGAATCCACTTGGGATATGTGTTTACCACCTATCATTTGACAAATGGAATAGGTTTCAGCTCTTAGATTTGAGCTTTGACATGTTTTGGAGATAGCCATTTGGAGGCGTTTACCCAAATCTGCATATTGCATATTTTCCAATTCTCACTAAATGACCTACTTTAGAGGTTTGTATCTTTGACCAGTTGGATAGACATGATGTTATGGAGTGTTCCAGGATGTTATAGACATGAAAGTAAACCTCTATTCCCATTTGCAGAACCCTATGAATTCGTTTGCATTGTTTGCCAAAGCTATTCCGTTTGAAATTGATGATGTTTCTCTGAGTGTCAAATGCAGAGTAATGAAATAGCCTACATTGAGGGCTTGCAATATGTACCTAGCTGATTTTTCATGGATAATTTAATGCTCCCCCATGAAGATTTTCAAGCTTATGCCAATCCGTCTGGATTAGTTTTCTCAGTCGATTTCAAAGGCAGTTTGTAAAAATTGACAGTGTTAAACAAAATAAAGTTTACAAAATGGTCAACTTGGGAGTTTAAAATATATCACTTCTGAAGGTGTCATGGAGATATGATTTATCAGGATGCTAGTAAACATCAAAGAATTTATGTTTTATGGATTTGGGAGCTCTGGTAGACCTTTCAATCAATTTTTAAGGCCATTTCCAAAGGCTAGTTGTGATATGTCAGATCAGTATTGCAGAGATAAAAAGTTATTTATAATGGCTGCCATTTCAATGCTTCATTGGCAAATTTCACCATAGGCTATGTTTCGGTAAATTGAAGATGGGAAAGGTGTCGAAGATGCACAAAGTGAAATTGATGTGGGATTTTCCAAATTTAGTGAGAATTGGAAAATATGGGATATTTTAAATATTTTCCAATTCTCACTAAATGACCTACTTGCATATTTTAAATATTTTCCAAATTTAGTGAGAATTCTTAAGCCTGGAAGTTCATGAACAGAACACTGCCGGTAAGTGAAGTCATGCAAATCAACTTGGAACATAAGACAATGGTTTGAATGCTCTGTAAGAAATAAATGAAAATATGGAAGCAAAAACACAGGCATGTGACCTAAATAAAAAATGTGGAAAGTAAACAAAGTCTCTGAACTATTTCAAGTTTTAATTGCAAATGTAGGAGCACATCCAATCACGTTTTTAATCATATCTCCAAAAATACAAACTGGGTCAAGCTAGATTTTTAATATGTTTGAGACGACCATGCGTGCACATTAAAAAAAAGTTCAAAAAAACCTAGATTGAAAATCAAAAGTTATTTTCCTCTGAGTATTTGCAGTCGTGGACTAGAAATGAGCTCGTCGCAGAGCAGCTCATCGCTCAGTCACAGACCAAAAGTGAGCTTGTCACGCAATCACGCATGATTTCCAAGGTAATGAAAAAGGCATGCAAGTTAGCGATTCATCTTGTCACGCACTCATGCAAGATGTAGTCACTTAGTCACAAACCAAAAGTGATCTCATCGCGCATGATTTCCAAGGTAATGAAAAAGGGATGTGAGTTGGTGATTCAGCTCATTGCGCACTCACGCAAGATGCAATCGCTCAGTCATGGACCAAAAGTGAGCTCGTCATGCAGTCGCACATGATTTCCAAGGTTATGAAAAAGGCATGCGTGTTGGCAATTCATCTCATTGTGCACTCACGCAAGATGTAGTTGCTCAGTCATGGACCAAAAGTGAGCTCATCACACATGATTTCCAAGGTAATGAAAAAGGCATGCGAGTTGGTGATTTAGCTCGTTGCGTACTCGCGCAAGATGAAGTCGCTCAGTCACAGACCAAAAGTGAGCTCGTTGCACATGATTTCCAAGGTAATGAAAAAGGCATGCCAATTGAAAATTAAGCTCATCACGCACTTGCGTAAGATGCAGTCGCTCAGTCACAGACCAAAAGTGAGCTCGTTGCAGAGGCTATGCAGAGGTGGATTTTCAGAGCTAACTATGAGGTGACACTTGTCAGATTTTGGTGAGTTCTTGAGGATTAAAATGCAGATTAAAATATTAAAATGAAATATCATTTCATTTTCAATAGTTAGCCTATTGAATTGACATATAAATTCAAATATTTCAAAATATTTCAAACTGTTGAAAAGATATGCACCCAAAGGGAAAGTTGTCTTAGTGATTCAGGGGGCATTTTTTATCAGAAATGTTAAGTGTTATATACCATTAGAAAGGTCTTGAGATGAAGATTTGGATTTTGCTATCCTTTTGGGTGTAGATCAGATCAGATTTTTGCAGTTGCAGAAGAGATCAGTTTCAGATATTTTGGGAGGAATTGACAAGTGTCAGTAAAAAATTTGGTTTTCTCAATTCCTCTATATCTCTTGTTTTCTCAATTGTATAGGGATGGTGAAATTAATGCTACAAGGCAGCTTTCTGATTTTGTGTGTCTAGTTTTGAGTTCTTTGTTATGTAGATGTATTGAATCAGGAGTTTTTAATGAAAAACAAATAGAATCCCTTCCCAGTATTTGTCTAATGTCTTTGTGTTTGATCCTAAATCTTTGTGCTTAAATTTGTAAAGCGTTTTAGTGCACCAGTTATAAGGTAACTGTGAATTTGTGTTTTAGTTTCTTTCAAGGAAAGAGTAAATCTTATAGACAAGTTTAGAGGTTTCAAGGTTTCACATGAATTTGATGTCCAGGTGTTGGAGTGAAAAGAATGATTTGTAAGGCACTCATTCGGGTCTTGTATGTTTGGATTTAGAGGGTTTTTTGTGAAAGTATGTTTATATGACTCTGTTGCCCAATAGAAAAGGCACCGATCTTTTCTTCTTTATGCAGTTGTCTGATGACATGTAACTGATTGAATGTTTGATAATGTTAAGTTGAAGATGATGCAAGACATTAAATCAGTTAATGGTTTGTATTGTCATTGATGTCAACTTGATATCATCTGTACGATCATGTACATAATACCAAAGAATTTAGAGAATCAATGGAACAATGATTATGCTTTCATAAATGCATAAAATTCAAGTATTCACTGAGTGACAGACTACACTCACGAAGTGCACACCATCGGTAAAGACAGAGAAAAAGTCACAGTGATAACCGACGAGAAAAAGACAATGTTGCCTAACAAGATGAAAATAGAGTTTCTCGGTGAGAAAGATCCAATGATGCCCGATGGACGGAGATACCAAAGCTAACTGAAGTTACACTGATGGAATTGGCAGTTGTCACTGATGATGAACTACAGAATTGACCGACGGAACAGAGAGATTAGAAAATGACAAAATATCTAGCTGGCAGAGCTTAAGGATAGACTTAACTGGTTGTTTTATTTGTTTTATTCAACCACAGTTAAGTAATTGATTTAAAGAAGATTTATACAGTTGGCAAGAAGATAGCTACGAGATAAATCGAGAGTTAAAGCCATAAATCAAATTGGCTGGATTGTTTTTCATGCCAAGAATCAAGAATCAAGAATCAAGAATTAAGGAATATCATGTCTATATAAGAGACAAGAATAATTCATTTCCACATGCTATCAGATACATGGAAGGGGAGTGGAAAGAAAGAGGATGCTGAAGAGAAACTGGTGAAGGATAAACTTCATACAGTCCTGATCAATCAAGCTAAGGGAGAGCTAAAGAATTCTATAGACACCAAAAAACAGTGAAGCACAGCATCACAGAGCAGAAAGTGTGGACCACAAAGGAATTGAATTGATACATTGATCAAAGAGGTATTGTACGTAAATAGATCTGAAAATATGCAATTCAAAGTTGCATTAGAAATGGGTCATTGTGTTTTATTTTAACCATTGAAGCATCAAGTCTCTTAACAGAGCAGGACTTAACAGTCTTCTATAGTTGTGGTATATCCTAATAGATTACCAAAAAGGTTGATTCATGAAAGTAGCATTGGTCTTAACTAAAGCCTATTTACAGTCTAAGAAGGAGGCTGCTTCAAGGATTATAGTAAGATTAGCATAAAGCCTATTGACAGTCTAAGAAGGCTGATTCAAGGATGGTAGCGTAGATGCCAGATACTAAGTGACAACCTATGTATAAAAATCCTCTAACAAGGTCGCACTTAACAATGTGTTTGTAACCTTTACCATGGTTGGCTCCTAACAGGGCTCACTTCAGAAGAGTGAAAATTTGGGGTACCGGTCCCAGTGGTTTTTTCCTGTGACAGGTTTTCCACGTTAAATTTCATGTGTTATGTGTGTATGGTTTATCACTTTATTATTTTACATTTCACATATGCAATTCTAGATTGATTGACCTATACTCTGCATATTTACTGAGCATCGGTAAATAAGTTTTACTACTTATCGGTAATCAAGGAGAATAGGGACAGACAAGGTAAACCGACAGACAATTAATTATTTCAAAGTATTTCAAGGAATGCATCTTATAGGGACTTAATAATCTGAGGTGTATTGATTGGTGGATTAAAGTTTAAAGGATAAATTTTTGAGGCCATTGATTCACCCCCCCTCTCAGTTATTACTAATAGTTGTCATCATCAAATCATAAAATATCAAATCATTTTTACTTTTCTATTTAAAGAACTCTGAATGATTGTAAGATCAAGTGTGATGGGAAGGAATCCATCCCATGATTCACTGAAAGAGTGAATCTAATAGGTACACCCACCTGAGCCTTTGAGTTTGAAGTGTAGGAGGATTGTTTGATCCTCGTTAATTAGCCTTTTCTTTGACAAGGTTAGGGAAAAATGCTAACAGGACCGAAGGGTCATGTCAAACAAAGAGGAAGAATTTTTTTAAAAATTTCTTATAATAGTAATCCAACCATTTTCAACCTTGGCATTCACATCCTGCCAACACAAAGGATCCATAGCTGAAGACTAGCTCCCAGCAGGGGAATAGAATCTTCCAGCGAAACATCCATCCCAGGCCAGCAATAACCCCAACCATATATCTATCTATCAGAGGAGATGCCAAACCAGAACTACTAGGGCCCAACATGCCAGCCAAGCCAACATCCCCAAACCCACCAGAAACAATAGCTAATGACAAAGGAACAGGTTCAACACCAGCAACAGACTCACCAATAGCCGAAACTAGCAGAGAAAGAGTAGAATCATTTCTAGCAGAAACAAAGTTATTACCAACAGCCACCATAGAAGGGGAAGTTGGAGGATTAACAAAATTGTCCTCCATACCAGACTAAGAGGAACTTTTTTGAATCGTATAATGTTGTGTAGAAGCCCCCTTCCATCAAGAGGGAGAAGATTTTTTTTTTTAAATTTCCAGGTGACATTAGGAAGAAATGTGGCCAATCTTAAAGCATTTGCAACATCTAAAGGGAATACCCTCATAGTCAAGCTGCTATATCCAGGATCCTAATGTTGATTCTATATTGATTTCAGTTGGGAGACCCTTCAAAATGTCAAGATCTACTAAAATATGAGCAAAAGTGGAATGATATATATAGAAGGAATCATGATCCAACATCAAAAAATCCCCCAAATCCTCCCCTACCTCCTCAAGGATAGAATTATGCCAAAGGTGAAGAGGGAGATTAGGTAGTCTACCCATATATGGACCTTATCAAAGAATTTAGATGAAGGATTAAAGTCCTTATGCTAGGGTTTAATCATAAGCATATAAATTTATCTTCCTCCCAACAAAAAAAATATCACATAGGATCTTCATTCTATCCTCAGCCTAATCAAAATTAGCAATGAAAAACCCCTTTTCCATAGGAAATATGTGAACCGTATCTGAAAGAAAAAGTTCCCATTTGCGGGTGACCCAATCATGCAAAAGGGAGAGGCTAGGCCAGAAACCATGAATGCGGCAAATCAACCCATGAGATTTAAAAATCTTTGTACTAATCTACAAATCCCCTTTAGCCTCAAAAGAGATCCTAGCCAAGAGGGAGCCACACATAGGAACTAGAGTAGAGATCCTAGATCCTTTCTCCCCCACTGTAGCCTTGGAAAAAATCTTAGCAAAAGACTCCCCCAGAGCAAGCACATGAATAGACAATGCTTCAGTAGAAGGAGTCTGCACAGGAAAGGTACGCAACACATGATCTCCTGCTGTAGAAGGAGCATGGAATGAAACACAAACATGAGGTTCAACACATGCTAGAAGGGCCACTGGCATGGGGAAGAAGCATTCTGTGTAAGAGAGGGAGCCGCAACAACCCACAATGCAGGGGAAGTCATTGCAGCCACACACGTGGAGGAAGAAGCATTCTGCACAGGAGGAGTCACTGCAGCCCACAGCACAGGGGAGGAAGCCACTGGTGCCCTCATCCCAGGGGAGGAAGATATTGTCGAGTCGAACAGATTACCAAAGAATGCATTAATGTTAATAATGCACTGATTAAGCAAATATATTAAAATGATATAAATTATTTAAATAACAATAATCATAGACAATGATTTAAATGATTTAATCTTAAAATTGTATTATTAAATAAAATAGTGAGATGATAAATAATAATAAACACAAATAATGAATGAAATTAAGTAAACAATAAGGTTAAATTATTTAGAGTTAAGGAGAGTAAAGGATTAGCAATAATAATAATAATCTTAAACTATATATATATATATATATTAAAACTATTGTAAAATAATGCATTTATGTTTTTTTTTTAAATTAGTAATATCAAACCAAGATTAGAGAAGCAGGCTTACGCGGAGGAGTTACATAAGAGATTGCAGAAAGACCATCAAAAGTAGAAAAGAGTTAGAGTTAGACCAAGAACAACAGGGAAGCTTCTCAAGAACCTGAGAGCCTGAACAAAGGAAATGATAACCTGCGCAAGGAAGGATGAGCAGAGACCAAAGAATAATAGAAAATATTATTTTGAGATTGATTGTATTGGATGAATTGATGTAGATAATGGCAATGCTCCATAATTAGTTGCACCTTGGTCACCATGATTAGTTATAGTTTCAAACTTGAAACATTTTATTACTAGAAAATTAGACTTTCTCAGAGTTTAAAATGATGTGCTAGGAATCAAAGGAGATGCATGAGAAGGGAGTAAGGTAAGTAGATGAGATGCATGGGAAGAGGGAGAGGGAGAACAATGTGCAACAAGGGGAGGGGGTGATCATAAAATAAGCAAGTAGAGAAGAGATAATACTGTGTGAGAGGCAGCATGAGGGCTGCTCAAGAGCAGAACAAGGGAAGTGAAGGGAGGTTGAAGTGACCAAAGAGTTGATTCAAATGCCAAGAGCTGATTCAAATGCAAAGAACCCTGTGCAAAGAGAATTTATAAAGATTTTGAACCTTGGATGAAGAAAGATGCACAATGATAGTGATTGGTAGGTTTGTTTAAATTTTTGTCCAAGGGGAGAGAGTAGGAGCTCCCACAAGAAGAGAAAAGAGAAGTAAAAAAAAATCTGTATATTTATAGATTTAAAGATAGAGCCGAGATAAATTTGAATCTAAAAATAATAGAACTGATATGAATGCATGTCATTGATGATTTACAATAATAGGAGGAGCACAAAAGATGGATTATCGACCAAGAAACCTGTGCGTCAAAGTCCCTTTTACGATGTGGGAAGTCCCCATGTTGGGAGCATATTTAAGGCATTATTTCAAAGTGTCATTTGAATAAATGCCAAGAGAAGTGGAAGGAGAAATCCGAAGGATAATCGGGGAGGGAGTGCTCATTCCATGAGTGCCAAGAAGAATTTATCACTATGAGGTGGTTGGAGTGTTTTTGTCAAACCTATATGATCTATTGTCAGAATATGAGACACTAATGACAATAGCCCAGAGATGCGTGAAGAAATAATTTGTGACTCCGCATATATTGGATAGAGCGATAAGAAAGTATGATTTTCATGGGTCGAAGGCATGGGTGGGAGGAATTATCCCAATCTAGGAGTTAGAAAAGAACGTGGTGATGGTCTGATTATTAGACATTATTAAGATAGGATTATCCTAGAGAGATCAAGGCTACCTCTGACTTGAAATGACACAAATTGCTTGCATGCTTAGAAATGAGATTATGATAGAAGTATTAACTATATTTGATGCTATCATACTATTGATACAATATTCTACTGAAGGACCAGTTGCGAACCCAAGTGGGTTTTCATTTGATGGTGACAACTTTGGAGTGGTGGAGATCAAGAGTAGTTTCAAAGAATCAGTTGCATGAAGGAAGACTAGAAAAAAAATAGGCTAGAAAAATAGATTTAGAACAAGAATACAAAGTTGCATTTTATTAGAGAGAAACTCGTATCAAAATATAATATGAGATTTGAAGTTTAGTATAAAGGTGTTTTGATGTGTGTAAATAAATTATAAAAAAGTTTCTTTTGTATCTAAATCAAAATTTAATATGCAAATCCCCTGGGAAATCACACAACAAATATTATGAATTAGATTTAGGAAAGACAAATAAGATGATTTAATCAAAGATCATTCTTGGTGATTATTAGGACAAATGTATTCCCTACATATCATTAATTCAAAAGAATAATTAATATGCATGTGTAAAACCTTGCGGTCTCCTAATAGAGGATACGACCTTAAAATTTTAAGAGAAATGCATATTTGAAACTAAGACATCAAGGTAGTAAGAAATATGCAATGGGTTTGGCAGTGAACCATCCAAACAAAAAAAATTCAAACTCTAGTCTCTGGTGGCAAGCCATCCAAAGAGGGTTAAAAAAAACTTAAAAGAGATCTAATAGAAACCTGCAATCACAAATGTTAACAAAATGTGGATGAGTTATGTAATGGAATTCAAGCTTATTTTCAAACACTAATATTGTAAACAAATATTAAATCTACAAAACCACAGATTAGATAAAAAAAATATCCAAACAAGGAGTGCTTCATGAATGGTAACCTCTGACACCTTTCTACTCAAAACAAGGATTAGTAACCTTCTTTGATACCATGAAAGAAATAATGGAAGAGAAAATGAACTTAAACAATCTAAGAGAGCTAGCCAAGGGAGATAATGTTACCATGATAAAATCAAATCCAAGAACATTCACCAAGTGAGCCAAAGGAAAAGGAAACAAGATGTTTTATAAGGGGAAAAACAAAGAAAAACCCCTTGTGATATTATGAATGAGGCCATATCCTAAAGAGAGAAAACAAAGAGAGAAAGAGAGAAAGATGCTCATAACAATAACTTCATCAAGTGAAATGAGAGAGGAGCATCTCTTAAATAGAGATGAGAGAGAGGAATTATAATATAACTCCTAAGTCTATGAATGCCACCATTCATAAGTGTCTGTGACAAGTGCTAATTTCCTCTTAAGGAGGAATAAACTAATTTCCTTATTTAAGGAATTACAAAATATGAGTTGTCCTCCCAATTGGACTAGAGGAAAAAATACATGTAGGGATTCCATAGGAATATCCTAAATAAATAAATACAAGGAAGTATTAGATATTCTAACAACTTTTCACAATAATCAACCCCTCTACATCAATCTTTAGATTATCAATATCAATTGTTCGCAGTTCAAGACAACAATTCCATTATGTCAAGATATGACTTTGAAATTCATGCTAATTATAGAAACCATAACACATGTAGAATTCGTAGCACACATGATGATATCTCTAACAAAGAGATCATAGAATAAGATAGCCAAAAATGTCAAAAAGACAAGCTATTTCAAAAGATGATGCAAACACTTTTGCAACTGGAAAAAGAAAAATACTTCATGCACCTTGCTTTTATGGGAGTGGAACTTCCTAAATATTTTAAAGTTGACTGAATCATAGTGCAAGAAGAGGAAAAACCTATATCTCTTCTAGCAAAACAATTTCAATACTTGCAAACCAAACTTATGAAAATAAAGAAAGAGAAAAGTAAACCATTAAACAAATACTCCTTGAAGGCCACATGTCCTTTTCCATTCAACAAAGACTTGTTCATGCCACATTTTCTCTCAAAGGTGGAAATACATAATTATGACAAGTACATTAGAGAAAAAGACCGCTAAGATCATGTGAGAGAATTTTTTACTCTTAGCATGGAGTTTATGCATGACCAAATATATCTGATGTGATTATTTTTGAGAATTTTGGCTGGTTTTGCTATGGAATGATTTTCCAAGCTACCTTCAGGTAGTGTCAGGTCTTTCAAAGACTTAATCAAATAGTTTATCCAACATTATTCTTATAATATCAAACATGCAGTCACTATGTTGGATCTATATAACACAAAGCAGTGGATGGGAGAAGCCTTCATACTCTTTCTTCAATGATGGAGGAAAATGTTCTCGAGGTATCCTTGAAATATCCTTAAAAATGAAAAATAGGTTATTTTTACACACAATCTAGTTTCAGAAATGAACTTTGTACTTCGATTACAACAAATAATGACTTTCGATGAGATGGTTGAAAGTGCAATAAAAATTGAGAATGTTTTGATATGGAAAGGAGAAATCAAAATTTACAAGCAAAACAAATCCTCTAGCAAGTGTAATCTTGCCTTCAACAACAATGATAAATACAAGTTTTGGAATAAAAACAAGAATGTGGTAAATCACAGAGTTGTGTAATCCTCCAAAATCAAACCTAATAAGCCAGTCTTTAATCTCTCTAGTAGCATTCAAGCTGCAAAAGATCCTAACACTACGTCGACGCTTAAGGACAATCATGGGTACAATAAGGGCAAAGCACTTTGGGCAGTTGGGCCCAAGAGAATATTTACTCCCCTTGGAGAGCCTTTGAAAGCAACATTGAAAACTCTCTTGATGCATAAGATCATCACATTGCCAAACTCAAGACCTTGGGAACCACTAGTCAAATCAAAGTGGTGGAATGTCAATCGCTATTGTGAGTACCACCACAAAACAATTCATGGAAAAAAATGAATGCATGAAGATTAAGCATGTGATCCAAGATCTTATTGATAGTGAGATAATTATAGTGTATGGACATAAGACCAACGAGGATCACACAACTTTCAAGGAACCATTTCCTAAGTATGAAAAATGTGGACCTTCAAACTAAAAGGATATTAAAATGAATTATACGTACTCAAGGGACGTCGTGATTAACATGGTCAAATTTGTTGAGAATTTAGTTAATGTGATCATTATCAAAGACAAGAAATAATTTGAGTCTTCCAACACAATAACTTAGAGCCAACGTCTAATGGTTACCCTCAAAGGTGTATCCTCCAAAAAATTGGTGATATCATCTTCCAAACCTTCAATGTCCAAACACCCAGTCTCATCGACATCCTCAACAAACTATAACTTTATCGATCATTTGCAACGTACCCCCACTCATATTTCTATTCTTAAATTACTCAAAATCTCACCATCACACAAAGAGATCCTTGAAACTGCCCTTATTGAGACCATTGTTGCAAAAGAATTATATGTTAATCGATTCCAAGCAATGGTGGGTCACTTGAATTCAACCCACTATGTATCCTTTTCTGAGGAAGATGATAAGTCGCTAATCCATCTACATAATTAGTATTTTCACATAAAGGTATTAATCCACAATTATCAAGTCAAATGCATCTTGATAAATGGAGGTGTTGGTTTGAATATCTATACATTCAATCTAATCAAAGAATTGGGTTTCTCCAAACATGCTATAGATCCAAGGAGGAAAATTACAATCAAAGCCTATGAAGAAGAAGAAAGATCATCAAAAGGATTATTTGTATTACCTATAAGGGTGGGGCCCATTGAGAGATATGTAATTTTACAAGTGCTTGATCTACTTCTCTTTTACAACATAATATTGGGCAGACCCTAGATTCAGGACATGTAGACGGTACCATCCACATACCATCAGTATGTGAAATTTCCTTATAATGAAGTAGAGGTAAGCATAGAAGCATATGCTAGTTATTCATGCAACACATTGAAACAAACTGATGATAGCATGATTCCACATAAAATAAAAGCCTCTCAAGGTCAACAAGCTAAAGTTTCTAGGGCTACTATACTAAGGTATTTTGAACAAAAATTAAAAATCAAGGAGATAGGAATGGGAGAATATAAACTTGATTCATTACCATCCATGGCTGATCTACCAACCTCTTTGAGGTCTTATGGTAAACCATCATCGTCTTCCAAATCCTCTAGCTCTAAATAATGCACAATATATGATGGGACACTTTTCAAAGCTAAGACTTATCTTTCCAATTAGAATGAGGAAAAATATGTGTTAGTATGGCTATACAGAGGAGAAGAGGCAAAATCAACACACAAATTTAAACATGTGGAAATATCTCCCAAAAAGTATGGAAATTTTTATGATATAATGCAATAAATGGGGTGCAAAGGTAAAGGTCCTCTTGAAAAACATAAGGAAGGTCTTATTGAGCCCATTCACAGAAACTTTAGGAATCCCAAAGACAAAATGAGATTATGGTATAAAGAAGAAGAAGATATCCCACTCATCAGGGATGGTCCAATTTTTATCATGAGGAAGATAAATATGAGGAATAAGTTGAGATTGTACCCCTTTCATGTGAAATGATACTACATATACAAGGAGAAAACAAAAAATATCAAGGAGAAACCTACATCCCACAACAATTAAGACCGCAAGAAGGATAATTTTTATCTCAACTAGCATCACAAGTAGTGGAATAACACATACAAAAAAAAAGAGTCTCCTATAACTCAACAACAACAACCTCCTAAAGAGCTTGACAATAGTCTCAATGAGAAAGAAACACCAATGAGTCTTTCTCATTTCCTGAATAGATCAATGTTGGCATAACTGTTGCAGAGTAATGATGTGAAATAAGTGGTTGATATGCCAGGTATGGTTGAGTAATCATCAGTAATGGTATTGTCATTGATGTCAAATATCATCTTTATAAGTCGCTAAAGATTATTGTAGAATACATCATGCTAATGTGAATATCTTAAGGTGCGGTTATATAGAAGTGTTTGGAAACATGTTTGGAAAACACAAGTTAAATCTTAAATAGTTATGATGACTGGTGAGACTGGTTTGGAGAAGCTAATCAGAGCCAATGAAATTGGTTAAGAAAACAATAAACTAGAATAAGATGATTATATCATTTTGGTTATGTGTTTGATTGGTTTTGTGTTCGGTTGTTTTCTGGAGGTTACTTGAAGCTACTAGATGCTAATCCTACAACCATGACTCATTTGGAGAAAATATGTGAGATGTTTCAAAGGATAAACAATAATATATGAAAGAGTGTTATGTTGCTAAGTGGCTAACGGTTTGATAAGAATCAGTGATTCAAATTGTTGTTAAAGTTCAATTTTACTATTTATAATTTATTGGAGAATGTGAATGGACAACTGGAAACAACTTTTAATGGTTATATCATCGATATGAGTGTGTAAAGATGATTTGAGCAGGCTGGTTGATCAAGAGGGAAAATACTTTATGTAACAATTTATTTTCTTGATTAGATCCGAAGATGGAAAGGCACCGTCAGTGGATTTAAAATTGGACATAGTGATATGTGAGATGAAGCCAAGTGTATAGTTAGATAAAAGATGTATTTTTTAGGGTTTTCTATGGCAATAGAAACCTATGAGAAAGAGGAAGAATTATAAACTAGAAAAATGAGATGGTGAACATGTTGTTGATCATGTGTTGGTGAAGAGAGGAGAAGAGACAAAGGATGTGATCTAGCCAAGTGTTAGAGATGAATGTGAAGAATGTTGTTTTAGATTTAGAGGATCTAATCAAGCAAGGAGGTTTCTATTTCACAGATCATTATTGCATGTTGTTTCTTGATAGCTACACTAGAGTGTTGGAAATGCTCAAGTGAGTTAGATCCTGACAGATATTTATTGTATGTTAAATCTTGTATGGTGGAATTGTAATAAGTGTTTTAAGTCCTCTCACAAGGCTACCTCTAACAAGGTACAATCTTGCAATGAGATTTAGGTAAAGCCTCTAGAAAGGTCACATTTTTCCATGTATATATAAATACCTTTGACAAGGTAAAGGATTTCAAAGGGCATACTTTAGAAGAGTACAAATTTGTGGGTGCCATCCCCACCATGGTTTTTCACTAATTTGGGTTTCCATGATACCAAAATGGTTGTGTCTTTGTGTTGAATTTTTTGTGACTGCACATTTACTTTTGAATGTTAAATTTGTTGCTTTGGTAGATAAGTGAAAAGTGGTTAAAAGTTGAAATTGGTAGATTATTGATTCACCCTTCCCCTCTCAGTATTCTCATCATAATTAAGGTTAACAATCAATTTGGAAAGGTGAAAGACATTTGGTTATGGCATAAGAGGTTTTGTCATGTTAATTTTGATAATCTGATCAAAGTCAGTAAAAAGAAGGTTGTTAGAGGTCTTCCCTATCATGTAAAACTTGATAATGTTGTTTGTAAAGATTTTCAATTTGGGAATCTTACTAGTTCTACATTTAATAATAAAGGCTACACATATGAGAATATACTTGATTTGGTGCATACCGATCTATGTGGTCCTATGAGAACTCAAACTTATTATGGAGACAAGTACTTTATGTTGTTCATTGATGACTTTTCAAGAATGATGTGATCTATGTTACATAAAGAAAAATTAGAATCTTTTCATATGTTCAAGGTCTAAAAAGAAAGAGTGGAAAAAAATTGGTAGGATCCTAAAATGCCTAAGGTCAGATAGAGGTGGAGAATTCACTTCACATGAATTTGTTGTCTATTGTCAACAAGGAGTCAAAATACAGATGTCTTCCCCTAGGAAGCCACAATAGAATGGAATAGCTAAAAGAGGAAACATGTTAGTGGTTGAATGTGCTATGACTTTTATGATACAAAAGAGTGTTGCACACATGTTCTAGAGAGGAGTTGTTAGAACTACTATATATGCATTGAAGAAAGTTTTGATCAAGAAAGGAGCAGGAAAGACTGCTTATGAACTATGGTATGGACACACTCCTAATTTTAGTTATTTCAAAATCTTTGTTAGTATATTCTTTATTAAGAAGGATGAAAACATAGGAAATTTGAAGCAAAAAGTGATGAAGGGATATTTATGGGTTATTCATCTAAGAGTAAAACATACAAATATTTGAACAAAAAGACAAATAATATCATTGAGAGTGCTAATGTAAAATTGGATGAGTTTTCTAATAAAAATGATGAAGAAAGAAAGAGGAAACCTGAGGAATATAATGAGATAAATTATATGCAACTAGTGACAGAAGAAGAATTGGCTGAAGAAGATGAACAAAGAGAAGAGAATCAAGAAAATGTTGATACACCTATTCAGGATAAGGCTGAGCAAAAAAGACCAGAACCTACTTTATAGAGGTATGTTAAGTTAAATCACTCTTCTAAGAAAATAATTGTAGATAAGAATGTTGGAGTGTTAACTAGAAGGAAAATGAGAGAGAGAGAGAGAGAGAGAGAGAGAGTACTTGTTTACTTTCTAAGTTTGAGCCTATAATTTCTAAGGATGCACTGAAAGATGAGGATTGGCTTAATGAAATGAGAGAAGAGATAGAAAAAATAGAGAAGAATCAATCTTGGATTCTATTACCTTGATCGGTAGATAATAATGTGATTGGAACAAAATGGGCATTCATAAATAAAATGGATGAAACAAGAGAAGTGGTGAAAAGTAAGGTAAGACTCATTTGAAAAGGATATGCACAAGAGGAAGGATTGGATTATGGTGATACCTTTGCACATGTTTCTGGATTAGAAGGAGTAAGAATACTACTTTCCTATGCATCTTACAATAAATTCAAGGTTTATCAAATGGATGTGAAATCTACTTTTCTAAATGTAATACTAGAAGAGGAGGTTTATATTGAACAACCTCAAGGTTTTGAGAAGAATGATGGAAAAGATTTGGTCAGCAAACTGAAGAAGTAAGTGTATGGATTAAAAAAATCACCAAGAGCATGGTATGAGAGAGTCCACTCATATCTTATCAAGATTGGATTCATTAGAGAAAGTGACAAAAACAATGTCTATCTAAAGGTTGATGAAGGAAATAAGTTACTACTTGTTGAAATATTTGTTGATGACATAATATTTGGAGGTAATGATGACCTAATTAGTGCATTTTCTGAACAAATGACAAAGGATTTTGAGATGTCAATGATAGGTGAAATTAAGTACTTCATTGGCTTGCAAGTTTCACAACTTGATAATGGTATCTACATCAATCAATCTAAATAAATCAAAGAGATATTGAAGACTTTTGGACTCGAGGAATCCAAACCTGTTGGAGCCCCAATGGTTATAGGTTGCAAGTTGTCTAAGGATGATGAATCTAATGAAGTTGATCAAAATATGTACTGATATATGATTGGAAAGCTACAGTATGTTGTGCAAAGTAGACCAAATATTGCACAAGCAGTTGGTTTAGTTGCAAGATTTTCTGCAAATCCTAAGTAATCACACTTGACTCCAGTAAAGAGGATATTCAGATATTTATGAGGAATGACAGAGTATGGAATTTGGTATGTTTACAAAGGAAATCTCTCCTTAACTATTTATATTGATGCTGATTGGGATGGAAATGTAGATAATAATAAAAAGTATAAGTGGTGGAGCATTTTTCTTGCGTGAAAGACTTGTTGCTTGGACAAGCAAGAAGTAGAATTGTATTTTTCAATCTACTACTGAAGTTGAATATGTTGTTGCTGCCATCAATTGCACTCAGGTGGTATGGATTAAGAAACTACTTGAAGGTATACAAGAAAAGGTGAGTGGACCAATTTTTATTCACTATGATAATACTAGTGCCATAAACATTTCTAAAAATACAGTGATGCACTCTAAGACTAAACATATTGCTATAAAGTATCACTTTCTTAGAGAGAAAGTTCAAGAAAAAGAGGTAAGGTTGGAATACATTCCAACTGGGGAATAGATTACTGATATTTTTACTAAGCCTCTACCTAAGGATATGTTTGAATACCTGAGAGGTAAGTTAGGGGTCACTCCCCTGTCTACACTTAATTGAGAAGATGCTACTACATCAATCCTAGAAATTTATTGCTGTATCTTAACTTGGATTGATGTATTAGTGCCAAATCCTATCATTAGAGTTGTTAATTTTTAAGAATATGTTGCACAGGAAATCAAAGAGATGGTTGTTGACAGAATATTTGGCATTGTCAATAAAGGGGGAGTATTTTCCATCAACACATTGGTAAAAATATTTGATGCATGCAGTGAGCTAAACATAGTTTATATCTCAGGGGGAGATACTACACAGAATGGAAGCTTCAAAGTTGGAGATGGAGTTGAACTTGAATAATCTATGATGTGATCAGTTGAGAATCAGATTGGTTTGGGACACACATGTAAAGAGACAAAGACGTATGTGTTAATTTGTTGTGTTTCCATAAATAGCAAAGGGGGAGATTGCTGACATAACTGTTGTAGAGGAATTATTTGTAAGAAGTGGTATATGTGACATGTACAGTTGAGAAATAATCATTTATGGTATTGTCATTGATGTCAACTATTATCTTTATAAGTTGTTGAAGATTATTGTAGAATACTGTTAGACTAACTGAGGGGTGGGGGGGGGGGCTGAATCAGTGGCCTCAAAAATTTAATCCAATAAACCTCTAGTTATCTTTAGTCCTACATGATGTATGCCTTTAAACAATATTATCAAATAACTACTGCTCGGAGTTCAC
>MU224675.1:2988259-3010883 GCA_018584345.1 Thuja plicata | reverse complement strand
TACATTACAACCACTAAGAACCTTAAAGAGTGTCCTTAATCAAGTCAAGGGCTTAAGATTATAATCAATAGTCCACTGAGAATCATGTTCAAAACAATGTGTTGATTCCTGAAATTTGGCTAAGTCTGAAATTTCATAAAAACCCTCAAAATATAGAATCTTTATGTTAACTCCTATGAAGCTGAAACCACTCTCAAACATCCTGGAAGTATATACATAAAATGTAACTTAAGTATAAGAAATTAAATGTTACATTTTATGTATTGGCATAGTGCTGAAATTGGTCTGGCAGGGCCTGTTGGGCTTTCTTCCTCCGTCCCTTAAGCATTTTTCATAATGTTACATAGGGCATACGCCCTAAAGGGTGCATGCCCTATTGGTTTTGATTTCCCAAGCCTTAGGCTCGGGTAATCAAAGCCATAGGGCGCACGCCCTATAGGGCGTACGCCCTATGGCTTTTTGGGGACCAAAAAAAAGTTTGGCACTTTTTTGGTCCCCCATCTTGGTGCACATACCCCAATACATTAACTGATTTAATGTCTTGCATTAACTTTCTGCATCTTGTTGATCATAATCTTAACATCTTCAAGCATTCAATCAGTTACAGTTCATCAATCTCTCCCTTTGGTATTGATTTCAGCACACTACATAATACTAATAAAATATGAAATATATTAGTTGTATCTCACTAAACTTTACCAAACTTATGGTTCTATAATCAATACAAATGTCGAACTCTCGGTAAGCTCTTCTAGCTTGGATTTGATTCTTACAAAGTACTCCCTTGAATCTTCATTCCCTTCACTGGATAGATGTAGCAACTTTTGATTTTGTCTTTTCTCTCCCTTTGACCGTTCCTCTTCTTGATGGATATCTCTTTTTCCTTTGACAATAATTTTTTTCATTGAATACTTCTCTCCCTTTGGATTTGTTCTCTCCCTCATCATGTTCTTTACTTTGATGGATATTTCATATGGATATAATATCTCCCTTAATTCATCTCTCCCTTTGGATACTTATCTCCATCACAAGTTACATCTCTTTACATCTCTCCCATCTGGATATTCTCTCCATTTGACAACAATGCCAAAGTTATTTCTCGTTCTTTAATATATTCCTTGAATTTCCTTTCCATCAACAATATAGCTCTATATTAGCCAAAAATATCTCTGGTGTTTGGTTTAGATAAGTACCTTGCTATGTACTGATAAATATTTACAGTCCATCTCTTAGCTTGCATCAACATGAATGATCTTTTAATTATGTGTAGGCTGATGTAACCTCCTAGTCAGCTTAGTGACCAATAGACAACGGTCAAAACCCATAGTCTCTTTCTCAGGTACTCAAATGTATCTTTAGGCAATGGCTTGGTGAATATGTCAGCTAATTATTCCTTGGATTGAACATATTCCAGTATCACTTCTTTCTCTTGCACTTGTTCTCTTAAATAATGATACTTGATAGTAATATGCTTAGTCTTAGCATGCATGACTAGATTCTTTGAAATGTTAATTGCACTCATATTATCACAATAGATAATCACTGGTTCAAGAATCTTCATATCCATACCTTCCAGTAGTTTTTTGGTCCATGCAATATTTGAGCAGTTTGCAGTAGCAGCCACATGTTCTGCTTTTGCAGTAGATTGTGAGATGCATCCTTGCTTCTTGTTGATCCATGTGGCAAGTTTGTCACCCATAAAGAAAGCTCCTCTAGTTGTGATCTTCCTGTCATCTTGGTTTCTAGCCCAATCAACATCTGTATTGACTTGAAGCTCAAATTTTCCTTCTGTTTTATACTATAAGCCATAATCCTCAGTATTCTTTATATATCTCATAATGCTTTTTACAATAGTCATGTGTGATTCTTTGGGATTAGCAGAGGATCTTGCAACTATTCCAACTGTGTGTTCTATATTTGGTCTAGTAGGAACACCATACATTAGCTTTCCAATCATAGATCTATATAGGGTCTAATTTACATTAGGTGACTTGTCTTCCTTTGTCAACTTGCATCCAGTTTCCATAGGTGTTCCAACTAGCTTGGAGTCTTCCATGTTGAATATTTTGAGAACTTTCTTGATGTATTTGGATTGTTTGATGCATATTCCTGCATCCCGTTGAAGAATTTGTAGACCAAGAAAGAACTTGATCTCCCCAAACATTGACATTTCAAACTCTTTGCTCATTTCATTAGCAAAAGATTTGCATAACATATCATTACCTCCAAATATGATATCATCAACAAATATTTCAACAATCAAGATGTTGTTATCAATAACTTATTTTAAATATAGATTGTTGTTTTCACTAGTTCTTACAAATCCAATACTTATGAGATAGGAGTGAAGTCTTTCATACCATGCTCTAGGTCCTTGTTTTAATCCATACAAGGATTTGTGAGGTCTAAAAACCATGTTTCTCTTGTTAGGATCAACAGACCCTTCTGGTTGTTCAATGTATACCTCTTCCTCTAGTATTCCATGTAGGAATGTAGATTTGACATCCATTTGGTATACCTTGAATCCTTTGTATGCAGCATAAGAAAGTAGAATTATGACTCCTAGTTTAGCAATGGGTAAAAATATTTCTCCATAGTCAATACCTTCTTCTTGTGCATATCCCTTGCATACTAATCTTGCTTTGTTCCTTGTGACTTCTCCATTCTCATTGAGCTTGTTTCTAAATATCCATTTGGTACCGATGACATTTTTGTCATCTGGTCTTGGTACTAGTGTCCATATTTTGTTCTTCTCAATATGCTCTATCTCTTCATTCATAGAACTCACCCATTCTTCATTTTCAAGTGCAATATTACCAAATTTTGGCTTAAAATCATAAATTAAACATCTAGTGTTCAGTGACTTACTTCTTGTTCTCATTCCAACCTTCTTGTCTCCTATGATTTGGTTATGTGGATGGTGTCTTCTGACATACTTTGAAAGTATCGGTTCACCTCTTTGTTCATCATTTTGATCTCCATCACTTGGTACATCATCTTGAGCAATTTCATAATTTTTGGTGTTTGTAGCTTGATGCTCGGGTGCATTGTTTTGTTTCTCGGGAGTGATACACTGTTGCTCAGGTAGAGTGTCAGGTTGTTCACTATAAACAAACCTATTGTAGTCTTCTGGTTCTTTTCTTCTTTCCTCATCATTTTTATCTGCAAATTCATCTATTTTGACATTTGCAATTTCAATTATTTTGTTAGAGGTTTTGTTAAGACATTTATAAGCCTTGCTCTTGGTAGAAAACCCTAAAAATATTCATTCTTCACCTTTGGAGTCAAGATTTCCATTTCTATGATCTTTCAAAATATAACATTGAATTCCAAAAATTTTGAAGTAACTTACATTGGGTTTGTATCCATACCATAGCTCATAGGGTGTCTTATTTGTGTCCTTATTCAATTGAACTCTGTTCAATATGTAGACAGTAGTACTGACAACTTCCCTCCAGAATGCTTGAGTGATGCTTTTCTCAATCATCAGTGTTCTGGCACAATCAACAATGGATATGTTTCTTCTTTCAACAATCCCATTTTGCTGTGGTGTTCTTGGTGCAAAAACACGTCTTTGAATTCCATGCTCATTACAAAATTTAGTGAATTCATCATAAATAAATTCCCCTCTATCTGATCTTAAGAATTTTAGTTCCTTACCACTTTGTTTTTCTACAATAGCTTTATACCATTTAAACATCTTGAATGCCTCTTATTTTTCTTTTAAGAACATAACTGTCATCATTCTAGAATAATCATCTACAAAGAGAATGAAGTATCTATCTCTATAGTATCTCTTTTTTCTCATGGGTCCACATATTTCAATATGGACTAATTCTAGAGTGGCATTAGATGTGTAGGTTTTTCTCTTGAAACTAGACTTTGTCATTTTACCTTTTTGACATTTCTTATACATGACATGGTCGGGTTTTGAAATTCTTGGTAAGCCTCTTACTTTCCTTTTATTTCTTATCCTAACCATGTTGTCAAAATTCACATGACATAACCTCTTATGCCACAACCATATGTCTTTATTTCTAGCCATTAAACAAGTGGTGTTAATATCATCAAGATAGAATAGGTTACCTTTTGTCTGTTCACCAGTTCCGATCAACCTTCCTGATTCATTGAAGATATTTTCCTTCTTATTCTCAAATGCAACTCAGTGACCTATGTTATTCATCTGTGAAACACTCTACATGTTATAGTTAAGTCCTTTTACCCAATATGCATTTTCACATCTGATCAGATTATTCAACATTATAGTTCCTTTACCTTCAACCGGATAGGGTGAGTCATTACCCATTCTTACTGATCCACCATTATAATACTCAAAAGTTTCAAAATTTTCCTTATCTCCAGTCATGTGGTGAATAAAGCCACTATCAATAATACATACATCATTCTTAGTAACCTTAGATATGAGTGCAGTTTCTACATACCTTTCTTCTTCGTTTGAATCATCTTTCGTAGAAATAAATACCACCTCAATATCTTCATCAGATTTGGTGTCAGTGTTGTCAGCTTTGTTCTCAGCCAGGTAACAATATTTCTTCCCTTTGTCCTTTGAGTCTCATTTGTCTCTTCAATCAAATTGTCGGTTGCTTCAGTAATCTCTGTCAACACCTCTGTCAAACTTCTTTTCATATGATCTGTCAATGTTTATGTATCTTTTATTTTGTTAGGACATCTAGCAACAAAGTGTCCAATCTCTTTACAATTAAAACATACAAGTGGTAATTTACCTTTGCATCTACCTTTGCCTCTCTGCAATCTTCTATCCATTAGTGCTTCAATCTCATCAAGATATTTGTCATCACTATCACTTTCACTAGCATTTCTCATAGTGTGTTTATGACTTGACTTACTTATTTTCAAAGAAGATTTGATTGCAAACTCAATAGATGGTAAGACACTATTGTCAAAGTTATTTAGATAAAATGAAATAAGTCTACCAATCAAACTATCTAGAGTCACATTATTATTTGCAACTGCTCTTATTTCTTGTATAGCAGATACTTGAATAGCTTAAATAGGCAATAAGGTTCTTAGGATTTTACTTACCATAGTTTATTCTTCAAGTAAACCTCCAACTCTGAGGATAGCATTGACTACCTCTTTGATTCTGTAGCTATACTGAGCGGTGTTTTCTCCTTCTTTCATTCTTAGGTCATCAAACCTACCTCTTAGGCTTTGTGCCTTAGCTCTTAGTACATTTGTATATCCTCCATTTACTAGCTTCAATTTATCCCAGATTTTCTTTGCAGTGGTGCATGTTTTGACATCTTCAAATTCAACATCGGAGAGTGAGGAAGTAATTTCTATCATCATACAATTATGTTCATGCTTTTCTCTCAATTGATCAAGTGTGTGAGGTCCTGTAGGCAACACATATTCAGTATCCAAGTATTGAGTAACATCATTTCCAATACCTGATAGGTGGACTCTTATTATACTTTTCCAAGATGCAAATTTTTCCTTGTTCAACTTAGGCACATCCCATTTTCTCATCTTGTGATCTTTTGCTTGAGTCTTTAAACTCCCTTTCTAAGCACACAAGCTCGGATACCAATTGTTAGAATAACTGAGAGGGGGGGCAGGGTTAATCAGTGGCCTCAAAAATTTAATCAAATAAACCTCTAGTTATCTTTAGTCCTACAAGATGTATGCCTTTAAACAATCTTATCAAATAACTACTTCTTGGAGTTCATTGTTAAACCTTATTCTTAAGCTTTACCGAATAACAGTCTAGTATTTACCGAAATGTTGTAAATAACTTAGTGTTTACCGATCATCCTATTTTAGTAATGTGTAAAGAAAAACATCAAAGAAATGAACCATATACACATTTGACACATATATTTTTAACCTGGAAACCCTGTTAAGGGAAAAACCACTTCGGATCGGTAAGCCAAAATTTTCACTCTTTTGAGGTGAGCTCGGTGAAGATCCAACCCTATTAAAGGTTACAAACACACTGTTAAGTGTGACCTTGTTAGAGGATTTAAATATAATAGTTTTTCACTTGATATCTGGCATTCACTATGCTATCTTCATGACCAAACTTTTTGATACTCCTTGGGATGTATCTCAATATAGAAAGGATTGTTAAGTCCTGCTCGGTTAAGAGACTTTTTGATCTAATGGTTAAACTGAAACAATAAATGATCTATTCATACATACAACTTAGACTTGCAGATTTTCAGATCTATTATAAGATCATAATACCTTTCTGATTAATGTTTCTCTTTAATACCTTTTCTTCACTTCTTTCTATTTGGTGATGTTGTTTCTCTGTTTCTTGGTGTCCCCAAGAATCTTTAGCTCTGTTCTTTAGCTTATTTGATCTTAACTGTATGAAGACTTCCTTCTTCACCAGTATCTCTTCATCATCTTATTCTATATTCACCCCTAATTCACAATGAATTAGCTTGTCTCTTTATAGACATGATTTTGACCATTTCTAGGTCTTTGTCTTTCTTGTCCTTGATGTGAGCCAAAAATCTTCTCATTCTTGATTTAAAGCATGCTTTAGTTTATCCCACAAATTTATCCTTTAAAACTGGAATAAAACTATCTTTAAAGATTTAGATTATCTCTAGTTTTTAGCTTGTCAATGAAAAAATTGTAATCAACTAGTTAACTCCATGTTTATATCCTTCCAGCTAAGTCTTTTGTCATTTCTGAACTTCAGTTTTGATCGTGTTTAACTGCTTGTTTTCTCAGTATTAACTTCAATTGTCCTTGGGAATCTCTGTCTATCAGGGTTGTCTATCCATTGGGGTTGTCTGTTCATCAGGTATCTCTTTGGTTCTACACGTCGGTAAAGCTTGCTTGGGTATCACTGTGACTCTTTTCTCAAGTTTCTCTATCTATCAATGTGCATTGTCCATTGGTGTTTGTTGTCACTTGGTGTATACTAAACTTTAATGAATTACTAATAACATAACCATTATTATTATTATTCTCTGAATTCTTTGACAATATGAATATGACCAATCAGATTATATCAAGTTTACAACAATGACAAAATAATACATTAACTGATTTAATGTCTTGCATTGACTTTTTGCATCTCGGTGATCATCAACTTAACATCTTCAAGCATTCAATCAGTTAGAGTTCATTAGAATACATCACGCTAATGGAAATATCTTAAGGTGTGGTTCTATAGAAGTGTTTGGAAACATGTTTAGAGAACACAAGTTAAATCTCAAATAGTTATGATGACTAGTGAGACTAGTTTGGAGAGGCTGATCAAGGAAAGTGAAATTGGTTAAGACAACAATAAACTGGAATAAGATGATTTTATCATTTTGGTTATGTGTTTGATTGTTTTTGTGTTCATTTTTTTTTTCTAGAGGTTACTTGAAGCTACTAGATGCTAATCCTACAACTGTGACTCATTTGGAGAAAAGATGTGAGATGTTTCAAAGGATCAACAATAATATTTGAAAGAGTGTTATGTTTCTAAGCGGCTAACGGTTTGATCAGAATCAGTGATTCAAATTGTTGTTAGAGTCAAATTTTATTGGTTATAATTCATTAGAGAATGTGCATGGACAATTGGAAATAATTTTTTAATGGTTATATCATCAATATGAGTGTGTAAAGATGATTTGAGCAGGCTGGTTGATCAAGAGGGAAAATAATTTATGTAACAATTTATTTTCTTGATTAAATCTGAAGATGGAAAGGCATGGTCGGTGAATTTAAAATTAGACACAATGATATGCAAGATGAAGCCAAGTATATGGTCAGACTGAAGAGGTATTACATTTTAGAATTTTCTATGGTAGTGGAAACCTAAGAGAAAGAGGAAGCAGTATAAACTAGAAAAATGAGATGGTGAACATGTTGTTGATCGTGTAGTTGTGAAGAGAGGAGAATAGATAGAGGATGTAGTCTAGCCAAGTGTGAGAGAGGAATGTGAAGAATTTTTTTTGAGCTTCAGAGGATTTGATCAAGAAAGGGGGTTTCTATTTGACAGATCATTCTTACCTATTGTTTCCTGATAGCTACAACAGAGTGTTGGAAATCCTCAAGTGTGGTAGATCCTGACAGATCCGTATTGTATGGTAAATCCTGTATGGTGGTACTGTAATAAGTTTTTTCAGTCCTCTTACAAGGCTACCTCTAACAAGGTACACAATTGTAATGAGATTTAGGTAAAGCCTCTAGCAAGGTTACATTTTTCCATGTATATATAAATACCTTTAACAAGGTAAAGCCTTTCACAGGGCGTACTTTAGAAGAGTACAAATTTATGGGTGCCATCCCCACCATGGTTTTTCCCTAATTTGGGTTTCTAAGATACCAAAATGGTTGTCTTTGTGTTGAATGTTTTGTGACTACACATTTACTTTTGAATGTTAAAGTTGCTTCTTTGGTAGATAAGTGAAAAGTGGTTAAAAGTTGAAATTGGTATATTACTGATTCACCCCTCCCCTCTCAGTAATCTCATCATAATTAAGGTTAACGATCAACTGATAGTCAAACTAACTCCCATGAGTAGGAATTTGAACAAGGATATGAAAATGAGCAGGGAGAAAGACATCCTAATATGGGGCAACTAGTAACCATTACCCATGTTCTAGATTTACCACATAATGTTGAAACAAGATCCAATGAATATGAGTTGGATTCATTTTCTGATGCCACTATTGACATTGAGGTAGATTTTATCCATAAGTATGCTTATCAATTAGAGGGACAAATATCCAACACTAGGTTAGTAGGATTAGGTTCACATAATACGAACAGCAACTTTAGTAATAACGTTATGACTCTTTATGATCTAATCACTTATTCAGAGAGTAACTTAATGAAACTCGTCTTACCATTCACAAGATTTAATGATAACATGGTGCTATCTCTTGAACCATATGACTCTTTAATCTTATTACACCTTGAACTCATTGAATGGAATAAGCCCAAACCACTAAGCCTAATGTCCTTCCCAAATTACTATACCTTGGCATGCTATCTAAACACCCTTGAACCACTTACCTCTTCCACTAGTGTAATGAGCATGAATATGACAAAAGGGGATATCAATTTTCTCAGCCTTAAAAGTAAAAAGGAAAAGAAAAAGTGGTCTGATGGTGACAACTACATTGTCAAAGTATCACAACCCAAAATAGTAGAGATAAATGACATATCCAATGGTGAAAACCTCTTAGAGGCACTTGAGAATGGGAAACTTGATCTCTTACCTAATCAATTTGAGGAGAGATCTTCAATAGTTATTGAACCAACAAAACCAATCAACTTGGGAATAACAAAATCACCATAGATGGTACTCATAGCACAATCATTATTTGAAGAAGAAAAACAACAGTTCAGTGACTTATTTAAATCAAAGAAGATCAATTTTGCATGGTCTTATTCAGATATGTTGAGTCTAGATCCTGATCTCATTATGCATCATCTAACTATAGCTATAGGGATCAAACAAGTTAAACAAAAAATCCTAAAGATGCATCCTTATGTGGAATTATTGATTAAAGCAGAGCTAGAAAAGATTCTAAAAGTTGGATTCATATTCGATTTCAGAGATTTAAACAAGGCAGTTCCAAAAGATGATTTTCCTCTCCCCAATATTGACATGATCATGGATCTCACTACTAGATATGAAATTTAGTCCTTAATGGATGATTTCTCAGGGTATAACTAGATCAAGATAGCGCTTGAAGATCAAGAAAAGACAGATTTCACATGTTCTTGGGGCATATTCTGCTAGAATGGCATGTCCTTGAGGCTAAAAAATGTAGGCACCACATATAAGAGGGAAATGATTGAAAGACTAGAAAAAGGGTTAGAAATCATATCAAGACAACCACAAAACCTCTAGAACAATATGTAAACCTATCTAATCTACCATAAAAGCCACTTGAAAATAAAGAATTCAAAACAACATAAACCCCCTTTCAAGTGTAGCTCTCATGTCCCCCTTTCTCCATTAAAATGGATTGATGTTGCTCTTTGATAATGACAAAATGCATAAGGACTTAAAAGAAAAAGTGATAGCAATAATACTAGGAGATAGTAGTTAGAAGATGAAGGAAAAATGACTCCAATTTATAGAGATGTAAGCCAAAATATAGAAAATGGAAACTTGAATGTGCAAAATGGAAATTTGCAAGCCTTATGAAACTTGATAAAAATAAGAGGGAAATATGTCTTAATTATGATAAGTTATGACACATTGAAGGCCAAATTAGTGGGTGGAAAGATGTAAGAAATGTGAAGGGAAGGTGTAAGAAGAGTGGAAGGGAGAGTGTAAGAACTGGAGGCTAGTTAATAGGAGATGGAGGCTATAAAATAGGAATGGGGTGGGTGAGGTGGATTTATGAAGAATAAAATAAATCATTAATGCAATATTCCTCACAAATGGGAAATTATCATTTATGAAATTAAAAATTACATAAAATAAAAATCACCCAATTAATTAATAGGTCGTTAATTAATTATGGAGACTTAGGATAGGGAATGAATAAACATAATTTATTCATAAAAGCTAGGGATAAATCATAGGTCATTCATCCCAAGAGGACAAATTTGTGAATCATTGACTAAATCAAAGGAATAAATGTGCAATTGTGGGGATTTTGATGATATTGATGAAGATTAGGAATGATTCTGATTATTTTGGAATGGTTTAGGAAAATAACAAGGCATCGATGATCTTGGAAAATGCACTCACAATAATGATGTTTAAAATGATGAAATAGCATCAATGAACTTTGATGATGCCAAAGGATTGATAATAATGAGACATTGATGAACTTGGACAATGCTCCCAAAATAATGATGATATGAAATAACATAAATGAACTTAGACAATGCTATTGAATTGACCTGAATCAAATGATAATTATAACACATCGATGAACTTTAACAATGCGATAGAATTGATGATGATAGGTTGATAATGATAGCATCGATGAACTTGGACAATGTTATCAAATGGATGATGAAATTTGATGAGGCAATGATGAAATTTGGCAATGCCCTAGGATGATGAGATTGGATCACTGATGACAAGATTGACCATATTTGAAAAGGATTGGATTGATTTGAAAGTGATTTGATTCGACATCGACGACCTTGGACAATGCCCTAGAATGATTGGAATGAGTCCAAAATGAGCCTAGACTGACTAGGAAAATATAGGACTGATTTGAATTATTTTAGGATGATTTTTTGTGGTTTAGGAATGTTTAGGGTTAATTTAGGAATATTTAGGATTGATTATGATCGATTAGGAAAATGCACAATTCGGCTAGGAGGACAAAAAATTAGAAATTAATTGAACAATTCAAAATATTCAATTAATGATAAAAGAAACAATGTTGTCAAATAGTGAAAACCAAATTTGCAACATAGAGGAATAATTAGAACACAAAACAATGTTTCAATTATAATGCCAAAAATGTTAAACACGTAGACTAGCACGCGCAAACCATTTTTTAGCGTCTATATTTTTCCCCTCTTTGATACAATACAATTATGAGCATTGTGTCAAAGAATATTGAAGAAAACACATTGAAACATGGCCTAGTGAAAATGGGATAAATAGACCCCCCACGAGAAATTGACCAAAAAATGCAAGTGATAAGTCATTTTTGACGACAAGACGAATCCACAATAATGAATAGATTAAAAATCAGAGGTGAAATGCAAAATATACAATACTTGGAGTGCAAAAAAAACATGACAAAAACAAACACTAGAGTTGCACGTCCATCTAGGCAACCAAGTGGCTATAAAAGGGCTTGGAGAGGAGAGGAGAGGTCATTTTCACTTTCTCTTTTGGAATAATTGGAGCTCTGGAGTGAGGAGAATGGACAGGGTGTCAATATAGAATCATCGTGGGGAATAAATGTGGAACTATTGATGGATGGAGGATGCAGGACTAGAGGTGAGTACATCTGAGCCTCTTAGTGTGTTTGATGTTTTGCACATCTTTGTAGGCATCTAGGAAGTCATGTCAAGGTGAAACATGAGGTCAAAGTGGCATTTTTAGTCCTAATGCCCCAAGTGTAGTCTTGGATACACTTGGGCATGCCAAGTGTGGTCCCGACTACACTTGGTTACCCAAGCTATGTAGTTTCTTAGGCAAACTGCATACTGAGGAAAAAAAAGGCCCAAAAGTTTTGAAAAAAGTAAAAACAAGGTCAAAACCCTACTGAAGGTTCAAAAATAGGTCAAAAATGATTGAACATGGTAAAATGTGGTCAAAGTTGGTTAAACCTAGTCAATAAGAAACAAAAAGTTGTACAAAGTTGACCTAATTTTCTTGGTAAACGCAGGAGGAGCTGCCCTTGCTATAGACATAGGAGAGCAGGGTGACGTGCCTAGATCTGAGACACATACTGAATGCATATGAGTGAAACATCATAGCTTCATTAGGGTTACATTACATCACCTGTATGCTTGAGATTAGGTAAAATCAAGGGTTGATTATAGTATTAGCAGAGCGGTGGCATTCAGAGACTAGTTCATTCCATCTGATGACATGTGAGGCTACAGTGACATTAGAGGATGTATGACACATCCTTAGGAAACAAGGAGATTAGCAATGCATAGATTATTTGATTGTGATGATAAGGGTCTAGAAATCAGAGACTATGAGATCTGATGGGAGATATTGGTTGGGAAGCATGATAGTCTGGTTGCAGTACTATGTTGTATGATTATAAGATTAGTAGTTCCAGACAAGAGAGGACACTAATTGACTATCGGTTGGGGTAGATTTCTCAAGAGGATAATCATAAATGAGACAATATTCATGTGGGGTCCATGCATGATGGAGGTGACATACTACCATTTGTATTAGGTAGAATACATATGAGGATTATCTATCAGTAGAAGTATCACATTGTTGCAAATTTGGGCTTTGAGCACATAGCAATGTTTCACCTATTGCAGAGAGAGTAGTTATTACAGATGTGCTCATATGTGTATTGCTATGGTGGGGTACTTGTGTAGGGACCATTGGGTTATGCTTTATACTTCAGATACACCATGGATACACTAAGGGGTTTCACTTGGTGACCATATAGAGACTATCCCAAATGAGATGATGATGGAGAGAACATACTATAATGTAGGGATGAGATGTTTTTAATTGGGTGAACCATCATAGGGCATATAGTTATTGAGGTTCAACTGCGAGAGAGAGTGGAAAAGCAGTTTGGAGAGAGACAGGGAGTACCAATAGGTATGGCACTATTTTCACATTTGAGAGGCGGGGTGAGGACATGGAGTTCCCTTCTCAGACCATAGATTGCATATGCAAAGTTTGAGAATCTATAGCCTATACAGTGGGGAGAAGGTGCATATGTTATATATGTTAGGACCACGTCAGAGTATGATCACTTGTTTGCAAAGTATAGAACCATTCCCTTGAAAAATCTAGATGTTCCAATGCTGAGGTTGTGAGTTCCTAGATCTGATGATGAGGATAGGAGTGAAGAGGAGGATGAGGATGAGGGAGATGAGGACAATAGTGCTAAGGATAAGGATGAGGGAGATATATGCAACATTGATTCAAGCAATGATGATGGGGAATATGATGATGATGGTCTTGATTATATGCCCATGCTGATGGAGGAGGGTAGAGAGGATCTATGAGATGTTGAGGATATACAGGTGCCTAATGATAGGGATGAGACATACATGCAATAGAGACAACACATTGAAGAGTTGACTTTCCAGATAGACAGATTTACTCTAGAGAGGAACATAGATCATGCAACATGGGTTACAGAGAAATCAATGCTCACATCATAGTTAGATAGTTTGAAAGTAGAGAGAGATGCCTTGATCACCTCTTGAGACAACTTTTTCTAGAGCACAGAGGCAAGAGGAGTCACAAGCATTCATCGAAATCATTACAGATGTCAGTATGCATAGGATAGAAGAGATGTTAGAAAACTCTTGGGAGGAAAAGAGATACTAGCGGTGCATATATGAGAGATGTATCACGAGAGCAGTGGGCACCGAGCTATAGGGATTCTTCTAGAAGGTCACATTCTATGAGGACACAAAGAAACAAAGGAGTGCTAGGACTGAGGGGACCGCCTATGTCAAGGTAGTAGGCAAGAGGGGATTCATCCTCTAGATAGGGAAGAGAGCAAGAGGATCGAGAGAGTAGAGGCTGACATGGAACTCTCTCTAAAAGAGGGACATTTTTCATAGACATACAATAAATTGTGAGCCTATGGGCCTTAGTGTATACAAATACCTTGATTTTTGTACTCTGATTCTTTTTGAGATACATATGATATGCAAATACTTTATGATGATTTTACTTATGTACATGATAGATACTTATGCATATGTTTTTACTTTCATGTTATATGATGATGCTTAGATATTTCAATGCATTTCTTTTATGTAATATATACTTGCATGAATGCAATATTTTTTTTATTTTTGGAGCTTTAAAAATGGATGAATGCAAAATGCATATTATTTTTAGAAATTTTTCTTGTTAAATGCATGGATGCAGGATGCACATCTTTTTGGTGTACCATAGTACTAGACCAAGACGACTGCGAGGAGTGACAAATTAGACAAACAAGTGTTAGTAAGAAGTGAAACTTGCTTCCATAAGTGCATTTATTTCATAAGAGCTTTATTTTTTATATGGGAAACATGGAAGTGACGCACCATGACATATAAAGTTAGGGCGATAATACAATCCTTTTGCATAAACAAGAATGATGAAAACAGAGAGTGATCCTCACTCACCCTAAAGAATACAAACAACATGGCCCAGAGATTCATGGAACATCCAATAAATAGAAGACAAAACAAAAACATCGATCATGAAGCATCTTGGTCACTCTCATAACTCAATAATATCATCAAGTAGCATACAAACATGTCCAAAAGAAAACCAATAAAAGATAAAACACTCATTGGAATAATGTGAGCCAACAACCATTTTAATCCTTTTGTTACTTGCATTTAGTGTTCTTGTTGAAATTTATTGATTGACATATTGAAAAGGTTGATAGGTTGGATAGGTTGATTGGCTGATATGTTGGATAGGCTTATTGATTGATAATCAAAAGATTGAACAAATTTGGCCAGATTGTGTTTGATGGAACTTGATGTCATTAAGCCCATTATGATGAGTCTTAGATTGATGCCTGCATGCATGATGATCATTCTAGAAAAGAAAGACAAGTATGTACAAATTTATTGTAGATTTTTAAGAGATTTTTCAATTTTTAGGTTTTCTGAAAATATTTGGACTTTTATTGAGAACATTTTTTTCAGGATATTGTACAACTTTTATGATTTTTTCATGACTTTTTATGCTTTTTAGGGATTTTTT
The DNA here is from genome assembly GCA_018584345.1 of Thuja plicata. NCBI lineage: Eukaryota > Viridiplantae > Streptophyta > Pinopsida > Cupressales > Cupressaceae > Thuja > Thuja plicata. Next base: position 2,995,531 of record MU224675.1, on the reverse strand, counting down.
CCATCATCATATTCAATTTTTATGGTCTTTTTTTCCAGGATCATATTCCATTTATAGGATTTTTTCAGCTTCATATTTAGAGTTTTAGGATTTTTTCAGGACACTATAAAACATTTTTTGAATTTTTTAGGTCTTTATTCAAATTTTTAGGGTTTTTTTAGGTATTTATTATTTTTTAGGTCTTTATATAATTTTTTTAGGTCTTTAATATTTACAAGTTGTTACATCCAATCTGAAGAAGTGATTAACCCCATGGAATACTATGTTGGGGGATTTTCCCCCAGTTCAAATTCAAGCAATGCGTAAGAACTCTACCCCCAGACAGAACACAGACTTCATTCAGAGACTAAGGACAAGATATGTACAAACTAGAAGTACCAAGGAGGGGACAAAGAAATATCAACTAGCTACAAGTCATAAAGAGGCACTAGGGTTGATGAAAGGAGAAGGATGTGATCAGGGAAGTAAATATTAGATAGAATCATGATAGAAATTGGAGCAAAAACTTATTACACGTAGTGCCTGTTTGCCAGGTTTTTATTGCGGTACTTTCCCAAAGTGCCTGTTTACCTGGTTTTCACTTTTGGACAAAATGCTCTCTTTTAGTTCTAACTTTGCATGCCAAGACGCCTGTTTACCAAGTTTTCATCAAGGAAACCATTTTTTTTCTTTTTTCCCTTTTTAATAACTTTTTTTCAAGAACCTTTTGTAATTTTTTGTTACTTTTTTCAGGAACTTTTTGCAATTTTTTTGTACTTTTTTTCAGGAACTTTTTGCATTTTTTTGTACTTTTTTTTTTCAAGATCGTGTGTAGTAATTGTGAAGGTGCATACTATTAACTTCTTCTAACAATGGTTCTCCCTCTGGAATTGTAAGTTGATAAACTCTAGACCCAAATAGTACAGTGACTATGTAGGGTCCTTCCTAATTTGGTTAAAATTTACTAGGCTTCTCTCTGAGCTGTTGGGTTTCGCAATTCATTTTTTAGAACCAAATTTCCAACCTCAAAATAAGGGACTCTAAATTTCTTGTTTTAGCTCCTTTTGAGGAAATTTTTATATGATTACAAGTGGACTAAAGTGGCTTTTCTCTTCTCATCTAGCATTTCAAGCTCAAGTAACCTTGAGACTCTGTATTGTTCATTAGTGAAAATGTGTTGCAATGATACACTCAGTGATGGAATTTTAACCTCACAAGGTAAAATGGCCTCAACGCCATAGACTAGAGAGTGTGGTGTTTCATCAGTGGGGGTGCAGATGCTAGTTCTATAGGCCCAAAGAGATGGATTCAATTGTAGTGTCAATCTCGACCAACATCATTGACAATCTTTTGAAGGATTTTGATAATTATTTTCTTTGATGCCTCAGCTTGGTCATTGACTTGTGGATAGTAGATGCTAGAAAATCCATGGCATATTTTTAATTTCTCACAAAGCTCTATAACATATTTATTTTGAAAAGGGCTACCATGATCAGTGATCATAGCCAAAGAGAATCCATAGCGATATATGATACAATTTAAAATGAATTTGGAAATCTTCTTGCCTGTGATATTAGTCATATGGATGGCCTCAACCCACTTGGTGAAATATTAACTTATAGTTATGATATACTTGTGTCTATTAGAAGAAAGAGGGATAATCTTTCCTATGAGATAAAATTCCCATTGAGAGAAAGGTCATGGAGATACAACTGGCTGAAGATCTTGGCATGAAGTAAATTTATATTTATTTGACATTTGTAGCATTTATTTGCAAAGTTATGCCTATCTTTCTCTATAATAGGACAATAATATCCAACCCTTACTAGCTTTTTGGCATGACTTAAACCATTGAAATGACCTCATAATATAGCGTCATGTACCACATTTAAATCTATTTCATCTTCTCTTAAATTGAGGCATATGAGGAGGGTTTGGTCAAAGGATCTCCTATAAAGGGTATCACTGACAATGACATACCTAGCATCTTGAAAGATAAGGGCTCGATATTTGTTCTTGGATAGGTCAGGAGGTAAAATTTGGGTATGCCAGTAATTGTAAATATCTTGGTACTAAAGGGAATTAGGACCAACAATATCACACATAAGCTTAGATTGCAGAATATGAAATGTTGAAATCAATACCTGATCCACAAGAAATTTAAAATGTTCTTCATTGTTCGGCCTATTAATCATGGAGGTGATAGTTATCATAGCATCACCATGTTTTTTATGTACCCTAGAAAGTTGGTGAAAGCTTATTGTAACAAATTTATCTTTTAGGAAATCTACCAGCTATTTGTAGGGTATCAATTTTTCATCTTTTATTTCATAGTCATCATTTACCTGATGAATGACTAGTTGATAATCGCCATTAACTTTGAGATGTTAAATTTTCCATTGAATTTCATGTTCGAGACCTGTGATTAGAGCCCCATATTTAGCGATGTTGTTTGTGCATTCAAATGCAATTTTATATGATTTTGGTATGATATCGCCTTGTGGAGTTACAAACATGATGCCTGCTCCTGATCTATTTCTGGTATGTGAATCATGAAAATAGAGATGCCATTCATTAGAAGCTGTGAGGGTGAAAATAGATTCATCTAGAAATTCTAAGAGCAATGGGTGATCATCCAGGACTGGTGCTTCTGAAAGATGATCTTCTATCACCTGGTCTTTAATTTATTTGCGATTCACATATTCAATATCGAATTCACTTAGAATCATTACCCATTCAACTAGGCATCCAGTGAGAGATTCTTTTCTTAGAAGATAATGATAGGGAGGCTCCTATCCTATATTCAGCTTGACTCTTCTCAAGTTCACTTTCTAGACCTTATAAGGGTTTACTTCTCAACATTAACCTTGGAGAACACTCTTTGTTTCTTCTCCCAATCCCAAGGGCCTCTCTACCAAAGGTAACTCATTTCTTTCTTAAACTCACAGAGTAAGTTCACTCCACTTACACTAAGTACTTGTCAGACACTATGCAGGATTATTTTGTCTCTTTTTATACTAATTCAACTAGTCTTGAAGTTATTTTTCCCGTCCTTCTCACTCTTCTCTAGTCGAGTTCAAAATTCATTGGTTTAAGGGCTAGTAGCCCTATTAGCCCTAATTTGATCCAAAATCATTATAACTTTAAAAAATTACTAAATAACCCCTTAAAAGTCACTGATATTGACACCCTTCAATATTTTTAGGGTTTGGTGTCACCAAGCTATTTGTACAGTCCTTTTTCTAGACTTGGTCTTTTTCCTTAAAATAGGTCTAATTGCATTATTTCTAAGAAATCATTAATGAAATGGGTTCACAAACTCATGGAACTGGTTATAGGGCTTTTCCAATCCCTAAAAAATACTCTCTAACCATTGGATTCCTCAATCCAATCCAATCTTTCACTTAAACACTGGTTGTCATGAACTTGCTCCTAGCCGAGTATCCACTATCTCGCCTAGGGAAAGCTCTTAAAAATGGAAAATGCAACTTCCAAAAACTGTAAAAAAATATAAAAAATGTATAAGGGCTCTACTTTCCATCCTCCATGGGCCAACAAGATCCCATGGTGCGAGTTCATCATAGAGCCATATTTACATACACAACCCCTACACTCGCAGTGAACAGTCTAGGGGGGTTTGATTTTGTTTAAACAACCAAAACTATGCCAAAAATCACAAGAAGTATTTAATATGCAAGGAAAAAAGTATAAAAAACTATTCTACACATTAAAAAAAGTTCTTCAATCCATATTCACTGAATTCAAACTAAATCCTGCAAGCTGTGTACAGTAACAAAAAACTATCAAGAACTCCTTGGAAAACATATCCAAAATTTGTCCAACATTTGTAAAATGCTTGGAAAGCCCTTATATATGTCCCATGGACTCATAAAAACTACCTATATTGACCCATAACTTCCATTAGGGCATATTCTAAAACTTGTCCAAATGTTGTCATGCAACATTGGAAAGTTGTAGAGTTTCTCAAGCAATATTTTACAACTTTTACATCTTTCATTGTTTTAGTGCTCTGACCCAATGAATGGGTTCCACAAGGCTTCTAGGCTGACCCTATACCTAATTAAACCTCAAATAAGTCCTTCTAAGCACTATAAGTTCCATTTCCACATATGACCACAATTGGCTTCCAAAACATAGAAATGATCTTTAGGACCAAATTAACCACAAAAAAAACACAAAATTACTAAATAACACAACCAAAATGTTATTTATGTACAAGACCCTAAGAAGGTCTTCCAAACCACAAACTAAGAGTTAACCAGCCCTAACCCCTAGGTGCTCCTGCACCATGCTCCCTCTGAACAAAAGAAGTTAAGTTATATCTGGAGACAATAATGAAGAATCTATTCCTAGCTTCTTGAATTTAGATTCTACATCCCATGCAACCTCTGCTTTAAGTAGGTTTTTCCATTTGATGAGATGCTCCATATACTCTCCATGTCTGGTCTTCTTATTCACTCTTGAGTCCAAAATATTTTATGCCCATGGCTTGCTCTTGGTGGAAAGGCTACATCAACAATGAATTTTCTTGTATCAGAAGTATTCTCAGTCTCCTCTGGCATAGTGTTGGTTGTATTTCCTATTTTTGCTAGTTCTCCTTGTTCCTCATCTTGCCTTCTACAAAATTTTAGGTGTTCATGTTAAAAACTTGCCAAAAATTGCTAAAACCCTGAAAAAGCCTAGTATCCAAGTATTACACAATGCATTTGAAACCCTATGACATGTCTTATGTTTCACCGTTACCTTTTTCAAATACTTAAGAAATGTGCTTTAAGTTATGTCGCCTCATCGCGTTACCCAGGACGAATATGCCAAATGCTTTCCCGACTTTGCTTGTCCTTTATGTCGCGTAGTCTCGTTAAAAAATAGAATATTCCTTCAGCTTCTCAAGACTTAGCGATATCTTATTAGTCGGGTAGTCGTGGGATATCCGTGTTATAAGCTTTAAAAAATGGGACCCACTGTTAGTCAGGTGATCGCAAGAGAAATCAGCAGTTATGACAAATGTTCTCAGACTTCGCGATTTACTTCATGTCGCGTTGTCGCCAGATCAGCCCAAGGTTCACGGTTAAGTTTTACTTCAGTCGCATGGTCTCGAGATCAAATGGCGGTTAAGGGTTAACAGCTTAGACTATGTGACTAACCATTTGATGTTTGCGGCATTACTCAGTCGGGATGTCACCAAAACAGGATGATGACTCAGCTCTTCAGTATGTAACAAGTAAAACCAATGAGCAGTTGACATCTGTCATAATGTAAGTGGATTGTTGGGAGGTCACCAGAAGAGAAAAATAGATTGAGCGATTTCTAGACTAAGGTATGTTACCTTCGGTCGTGAAGTCTCTGAATGACTTTAGGGTATGTAAAAATATTAAGCGATTACGCACCGACCATTAGATGAAGGAATGAAAAGATCTGACGGTGGTCATGATATCTGGAGAAAAAAGTGTCCCAGGGAAAACGTCCTCCTAACTTGGCGATTAGGGTATGTCGCAAAGTCGCTATAAACAGAGAAGGGGTACTTTTTAATGTTGAGGTCAAGTTAAATTTATCTCCCGACTGGGCGACTAAAGGTTGTCGTGTGGTCTTGAAATGAAAAGTGAGCATCCAGCAACAAAGCAATAACTATGGAGGTTAATAGTAATGGCTAGTCGCCAAGTCTGGGAAAGAATGATGAGTTAGGGCTAACTCCATGCGACTTTGATTTCAGTATTGTTGCCTGATCGCTAGATGACTTGAGTCAGCCAAGGTAAAGAAAATACATTGTCACCAAGTCTGAGAATGCAACCATAGTTAAGAACAAGGGCTCATGACAAAGAGACTTCCTTCAGTCGCGTGGTCGCCTGATTACGAGATCTAAAAAGTGGCGGCAGGTGGTTGACATGACAGGATGAATCACTCGGCGGCCAATCAAATACTTGAATTTTGATTACTGTGCACAAAAGGTAGCTAGGATGTATGACAGAGAATGAATTAAAAGATGACATGTCAGCTGTCTTAAACATTTTATGATGGCACCAAGGATTCATATTTGAAAATTTGATTTCCTGTCAACTTCGTGCAACTACGGCTAGGTTTTTCAAAGCTCATGACATGACAACTTAATGGCAGAACTGACATTTCCAAATTATGAGCTATGTACTCTGAATCATATGGCTATAAACAGATGATTGTGCATTCATTCTTGTTCACCGTGCTTTCAATTTTTCAGAGCCTGGTTGATTGTTTTCAGTGAAAAGTGATATTTTGAGCAGTTGCAGTGTATCCAAAGTAAGCAGAGATTTTTTAAAATTTATAGAGGATTGTGCTCAGAGCAAATAGCTGATATTGGAGATTAGATTTGTTCCAATATAGGTTGAAGGAAATAATTTCAAAGTGCTTGCAGAGATGAGTAGGGCTGTGAGCATTGCTTCAACAAGTGGAGGCAGTGGAGAAGAACAAAAAGGAAAACCTAGCTACTCTGATGAATTTCTTCAGCTTTTGCCAGGTTCAACACAAAATAGAAAGATTGATGCAGGTGTCTTCAAGGATGATTTCAAGGACATCAGGGATGCTGCAACCCTAAGCACAATAGGTTACTCTCTTTTTACTTATTTTTATAAAAATTCTGATAAGCCTATCCCTATTTCAAACCCTTGGACATGTGGTCTAGGTAGGTTATTAGTTCCTGATGTATTTCTAGATGTTGACCTATTTCTTAACCTAGAAAATCATCATGATGCCCTTACAAAGACCATCAAAAGGGATGATGGCACTACCTTGTTGATTTTAAACAGAAACTCTTTCATGCAAGCCTTTGGCTTATTCAGTTCCATGTCTACCAAGATTGACATGAAAAGGCAAGAAAAGAGGTATAGTGCCAAGCCAGGAATTGCAAGGAGCTTGTTGCAGAAGCATATGCCAAAAGAATTGAGGGATCATTTAGGTCCTAAGGCTGAACCATATCCATATTATTATAAGGACCTACATTTTTATATCAAGTACAATGCCTATGCCCTTTGCAGAGTATTGGGGATAGATGGAGACGCAGAAAGAATAGGTCATGGTATTTTAATGATGGTTTTAGACTTACAGGAGGTGCATTCAAGCACCAGCTATGACTATATTCAACACATAATTGATCAGATGCACGAGGGTTTTATTGTAGCACAGAAGAAATTGAAAAACCCTAAGGAGAAGGAGCCAAAATTCTTGCATTATTCAGTCCTAATGCACCTTCTCTTGTATTTCAATTTTGCAATCATGGATCCCCACAATTTATCCCCTCAAAGA
>MU224675.1:2959083-2985291 GCA_018584345.1 Thuja plicata | reverse complement strand
ACTTTGTATGTATGCTTTTCTGTGTTAAATTTTATCAGGTATTCGGTAACACTCTGGTTATAAGGTAACCATTTAATTGTTTACAAGTTTCTTTCAAGGAAAGAATTAAATGTTGTAAGTGATTTCACAGAGCATACTACTTTGTTAAGGATTTGATACAATAGTCTTGAGGTAACAAGATAGTTTGTAAGGAAACCTATCCTAATTGTTTGAACTGTAAGGCAGTTCAGTGTATTTTGTTTCTATGATACCTTTGCTTATTATTGACTCTGTAGCCCAAAGGATAGGCACTGGTTCAGAAAATAGTCTGATTATCTATCTGTGTCTAAGATATTCCAAGCTATCAAAACCAAATCAATTAAAATACTCTGTTACTAAGAACAAACAAACTGAAATTGTGAAGGACCTCTGTCAGCAGGGTACTGTCCATATTAGTGATTCCTTGAAGAGTGAATCAATTAGGTTGTCCCTCCTACAAGAAAAGGAAGAAGGATTGAAATCCTTGCATCACTGGTTTTTGTCATATTTAAGATTATGATTTGTATGGTTAAACCCTATATATGATTATGCTTGGTCATTTACAAGGTGAATTATAAGTTGGTTAAGTAAAGATATATGACAAATCAGTGTCCACATCAACAAATACCGTGTTAACAGCAATCTTTAAAGGTAAAACCTGCCTGAGTATTTGTGGAGCTCAAAAATGAAGAAGGACCTTATCCAGTCCTTAGCAATTAGGATTTTCTTGTCTCTGAATCAGAATTAGAAGGTACAAGGTTCAAATAGACATTTCAAGCATTGTGGTTCATACAAGAAAAATCCCTAACACATAGGACCTTTATACTTGACCAAATATTGTATTGAAAATAGGTGAGATTGCTAAATCTTTAGGTAGATCTATTCTATAATAATTCAATCCATATTTGGCTAGGATTTTACAAGGCCCTATCCTTATCATCTATATTTTACTAGGTATGCCTTTCTTCAATATAGCTTTATTTAAATGCACCATAACCAAGTCTCCCACTACAAACTGTAACTCTTTCTTCTTTTCATCCACTTTGGCTTTAAGTCTTTGAGTGGCTTCTGTTAGGGTCTTCTTCACTTGATCATGCACCTATTTCATTGATTGTGTGAAACCCTCTACATGTCCACTTATACCCTCCATTCTTCCTAGGTCTCTGAGCTCACAAACACCTCTAGGATGTACCTCATTAACAAAATAAAAAGGGCTTTTACCAATGGTTCCATTAACACTGTCATTGTAGGAAAACTCTTCCTATGGTAGTACTTGATGTTAGAGTAATTATCTATTTACACTTATTAATAGATCACTTTGATTTAATTATTAAGTTATCTATTACTCTATTTTTACTTAAGTTGTCTCTTAGGTGCATATAATTAATATTTTATATTAATTATTATGTGCAACCTATCTTTTTACCTTTTTACGGTTTCATTCACCTTATAGGTTGAACTCTTGTAATTATTGTTAATTATCTTGGAATACAATTTCTCTCACACCGCTGATATTTTCCAAGCCTTTGATTTTTGTCTCTTTGGCTTCCTTTCAACAACAGGCTATTTGCAGAACTGTGAAGTTGGATTTATCAACTTCTACATAGTATCAGAGCTTCCCTACTGCTACCTAGTTTGGAGGTCTTGAAGTCATTATTCGAAGACAAAAGCCATAGCTTCTCTGGGGTTTTTTCTTTAATCTGGAGGAGGCATTTTTTCCTGGAGAATTTTGAGAAAAAAAGGAGCCATTGTGCTCAAAGGGCCTGGGAAATCAACTTTTCATATAAAGTTAGCCATATTCGGCCACAGTAGCTTTTGGGAAAAAAATTTGCCCCTTAGAGCTGTACGACATGCTACCCGAGGAAAGAAAAATTTAAAAAAAATAAAAATAATGCCCTTTAGGGCATTCTACGAAGTGCAACCCACCGCGCCACCCAAGCTCGGCCCGCACTCGACCCTCCGCCGGCGCATCGCTCCCACCACCGCCTGGCCCTCCGCTAACGTAGCACCACCCGGGAGCCACCAGGAACCACCTTTGCTGGCCAGCACCGCTGCTCCACACCATTGAATCACCACCACTGCCCTCCACGTAGACACTGACATCATCAGCCAGAAAGTGACATCACTTTCCGATGACTTTTTCAAATTTTTTGGTGACCGAAAAAAATTTTTGGTGGACAGGCCCATGACGTGCCAACGGCTGTCAAAATTTTTCCTGCATGCTAGAACCATCATTTGACCGTTAAATTTTTTTCCGTGTCTGGTTTTTTCCAGAGAGCTCTTTTTCAGAGGTGCAGTTGGTTTTATTGAGATAAATTTTGCATACGGTGTCCATTTTCAAAAAAAAAATATCACTGAAAAGATGTTTCCAAGCTAGAGATGATGATACTAGTCTCATTTGCTAATTCAGCTATTTGAGATCCTATTTTTGGCATTGAAGTAGAGGTTTCAGTTTCCTCCACCTCTGCATCTAGCATCCAGGTTTTCTTCTAGTTTTTTTTTGTGCTATCTATAATTGTTTCTTTGGTGTACGGGGGATAGGATTATATAAATTATGGGGAGTGCATTTTCCTTTTTGTACTTTACTTCATAAAAGACCCTTCTACTTCCATCTTATTCTTCTCTCAATGTCAAACCCCTCTATGGCCCGGCTGACACCACACAATTATCACACCTAGAAAGCACACATGACTAGGCTACTTATGTCATGTGGCTTATGGTCATGTCTGGATGAACACCAACCTATCTTGCAACACCCTTTTGAGGTTCTTCAGCACAAAAATAAAATGGATGAAGCCATGGGCTTCTTTGCACTAAACATCTTTGACAGTCTCCTGTTTCACCTGGATGGTTTCATCACTCCTCGGGCTATTTGGGGTAAGTTTTCAGATTTTTTTGGCATAGTGAATGAGTTCAGGGCACTTCAGCTTGATGCAGAGTTGACCACTTTCACTCTTACCAGCTTTCCCACTATGGAGGACTTCTTGATGAAGTTCAAATCTCTGCATTCATTTTTGCAAGGATGTGAGAGGAACAAGACAGATGATGAGTGTATCTTCCTGATACTCTCAAATTTGAGAGGATAGTATCATATTTTTTGTTTCACTTTCTTCTCCACTATGGATGCTTTGGGTGCTAGACACACCATGCCTTCTTTTGAGACATTCTATGATCAGTTGACATGGGAACAGGCAAAGATCCAATAGATGGATGCTTGTGGCTCTTCAAGTCAAGCATTGGTTTCTCAGTCCTCATTGGGGAAACCAAAATAGAAATCCAAACTGAAGAAAGATTCAACAGGCAATGAGTATTCCTCCAAACCTACATAGAAACCTGATTCAAAACCTCCAGCTGACCCTTCCAAGGGTAAATCTTCTTTGAATTCTACTAATTCTACCTCCAAGACTAAGAAGAAATCAGTTGAGACCTGTAGTTTTTGTGGAAAGGATGGAAATCCTATTTCCCGATGTTGGAAATGTTTGGAGGCTTTAGAGGAAGCCATGTAGGAACATCACATTTCTTCTCTTTATTCCACATCCTCCCCTGTAGGGAAAGGTCATGCTCTTACTACACAAGCAATGACTTCTGGGCCCACCTAGATTTTGGATTTTGGTGCCTCTTACCACATGACTCACACTTAGGAGTTGGTCACCTCACTTGATACTTGTGCCACTTCATATATTACTGTTGGGAACTCATCACATCTTTTAGTTTTGGGTTCTGGTTTTGTTGCATTAGCTGGGGGTTCTCTTCAGGATGTTCTTGTTGTCCTTGACATCTTGACAAACCTATTGTCCATCTATCAGATTTTCCACTCTGGATCTGGTAAGATAGTTGAGTTCTCACCACATGATGTGGTTATTCAAGACTTACATGATTCTGATTTGATTGTGGCTACTGGGAGTGTTGACTCTGCATCCCTCCTATACAGATTTGATGGATTTGTGTCTTCTAATGGCACAGGTTCCTATCTTATAGCACATGTAGATTTAGTGATCAGACTTTGGCATGAGCATTTGGGCCATGTCAATTACAGATATCTTTAGCAGATGAGCACACATGCACTTTTTCTTGGGCTTCCATAGATTTCTTGCACTGGTGGTGTTTTTTAGGGTTGTGTTCTTGGAAAATAACATAGGGATCCTTTTCCTCATGGACAAGCTACTCATGCTTTGGCACCATTGGAGTTGATTCATAGTGACCTCATGTAATTTCCTACTCCTTTTTTTGGTCCTAGATATGTGCTCACTTTCATTGATGACTTCTCCAAGCGCACATGGGTGTACTTTTTGAAGTACAAGTCTGATGTCTTTGATTAATTTTGAGTCTTTAAGACATTTGTGGAGAAGCAGTTTGGTCTTTCTATTCGGAGGATATGCAAAGATAATGGGGGGAGTATGTGAACCAAGCTTTCAAGGATTTTTACTTTGAACATGGTCTTTAGCATCAATTTTTAGTGCCCTACACCCCTCCGTAGAATGGTGTGGCAGAGAGAAAGAATAGAACACTTCGGGAGATGGCTAATTGTATGATACAATCCAGGTCCATGGATTCATCCTTTTGGGCAGAGGCAGTCAATTGTGCCAGCTACATTCAGAATCAGATATCCCATAAGGTAGTTCAACATATGAATCCTGAGGAGGCTTGGTCTCATGTCAAGCTTGATGTATCTTCATTCTGAGTTTTTGGTAGTGAAGCATGGGCATTTGTGCATGATGCTCAGAGGAGAGAAATGGAGTAGAAGAGATGACACCTCATTTTTGTTGGCTACTGCAAGGATGTTAAGGCATACAGGTTGTTTGATCCTAATTCTAGAGAGGCCCTATTTTGACAGGATGTCCAGTTTGATGAGTGCCTTCATGTAGTAGATACCCTGCTTCCAAATTCTACTTCACTTACCACTACTCCCTCATCCCTTCCAGTTTCTTTTCAGGATGATGAGGATGATGAGGATGATGATCTTAGTGATCCTCATTTACCTCCACCACAAGATCCTCCACCGATGCCTAGTTGGGCTCATGTTACAGTTGAGGCTACAAGATCTGTGGCTGGTGGCCCTTCCATCTCCCATCGCACCCGGTCTCATATTGTGGGTTCTATTCTTCTGAGTCCTGCTATTTGTGGTGATCCTCAGACATTTGCAGTAGCAACAGGACATACTAAGTGGGATAGTCCTATGGAGGAGGATTATTCTTCTTTGATGAAGAATCATACTTGGGATCTTTGTTCTCTTCCTAAGGGAAGAAAGTTAGTGCAATGAAAGTGGTTGTATCGTACTAAGTATGTTGCTCATGGTTCTATTGATAAGTACAAGGCACATCTTATTGTGAAGTTTTTTTCATAGGTTGAGGGTATTGATTACACTGAGACATTTTCCCCTGTCACCAAGATGAATTCTATTCACCTTGTCTTATCCCTCGCAGCTTCTCAGGGATGGCCCATTTTTTAGATGGATGTGAAGAGTGCATTCTTGCACGGTGATCTTATAGAGGAGATTTACATGGATCAATCTCAGAGATTTTTGTAGGATTCCTCCTTGGTTTGCAGACTTCGGCATTCTTTGTATGGTCTCAAATAGGCCCCTCGGGCTTGGTATGAGAAGATGGACTCCTTTATATTTTCTACAGGCTTCACACGCTTCCATTCCAATCCTATAGTCTACATTCAGTATCTTGAGGATGAGGTTTTGATCCTTGTGCTATATGTTGATGATCTTCTCATCATAGGTAGCTCATCTTCTATGATTCAGGATGTTCAACGCGCATTGATGGAGTAGTTTGAGATGACTGATCTTGGTCCGTTACACTTCTTTCTTGGTCTATAGATTGTTCAATCCTCTGCTGGGAACTTTGTTTTCCAGAAAAAGTATGCTCTTGACATGCTTTGACGCTTTGATATGCTTGATTGCAAGCCTACTCCCACACCTTTTTAGTTGGGTTTTACCTTGTCTACCTCTTGTACTTCACCTTCAGTAGATCCTACATTGTATCGGTAGTTGGTTAGCAGTTTGTTGTACCTGACACACACATGTCCTGATCTTTCCTCTGCAGTTGGTCTTGTCTCTCAGTTCTCACATGAGCCTCATGAGAGTCACTAGCAAGCTGCCAAGCATATTTTGAGATACATTCAGGGCACTCTTATGTATGGCATTCATGACACATCAGGTAATCCTCACATTGTTGGCTTCATTGAATCAGATTTGGCTGGTGATGTTGATGATCGGAAGTCTACTTCTAGCTTTGTCTTTTTTCTTGGCTCTAGTCCTATCACATGGTCATGCAAGAAGCAGAAAGCTCACGCACTTTCATCTGTAGAGGCTAAGTACAGAGCTACAGTGCATGCTAGTCAGAATATTTTATGGCTTCGACAGTTGATGACTGAGTTTGGTTTTCCTCTTGATCATCCCACTATTCTGTGGTGCGATAATCAGAGTGCTATTCACATTTCCTACAACCCGGTGGAGCATCAATGCACTAAACACATTGAGCTTCATATGCATTTCATCTGTTAGTAGATTCAGGATGGTGTTCTCTCTTTAGAGTACATTCCCACTGACGCGCAGGTTGATGACATCTTCACCAAACCTTTTGCATCTCCACGCTATCTTCAGTTGCGTTCTATGCTTGGGGTTATAGAAGTTGTCCTTGGGGGGTCTTGTTGAGGCCTTCCTTCCTTCATGTTTTTTTTAACATGTTTGTTCTATCTCTTTTTGGAGAGGGGTTTTTCCCACTGGGTTTTCTCCTTTATCTCCGGTTTACAGAGATTTCCTTGTATTCGGTACCTAATCAGGCCTTGTTGTCGAGACCCATTTTTCCTACTTTCATAGCTGTGCTAGGTTAGGTTACCTCCTGAGCTTCACTTAAGGGGGGTTTTAGAGTAATTATCTATTTACACTTATTAATTAGATCACTTTGATTTAATTATTAAGTTGTCTATTACTCTATTTTTACTTAAGTTGTCTCTTAGGTGCATATAATTAATATTTTATATTAATTATTATGCACAACCTAGCTTTTTACCTTTTTAGGGTTTTGATCACCTTATAGGTTGAACTCTTGTAATTATTGTTAATTATCTTGGAATACAATTTCTCTCACACCGCTAAGATTTTCCAAGCCTTTTCTTTTTGTCTCTCTGGCTTCCTTTCAACAACAGGCTATTTGCATGCAGGTGTTCTTGGTGAACTATGAAGTTGGATTTCTCAACTTCTACACTTGATCCCAAACATATCCATACTCTTTTGTCAAGAAAATCAATAGGTTACTAAAGAGTCTATTAATGACCTTTGTTTGGCCATCTGTCTAGGGGTGATAAGAAGACCCAAATGAAAGGTTAGTTCCCAATCTTTTCCATAATGTCTTCAAAAAATGGCCCATGAACTTAACATCTTTGTCTGAGACTATGCTAAGAGGAAATCCATGGATACTAATCACCTTTATGAAGAAAATATGTGCAATGTAACTAACATCATGTGTTTTCTTGCAAGGATTAAAGTGGCTCATTTTACTAAATGTGTCAACAACTACAAAGATGTTATCAAAACCACTATTATTCCTTGGTAAACCCACAATGAAATCCATGTTGATGCATTCCCATGACCTATTGGGTATTGGTAAGGGTTGATAAAGACCAGCATTAGAAGAAGTTACCTTTTATTTTTGACAAATGATACACTATTACACATACTTCCTAATGTCCTTATGCATTCTAGGCTAGTAGTAAAACCTTTGGACTAACTCAAGTATCTTATTGAAACCAAAATGTCCACTAAGGCTTCCATTATGCTTCTCTTGGATGATATTTTCCCTCATGGATCCCTTTGGCACACACAATTGACTACCTTTGAACAAAATTCCATTTTGTGAGGTATACTCCACATATTGATTGTGAAAATGGTTATTGAATTCACTACATACCTTTTATGCTTCAGGAAAATTTTCATCCTCTTTATAGAGGTCTTTGAAACTCCCCACTCCTATACTCTATAATTTCACTTCTTGTATAGTGAGAATCCTCCTACTAAAAGCATTAGCCACCTTGTTCATTTGACCCTTCTCATGCTTGATAATGAAGGTATAGGCTTGTAAGAATTCCATCCACTTAATATGCCTATTGCTTAGCTTGTCCTGTGAATTGATAAAACTTAAGGCTTGATTATCTATGAACACCACAAATTCCTTGGGTAGGAGATAATGTCTCTATTTCCTAAAGGCTTGGACTAAGGCATAGAGTTCTAGGTCATACGAGGAATACCTCTTCCTGGCCTTGTTCAATTTTTCACTATAGAAAGCTACTAGTCTACCCTCTTGGCTCAAAACAACCCCCACTGCTATATTGCTTGCATCACACTCTTAGGTGAACAATTTGTCAAAGATAGAGAGATCAAGGATAGGATGGGTGGATAGTCTTTGTTTTAACACTTCAAACCCCTTATCTACCTCCTTAGTCCACCTAAATTTATTTTTCAAACCACCCTTAATGGTATCTAAGAATGGGGCATATATTTCCCTAAAACCTCTAAGGAATTTCCTGTAAAATGGGGCAAACCCATGAAAAATTCTTACCTCTATACCAGATTTAGGAGTGAGCTAGTTGAGTAGTGCTTCCACTTTACTAGGTGATCATTTCTATTAAGGTATCAAAACCTTAGGCAGTTACCATGACCCAGGGATTGGACATCCTACTGAGAAACTATTCTCCTTTATAGAAACTCATTTAATTTATCAACCCAGGGATGTATTACTTGAAATGGGCCAGCAAAGTATATACACCAAGGATTCTTACTCAAACCATGCTATGGCTACAGGAAACAAATTGCTTTGAAAGGAAACTATTCTAAAGTTGCAGGAAACAAATTGATTTGAAAGGAAACTATTCTAAAGTTGTAAAGAATGATGGAAAGGAAATGCAGAAGTGGAATTACTTGAAGGGACACTACAACTTGGAAACATAAAGACTTGAAAACACAATTATAATGCTTCAACAGTTCTGCCTCTTTGGCTGCAAGAAGTACTGGACTATCCTATGGCTTTAGCTGCAAGAATTATGTTAACACCAGAATTACAATACCAAGATGCAGGAAACTTAAACTACATGAAAATGATCCTAAATAGATAACATAGATTCCTCACCAATTGGGCCCCCTTGAGTGAGTATCCAAACTCAATTATATTGAACTAAAGATTAACACTTCACTTTCTATTGATAAAAAATGAATTACAAGATTCAACTGTAAAGAAACAGAATCTAAACTATAACTAATAATGCCCTCCTTCTCATGCAAGAGTGGGGATTTATTTAAAGAAGGAAAAACATCTAACTGCTATCTAATCATGCCATAAACATAGGTGGAGATTTTATTACAATCCTATTAAAAATGAAAGGAAACTATGA
Organism: Thuja plicata; assembly: GCA_018584345.1. Lineage (NCBI taxonomy): Eukaryota > Viridiplantae > Streptophyta > Pinopsida > Cupressales > Cupressaceae > Thuja > Thuja plicata. Next base: position 2,975,880 of record MU224675.1, on the reverse strand, counting down.
AACTGGAGATAGAATAGATCTGGGAAAGAGGAAGAACTATTTTAACAACAAATCTAACTTCCCACTCTCTCCTATATTTCTTCAGAGAATTCATTATGTTGTCTCGGTCTTTGCTTGACTACTGCCACCTTGATCATCCTGAATCCACTTGCTCATGTCACGCTTGAGGTTTCTCCTTGTGCACTTGTTGTAAGACTGGGTCGAGCGTCCAACACACAAGAATGTTTTACCTAGTCAAGGTGACGGTTTCTAAATTGATGTGTTGCACTCCAGATGCTAGGATAGAGAAATTTATGATAACAAACACCAAAATACTCATACATCATTCATATTTAAGCAACTAACTCATTTCAAAGAGACATAACCATAATTCCAAAATAAGTAATATAGAATTTTCATCCAAGCATAGCGTATTTAAGTGTCTTTAAACAATACATAGGTCTAGTGGAAGCATGCCACATAATAGCAAATATGAGTAAAAATTATTTGGAAAAGTATGATGAAAAAAGGGAAAAGATCTTAGTAAAAGCTATGATAGGGTTTCTAAAGTATAGCATTAATATGCCTTATCATTTTTGCCCCCCTATGAAGATTAATGCCTGTCCTCGGGCACTGAAACATTTTGGATCTTTGCAAGTACTCAGATGAATTACTAAATTAATTACAATGTAACATATAATAATGTCAAGTGAAATAAAAAATGTTTCAAACTATGAATGAAGGCATACCTGGAGAATAATCATGTGTAAATGCCTAAATATGGAAAGATCAAATGATGTGTGGTGAGAAAAAAGTAATGAGTGGTGCAATGATGATAGGACACGAGTGAATATGGTAGAAAAAGGTGATGGGATATGATGTGATGGTGGCTTTCTTATGGAAAAAGAGATTTTCATGGGAAATGAAAATTTTGTTATGACTATTTTTGAATGATGTCAAAGAGATGACCAAAGTGAAAATTCACTCTGATTTGCTACAGGAAAGTCTTCAGCTACTGGAGGTCCATTGGTTGTAGGAAAGTCTTCAGCTGCAAGAGGTCCATTGGCTACAGGAGGTTCGACCATGGCAGGATGAAGATCAAATTGCTGCAAGAAATCAGACTTAGTGGTTGGCTTATGGTACAAACGGAGTCTGTTACCATTGACAAATAACTTGAAGCACATAGGATCAATTGTAGACAATTGGACTTCCATTAGAAAAAACTTTGTCAACCTCATAAGGACCAATCCAATGATTTGTAAGCTTACCTTTATTTTCTTGAAACCGAGAGTCATATAGAAGTGCCCAGTCACCAGTAACAAACTGTTTATTCCATATGTGTGATTCATGCCATCTTGTGCATTTTAGTTGAACCAATTCTGTGTTCTATAAAGTTTCCTTTCTAATCTCATCCATATAATTAAGTTATAGGAGTCTTTCTTGCTGGGCTGCAGGAAGATCCAAGTTAAGCTGTAATGTTGTTCATAAAATTTTATGCTCAAATTATATGGGTATTACAACAGTCTTTCCATACACCAACTCAAAGGATGTGAAACCTGTAGGTGTCTTCCATGTTCTACGGTAGGACCACATAGCTTCTTGTAATCTGCTACTCTAGTATGTCTTGTATAACTTAAATGTCTTAGTCAGGAAGGCCTCGACCTCCCTGTTGGTGATCTATGCCTGACTATTTTCCTAGGGATGTTATGGACTAGACTTCCTATGGTGAATGTTGTATTCCTCCATAAGTGTAGTTATCAGATTAGAAGTGAACTAAGCTCCCTAATTTGTGACCAATTCCTATGGAAGACCATTCCTGGTAAATATTTCCTCATATAAAAACTATGCCACCCTATTATCCCTAGCATGTTTCATAGCCTGCACTTCCACCCATTTAGTGACATAGTCAGTGCAAACCAAAATGTAAGAGTTGTCATTTGATGGGGGATTAATTGGTCCCACAAAATCTATTACCCATTTATCAAATGGAGAGACTATTACTTGAGGAAATAGAGGCATTTCATCTAATTTGGTGGGTCATCCCATTCGCTGACATCAATCAAACTTGCAGGTGTAATTGGTTGCATCCTTATATAGAGTGGGCCAATAATATCTAGTATTGAGTATTTTCATGTTTGTACATTTGGATGCAAAGTAACCACCATAGGGTTCATCATGGAAGGCATGGAGGATATCATATGTTTCATCCTCACAAATACACATTCTTAGAATCTGATCAGGTCCGGTGTAGAAGAGACAGATGGCTAGCCAAGAAAAATTGAATGTTTTCTCAATTTATAGCCTCTTTTCCTTGGAAGAAAAATATGGTGGTACCTTTTGAGAAACTAGATAATTGGAAATGTCAGCATACAAGGGGGTATGAGTGGAAATAGAAAATAGGTGGTCATTTGGAAAAATATCATCAATGACATGTGGGTCATTGACATTCTGTAACCTTGAGAGGAAATCAACAACTACATTTGTTTTTCCTAGTTTATCTTCTATCATGATGTCAAAATCTTGTAGGAACATGAGCCATTTGGCAAGTCCCTTTGATAGCAGGCTTGTTTACCAAATAATTCATGGTTGTATGATCAGTATGCACAAATATTGGGTAACCTATTATGTAGTGGCGAAACTTGTTCAGCGCATATATCACAACCAGAAGTTATTTTTCAGTGACTGTAGTTCAGCTCTGCACCCTACAAATTTTTTCTTATAAATTAGATGAAATGCTTTACATGTCTATCTTTTTGTTCTAGGACTGTACCTATAGCATGGTTAGATGCATCTATATATATATGGAATGGAAATGCCCAATTACATCCTCTAAGAACTAGTGCCTGATTAAGTACAACCTTCAGCTGTAGGAAGGATTCTTCACAAGATGCTATCCATAAAAAGTATGAATCCTTAGTTAGCAGGGAGTACATGGGCTGTGCTAATTTTCTAAAATCCTTAATAAACCACCTGTAATAAATATCATGACCTAGAAATCTATGGACAACTGTCTGTTTGGTAGGAGTAGGCAAGTTCATGATGACTTCTATTTTAGCTGGATCCACCTATATTACCTTAGCAAAGATGTAATGACCTAACACAACACCTTCCTTTTGTTAGGAATAACAGTCCACAAGACAACTAAGGGGGGGGGTGAATCAGTTGTAGTATAGATTATTAAACTTTAAACTTTATTAACCATATCAACAAATGCAAATAATAACACAGTAACAGACAACACCATAACACAAGATTTGTTCACAAGGAAACCCTATTTAAAGGTAAAACCCCAGTGGGAATTAACACCCACAAATGATGTACTGAGAGTATAGTATCCCTATTAAAATATATTAGCCCTGTTAGGAGCTTGTTACAACATTACTGTACACAATCCATGTTAGGAGTCAAAGGAAAATAGTAGGCTCACTGCCAAGGAACACTTCCCAAAGAAGGTTAAAGCCACCCTCAAGGATTTACAATCCACATCAAGTGTATACATCAAATACACAATCCAGTGACCTACCTGATAGAAACTATCTTTTCTTGATCAGTTCCAATGAAGTATCAACACTGCTCTCTATCCAGCAGTCAAGCTTCGTAGCTTTACAAATCTTGGATCTTCTCTTTCTCTACCACACTTTTCAAAAATGAAAAGATAACTCATATATACCCTTTTACAATAAACCATTAGGTCAGCCAGTTAAGCTTTCCTAATACATAATTAACTAGGTTGACCAATTAAGGCTTCCCATTATATAAATAATTACATAAGCCATTTCTAAGATACACACAATACCTATAATAAGTATACACCATTTAAAATTCATCACAAATAATTTTAGATCTGCAATCCACTCTCATAATTAATTTCCATGCGTTACAAGTCTAAAGTTGGCTAGGAAATAAGTCTTCTCCAAAACACAAGCCACAGCTGACGTCATTAGTACCCAAACAACAATCAAACTCAACCCATTTATCTATCATATGTTGGTTCTCCATAGAAATATATGTTGACATCAGTGACAAAACATGAATATCAACAACATGATCAGTAGCCAAAATTGATATCATCCAACAATCTCCCCCTTTGGCATTGATGGAAATATATGGGAAAATCTATATGCATCAACCCAAAAGTACTCTCTCTCTCAATACAATCTTATCAATATCCTCAACATAAATTTCCCAAAATAGTAGGTATTTTCACATAGATTCCTTCCCCCTTTGGCAGAAATAGAAAAGGGTGCCATAACTCATATGTAGTCTTCAGTATCTTTTTCAAATCTTCATGTCCGATCAGGTGCAAGATCACCCAAATGTGCTCCATAGTGTTCTCCTGCGATCACTCCCCCTAAGGAGTAGATCCATACATCAAGTCCAGAGAATAATATAGCTCTGAGATCTACTAAACTGATGCATATCTACATCATTTTAATTTCCACTGGGAGGGTCCATCACCCCAAGCATGCCTCTAAGGTATTCAAAATAATATTTTGGCAAAGGTTTAGTAAAAATATCGACTATTTGTTTCTTTGTGCTTATGTACTCCAATTTGATCTCCTTAGCAGCTACCTTCTCCCTCAAGAAATGATACTTGATAGAAATATGTTTAGTCTTTGAGTGCATTACAGGATTCTTTGACATGTTTACTGCACTTGTGTTATCATAATGAATAACCACTGCCTCCTTGAAAATTATACCAATATCTTCCAACATTTGTTTCATCCAAACAACTTGTGTGCAATTAATTGCAGCAGCTACATATTCTGATTCAACAGTAGATTGAGCAATACAATTTTTCTTCTTGCTTAACCAGGAAACCAATCTCTTCCCAAGAAAAAATGCACCACCAATTGTGCTCTTTTTTTCATCCACATTACCTGCCCAATCAGCATCATTAAAAGCTTGCAAAGTAAAATCATCAAATTTTTCATACCATTATCCATACTCTACTGTTCCTTTCAGGTATTTAAAAATTCTTTTCACAGTAGCAAAGTGTGTTTCTTTAGGATATGCCTGATATCTAGCCATAATTCCAACTACATTGGTAATATCTAGTCTATTTTGTGTCAAATATTGTAGACCTCCAGTCATTGACATGTACTTAGTCTTCCCAACACTTTGAGTCTCATCACTTTTAGTTAGTTTGTTCATTGTTATCATTGGTGTACCAATAGGTTTACAATCATCCATTCCAAATTTCTTCAACATTTCCTTAAGGTACTTGGTCTGAGATATAAATATGCCAATTTTACTTTGATTAATTTGCAAACCAAGAAAAAATTTCATCTCACCAATCATTGACATCTCAAACTCATTCTCCATTTCCTTAGCAAACTTCTTACTCATTTTATCATTTCATCCAAAAATGACATCATCAACAAAAACTTCTATAATTAAGATTCTATCTTCATTAGTTCTTAAATACAAAAAACTGTCTACATTACCTTTTCTAAAACCAATATGGAGTAGATGTTTGTCCAATCTTGCATACCATTCCCTCGGTGCTTGTTTTAGTCCATGTAGTGCCTTCTTCAATCTCCACACCATATTTTCATCATCTGTCAAAGGAAAACCATCAGGTTGCTCAATGTACACTTCTTCTTCTAGGTTACCATTCAAGAATGCAGATTTCACATCCATCTGATACACTTTTAAGTCTTTATGTGTAGCATAAGCAAGGAATAGTCTAACAACTTCCAGTTTAGCAATAGGTGTGAATGTTTCTTCATAGTCTATGCCTTCTTGTTGTGAGTAGCCTTTACATACCAGTATAGCCTTGTTTCCTACCACTGTGCCTTCCTCATCCATTTTTTTTCTGAAAACCCACTTAGTTCCAATCACATTCTTGTTATTAGGTCTTGGAACCAACTCCCAAGTATTGTTTTTCTTTATCTTCTCTAGTTCTTCTTCCATGGCTTTAGTCCAAGATTCAACTTTACATGCTTCATCAGTAGTCTTGGGTTCAGCTTGAGAAATCAAATAGATCTCATCTCTACCTTTAGATCTAGTCATCATGATTTTGTTTACATCACCAATAATTTGATTTTCAGGATGGTTTTTCTTGACATACCTTGGAGTCTTCAATGTCTCAGTAGCTTCTACATGTTCTTCTTCTTCATTCTCATACTCAATCATCAAGGGTTCTTCAGCTTCAGCAATAACTTCTCTTGTTTCTGTTATCTGACCACAATCATAAATTCTTTTCTTAATTTGAAATTTCTCATCTATTCTCACATTGGCGCTTTCAATTAGTTTTCTCAATCTTAGTTTGAAACATTTATATGCTTTAATCTTAGTAGAATAACCAAGAAAGATTCCTTCATCAATTCTAGCATCAAACTTCCCTATCTCATCATCTCTCTTGATATAGCATTTACTACCAAATATTCTAAAGTATTTCACAATAGGTGTATGATCAAACCATAATTCATAAGGGGTTTTATTTGTACCTTCTCTAATCTAAATTCTATTTAGTGTGTACACAACAGTGCCAACTGCTTCTCTATAATGAACATGTGATACATTTCCTTCCAGCAACATAGTCCTAGCAGCATCTAATATAGTTATGTTTCTTCGCTCTGCTATCCCATTCTGTTGCGGAGTTCTAGGAGCTGAAGTCTATCTATGTATTCCATTTTCTTCACAATATGTGTTAAACAGTTCTGATGTAAATTCTCCTCCTCTGTCTAATCTCAGACATTTCATCTTTAAACCAGATTCATTCTCAAATTTTTCTTATTAATAGCTTGAATTTGTCAAATGCCTCTGATTTCTCTCTCAAATATGTAACCCACATCATTCTAGAAAAATCATCAATAAAGAGTATAAAATACCTTTCACCATAGTATGATCTTGTTCTTGTACGGCCACATAGATCTGTATGCACCAGATCCAACTTCCCTTTTGTTTAATAGGCTTTTCTCTTGAAAGTGCTTATAGTATATGTCCCCATAACACATTCTCTACACATAGTGTTAGATGGATTAACAATTTTAGGTAGATCTCTTACTACTTTTGTCATACTTTCCTTCACAATGTTGTCAAAATTAACATGACAAAATCTTTTGTGCCATAACTAGGTGTCATCAATCTTTGCAATAAAACAAGTAGCTTCAGATATGTTTAGTTCAAATACATTACCTTTGGATTTCATAATAGATGCTATCAAGTCTCCTATTTTACTCTTGATAGAAAATTTCCCATTGATGAAGTTCAGTTGATAACCCTTTTCCACTAGTTGTCAAATACTCAACAAATTATGCTTAAGTCCATCAACAAGTAGTACATTGTCAGTTTTAGTCTTACCATTCAATGAGATAGATCCAACCCCAATAATAATTTTAGGAGTATTGTCACCAAATCCAACAACACCACCATCATGCTTCTTCAAAATCACAAATTTATTTTTATCTCCAGTCATATGATGTGAACAACCACTATCTATGACCCATTCAAATTTCTTTTCAACTTGAGATATTAATGCTTTTTCCTCATGCATAGGTTCATCATCCTTAATAGAAATGAATCCAATTTCATCAAAGTTATCATCCTCATCATCAGATACTCATTCACTAACATAATAGCATTCCTTTTCCTTTGAGAACTTAGACTTGAAAAACTTAGGTTTGTTCTTTGGAATTCTTGTAGGACATCTAGATGCAAAATAACCGATCTTATTACATGAAAAACATTTCAAAGGTAATTTGCCTTCAAACTTACCCTTACCTATCTTTTCTCTTCTAGAAATCAGTGCAACAATTTCATCTAGCTTCCTTTCTTCTTCCTGTATGTATTCCCATTCATCAGCATAGGCTCCAAGTTCTTCTCTCAAATCATTACTACTTGTGCTTGCATTTCTAGCTAAGGTCTTCTTCTTTTTTGCACAGTTTCTTTGAATGCTAACTCAACTTTAGGTAAAGTGTCTCCCAATTCTACGGCCTCAAATGTAGTTATTTTTTCAATCAAAATTTCTCTGGTGAAGTTTGGTGTCAAAGGTATGATCTCCTCTATAGCCTGAACCTTGGTTCTGTATGCAGATGTCAAAGATCTCAGTATTTTTGAAATTACTTCTTCACTATAAGTTCCTCCAAATTTCCTAATACCAGTCACCACCTCATTAATTATTTGTGCATATGCTCTGATGTTCTCATCTTCTCTCGTCTTTAATGATTCCATCTTTGTCTTCCAGTTCTATAACTTTTCTTGCTTTGTAAATCTATCTCCAACATATATTGCTTCCATTCTTGTCCATATTTTGTGTCCAAAATCCAAGTCCTTTACTTCAGTGAATTCTCCTTCTAATAGAGCGCTGATTAAAGATTCCCTTTCAACCATATTACATGAAAATAGATTTTTTTCATCTTCATTGGCCTTCTCTAATTCATCCTTAGTCGCTAAATTTTCTTTCTTCATTATGATCATCCAGTAGTCGAGACCTAGACACATCAAATGTGTTCTCATCTTGTTCTGCCAACTGTCAAAATTTGCAGGATCAAACTTTAGACTATCCTTCTTGTAGTAAGTCATCTTCAGGATCACCTCAAGCTATTAAAATTTCTCTCTAAGGACCATTAGCTCTGATACCAATTGTTAGGAATAACAGTCCACAAGACAACTGAGGAGGGGGGGGTGAATCAGTTGTAGTATAGATTATTAAACTTTAAACTTTATTAACCATATCAGCAAATGCAAATAATAATACAGTAATAGACAACACCATAACACAATATTTTTTCATGAGGAAACCCTATTAAATATAAAACCCCGGTGGGAATTAACACCCACAAATGATGTACTGAGAGTATAGTATACCTGTTAAAAGATATTAGTACTGTTAGGAGCTTGTTACAACATTACAGTACACAATCCCTATTAGGAGACAGACACTTTTAGGAGTCAAAGGAAAATAGTAGGCTCACTACTAAGGCACACTACCCAAAGAATTATAAATCCACCCTCAAGGATTGACAATCCGCATCAAGTGTATACAACAAATGCACAATCCAATGAACTATCCGATAGCAACTATCTTTGCTTAATTAGTTCTAATGAAGTATCAACACTGCTCTCTATCTAGTAGTCAAGATTTGTAGCTTCACAAATATCTACTCTTCTCTTTCTCTACCACACTTTTCACAAATGAAAAGATAACTCATATATACCCTTTTACAATAACCCATTAGGTCGGCCAGTTAAGCTTTCCTAATACATAATTAACTAGGTCGGCCAATTAAGGCTTCCCATTATACAATTAATTACATAAGCCCTTGCTAAGATTCACACAGTACCTATAATAAGTATACAACATTTACAATTCATCACAAATACTTTTAGATCCACAATCCACTCTCATAATTAATTTCCACATGTTACAAGTCTGAAGTTGGCCAGGAAATAGATCTTCTCCAGAACACACACCACAGCTGACATCATTAGTAACCAAATAGAAATAAAACTCAACCCATTTTTCTATCATATGTTGGTTCTCCATCAGTAAGTTCACAAGTTCTGAAACATCTTCCTCAGTAAGATATACCCAAAACACAAATACCTTCTATGTCCAGAATCACAGTTGCAGTCCAGAAAAACAATCTTCACCAAATGAACTGTAACATCCACATAATGTAACATAAAGTCAAGCGACCTTAGGAGTAAGGTCAGAACACATCCTTATGCACAAATCCAACTTTGATCCTTCTTAATCATCCATACAGTGTCCGTACACTCGTTCTAGTTAAGTAGTTAGTATGTCTTCTCCATAGAAATATATGTTGACATCAGTGACAAAACATGAATATCAACAGCATGATCAGTAACCAAAACTGATATCATCCAACACCTACATCATCATGAAGCATTTCTCACTATTGAGGGAGAGATTATGATCCTCACATCTGGTAAGAACTTTTCCCAAATTGACAAATGCCTCCTCATAGGTTTCCCCATAAATTGTGAAGTCGTCCATGTATATTTCCATCCAATCATGGGATATATCACCAAACATGTTGATGACCTCTCGCTGGAATGTAGCTAGAGCATTACTGAGGCCAAAAGGAAGTACAGAGTGGGAAAATTTTTCCCCAAGAGAAAGTGAATGTGGTCTTTTCCTGATCTTCAAGAAGGATCTTGATCTGGTTGTAGCCAGTATATTCATCCAAGAAAGAAAAATAACACTTTCCTGCTAAGGAATCTAGGACTTGGTCAATAAATGGCAGGGGGAAATAGTCCTTCTTGGTGGCATTGTTAAGTTCCCTATAGTTGATACATACTCACCACTTTCCTCATTTTTTCTAGACAATGACTAAAGGTGAGACCCACTGGCTATCAGAAATGGGGTATATGAAACCGACATTAAGAATTTTTTGTAGCTCAATTTTGACTATCTCTCTTAACACAGGGTTTATACACCTCTGGAATTGTCTGAAAGGAGGTTTTTCTTCTTTTAGGAAAATCCTACAAGTACACAGTTTAGGGTCCAAGCCCTTCATATCTAAATAGTCCTAGGAAAAATCTATGGTATGGTCTTTCAACAGTTTGGCCAAAGATGTTTTTTGTTGGTTGGTAAGTTAGCTATTAATATATAAGAAATGGTGAGGGGAAACTTCCAACTATTTTGTGAGTTCTACTATAGAAGCATCTATTAATGGAGGTGTTTGGACCTCATGGGGTAGCAATTTGTGGTAGAGTTTCTCAGCTGTAGGAGATGGAGGTAAAGAAAAATCAGGGTACAAAGCTTGCAGGGAATAGTTATAGGGGCTGAGATAGTTAATGGAATCTGAATCTTTACCATACTGGTTTTGTAGAGTGTTTTTGATTACGGTGTCCTCCTCCTATAGCTGCAAGAAAGGATCCCTTTCTAACATCATGAGTTGGGATACTTATTTGATTACCTCAGCTTCCTCCCTAATGTTAGGCCAAATTGGTGAGGCTAAATCCATTTGTGGTTGTGCTAGCGGGTATCAGGCTAATGTATTGTATGCTAACCATTAGAAATGGTCATACGGCCTTAGAGACATCCTATAAATGCATCATCTGTGGCTAGCCAAATTCAACCAAGAATTATGGGATAGCCTCCTAATGTGGCTTTAGGAGAGAGGATCATAAAGTCTGCAGGGTAAGACCAGGTTTCAAGGTCAACAATTATATCCTCTACTACCCCATCAGGTTTGACTGTAGAACTGTCTACGAGCTGTAGGATAGTTGGTGTTTCTCGAAGGTTAGTTATTTTGAGTTGCTGCATGATTTCCTTAGTCATGACATTTATGGAAGCTCCTAATTCTATCAAATAATTTTGTATGGTTTTCCCATTGATGGTAACTTCAACAATCAGGCTACCTGGGTTAGAATACTTAGGGACCACTATTTTTCCTAGCATGATATCAACAAGTTTCCCCAGGACATGGACTGTCTGGGGGTCCTTCCGCTTACGACCAGGATTTTAAAGAAGGCCTCCATGATAGCCTTTCCATATGTGGGGACATCCTTTTTTTCTTGAAAAAGTGGAATCTAAAAATTAATATTCTTAAGTTGATCTAGGATGTCAAAGGATGCATCATCCATATGTTTAGAGTTATCATTCTGTAACCTTTATGGAAAGGGAGGTGGAGATGGCTAGAATTTTTGTGGTAATACCATCAGGCCAATTGGAATGGACCCTAGGGTATTTTCAGGTATTGGATCATCAGGGGTTACTTCATTTATAATAGGAGGTATTGGCAGAGTAGTGCCTGATCATAAATGAATGTCATTGATTGCGTAGGTAGGGTATTGATTTGGGTCAACGGACTATACATTTTGCTGAGGTGCTAGTGGTATATTATTAGGATTTGGCTAAGGTTTGGTAGGGAGTTGAGTAGGCTTAGGGGGTGTTGTAGTGGCTACAGGAGGTGGCATAAGCGCTTTCTATTTTGGTTATTGTGGTGGCTACATGAGTCCCTATTGCTTGTTTAGCCATTGCTGACCTCCCCACCACTGAGGGTTTTGTTGCCAATTCACTTGTGGAGGTTTCCAATTCCCTTGGGGTTGTTGCCAATTCCATTGGGATTGTTTCCATTGAGGACTTGGGTAAGGCTGCCACTGAGGTTGTAAATTATTCCAAGGAGGGTATTGATTATTTGCAGGTGGTTGCCATTGACTTCTATAAAATGGATCTTTAACAGTAAGAGGGTACTGAGGCATATCTTGTCTTTGAGCCCATGGTCTTTGTTGTGAAACAAAGAATAATTTCTCATCATCTCCTTCAATTGGCATATAATTAGTGGGTAGCTATGCAGTCTCCATGTTGGCAACCAACTTGCAATGACAATCTCTCTTCTTCTATCCACAATGTGGATAAAATTCTGCCAGAATAGCTTCGGCCTCCTCATGCTTCTTCTTCGCCTGCATCGTGTCCAACTGGGTGACCATGTTATTGATGATGTCTTGCTTGAGGTCAAACAACAAATGTGTCATTTATGTCTGAGAGGCCCCAGTGCCATTAGCTTTGCCTATTGTGGCCCTATATTTTGTTAGAATTAATGGGAAGTAGTACTGAGAGGGGAGGTGTGAATCAGTACCTCTAAAATTTTTAGCACCTTACACAATTCATTATTAGTAATCATTCAATTTTGATTTACCAACCATTACTATTATTCTTTCTTATGTATCTATTGTTTGTTCACAATCTTTAATAGTTTTCAATCATTCATAGAAACATTCATGAAATTGACAAACACATAACAAAATATATGGTATCGTAGAAAAATCCTGTTAGCAAGTAAAAACTACGGTGGGGATGGCACCCACAAAACTTCACTATCTGCAGAATGGAAGGGAGCCAGTTAAGGCTTACAATTTTGATCACTTCTGATGATCTACCCTGTTAAGAGTATTAAGGTGGAGACCTGTTAAGATCTACTATGTTAAGAGCTTTAGCAACACTGATTTAAGTGTGCACTCAGTTATGAGATTTACAATAGGATGGTTAATCCCACCTTTCTTGAAAGGATTTCATTAGTGTACTACACTTTGTTAGAATGAGTACAAATGTTGACCTGACTAGACGTAATCTACTATTGCTGATTTACAGATCCATTAAAGCTTTTTTTCATAATAATATCACCTTAAGTGATTGATTAATACCTTTTCTCTGCTTGTCAGTAGCCTTTGTTCTATTCTTGAAAACTGATTAGATTATGTTTGTGTTCTTTTGCATGAATTCTATGTCTGGTCTTTAGTTTCTCTTTGTGGCTACTATCTTCATTGAACAACAACTATTCTTAATGGATTGAGCACCTATTTATACAAGTATTTGACCTATCTTGGAATTCACGTTTTACAATGTTAATTCTCAGATCCAAGGTTTACAAATTGACATTGATCTTTAGTTTGCATGTTTTAAAATAGTAAAACTAATTAAAACAATAACAATTACATTGTTTCATCCGCACATAATGGATTTAAAAGCAAATCAAGAAGTTATAAATACAACTTCAATGATTTATCTGATGTGGAAAGTTAGATCCACTTTTTGCAGAATGTAACTAACTGTCGGTTCTTGGCCGTCGGTTTGAACTTGCAGTCTATCAGTGTTCCCTGACTGAACTATTCATCAGGTTCCTTGTATCTGTCAGTAGCCTCTCTTTGTTGTACTGTCGGGTAGCACTGTTGTTACTCATCGAGTACTTTTTACCTTTTTGTCATCAGGTAACACTTAACAGTGATTGTCGGGTAACCTTGGCGTTGGATAGTGTTGTGCCCTGTCTATCAGTGTAGAGTAAACCAATGGTGCAGATCATGTTTTTCTCTAAGCATACTAATGGAAAAATATAATGCCTTCAATCTCCCCCTTTAACATTAGTATCAAAAATTGATATGTGCATAATACTGAAATTATTATACCATGTTTATATCCTTGTCATAATATGACTCCCCCTTATTGTATGCATTAGTACAGTGTATGAATATGTACATGTATACTATTTGATTTCTTTATGTACATTATTTCCCCCTTTTGTTTACTATACATATAATTTCCTCCTTTTAACTAAGGTGATGTACATATCAAATTCCCCCTTTCTTTGATACTGATGACAAAAATGTACAACTTATAATATGCCAAAATTGTGACAAAAATGTGTGACTTAAAATGTGTCAAATACATTAGAATGGGTAATTTTGATATCTTCCATTAGTTTCTCCCTTTGTTCTTTCAACTGTTCTAGTTCCATGTGTTGCAGCTATAGTCTTGCGTGCATATCATAAATGATGTCTAGGACAAACATTTTAGGGGTGGCAATTAGAGCATTTTCTTGTGTCATATTTTTTTTACAGGAGTGTAAGTGTCGGTAAGAGCTTAACTTGGAGCTCATTGAACTCATCTTTGTACTTCATCTCTGCAAACTGAATGTCCTATCTCTATTTCCTAGCCTGTATGATTTGTTGATTGTGCAATTTAAGTACTTCTTCTATGTTGGATAGATTTTGTGCACTGGACTGAAGATCAACATCTATTTTTTCTATCTTGTCAGTATACTCCTTAGTGAGTTTATCTAAAGTGCACAATTTCTTGATTAAGGTAACAACTTCTGATAAAATTTGGGTCAATTGTACTTACCAATTCAGATAGCTTGACCTTTTTCAGTGCCACTTCCTAGCTTATTTTCTTTGTGAGCTTGAATTCATAACTTTGTTCAAGTCTCTCTTCCATATTCTTCTCATCATTGGTATTCTAAGATGTTATTGCATCTATGAGTATGACTAGTTGATCAATAATTGGAGCTTTTTGATCAATATCTATGTTTGGTACAATTTGTTGAAGTATAGTTCTTGCTACTTCCAGTACCTTGGCCTCTTTTTCTGCTCTCTTCAGCTTGTCTTGAATGAATTTTCTTTCACAAAGCTTTGCATATTTTTTCAATGCTATTGGATCCAATTTCCTTGGATCATAGACTAGAATCTCAATGATTTCATCCAGAGTTACTGGATTTTTATTCTTTCCTTTTTTCTTCTTTGATATTTGAGGGGATGTAGATGTATGAACTACCATAGCAAGTTTATTTTTTCACTCTAAATTGCTTGGGGAAGGTTTTTTTGATGATGCATCTTGTTTTTTTTTCTCAGTTTGCACTTGTCGGTTATGTGAAGTCATCTCTTCATTAACCTTAGGTGTTTCTGCAAAATGTGCTCCTAATTTATTTGCTATCTCATCCTTCTTTCCTTCTTCACATTTTTTTGAAGCTTTGTCCCCTATTTCCTTTTGAGTTTCTTCCTTATTCTGATCAGTAGATGTATCTTTTTGATCATTGGTTGCAGCTTGCTCTATAGTTGTATCTGTTGTTCTTTTGGCTTCTTCATCACCCTTATCTTTGGGTGTGCTTGTTTCCTTTTCATTTGATCCCTCATTTCCCTCTAGTAAGTTTGTTTCCTTCATTAGGATAGGCATGTTACTTTGAGTTGTGACTTGGGATTAGTCAGTATTGGTGTCCTTCTCATCGATTAGTGCCTTGTCAACAGTGACATCCTCATCTTTTTGTATAGCTTCTGTAGAGTCTTGCACTTTTGAGTGCATGATTGAAGTGTCATGCACTTGTTCATCAACAAAGTAAAATATCTTACCATCTGATGTCTTTAGTACTTGATGGTTTTGTTGAACCTTAAGTGTGATAAATATTACATCATCTTTCTTCTTTGGATCATTGTCGGAATCATAGTGAGTGATATCTTGGATATTATCATCCATGCATGTATTTAAGTTAACAGGCTCATCATCACTTTCTTGATTGTCCAGAGAAATATGCTGAGGACTTGTATTATTTGTCTCCTCCTCTCTGCGAGGTGTGTTTGTGAAAATTAATTGCTTCTCAACACTTGTTGACTCTGCCGGTAGATCCAAGAGATGTCTCCATTTGGTTTATGTCATTGAATCTAGTTCTATAAACTTGTTCTCTAGTACTTTGTAAGCCCTTATTTTGGATACAAATTCACTTGAGTGTTTCTTTAGTACTTCTTGTATCTCTTCAACTTTGGATTCAGGAGGCATCAATCTCTCAAGAACTCTTTCTCTTGCTTCTCTTTCTATTTGCAGGGCATATGACCATTGTTGGTATACCCTTTTACCTAGCTCTTCAGGTATTTGATTTACAAATTTAGTAGGGGCATACTTGTTCTTAATCATTGATTTTATGACTGTCTCTTGTATTTTATTCTGATCCTCTGGATTCAATGTATCCCATTGCCTGATCTTTATATCAGTCATTGTGCCATGAGTAGCAATTAATTTGGCAGCTTCATCTACTATTTAATTTTTGAAGTTTTTCTTTACTACATCTGGTTCATCATCTTTGGTGTCATCCAAGTCATCCTTTTTCCTCACAAATCTTTTTATTTTCTTTGTTGGTGTGGTTTTGACAGGTTGTTGTTTGTTCTTTTTGCTAGCTGCTTCCTCATATAGGTCCTTACTTGACCTTTCTTATGAGCATCTTATGTATATGACTGAAAGAACTTGGAAGATGTTCTTTGATGGGTCTTTTATGCAAAATGGTTCAGGAGCCGGTGTTTTATTTGTTTCTCCTCATGGGTACACAATCCCTAAGTCCTACAAATTATTGTTCCCATGTACAAACAACATTGTTGAATATGAAGCTTTAACAAATGGACTTAAGATAGCCATAGAATGGAGAATCACAGAGTTACACATCTATGGGGATTCACAGCTAATAATCAACCAAGTTAATGATGAATATCAAACAAAACATGAGAAGATGGTACCTTACAAGAAAATGGTTGATTCTTTAAAAAGATACTTCACATTTGTCACATTTCAGCAAATCCCTAGAG
>MU224675.1:2915682-2956531 GCA_018584345.1 Thuja plicata | reverse complement strand
CTCTTGCATTCATAAGCCTTATGTCCTTTCTTGTTACATTTATAACAAAATCCTATGAATGAAGGTGTAGGTGTAGATTTAGGAGTACCTTTCATTTTACCTCTGCATGCATTTGATGTGTGCCCTTTCTTTCCATAATGCTTTCATGTTATCTTTCTTGGTCTTGGATTTTCATAGACATTCTTTGGATTTGATAATTCTCCATTTTTGGTAAAGCCTATACCGCTATTGTTGTTGACTCTTTGTTGTCCCTCTAGAAATTCATCCATTCTTTTATTTCTTTCTTCATCCTTTCTGATAATCTCATTATGTTGTTGTTGAATTCTAACCTCATGCTTTAGCTTTTTCATTTTCTTCTCTTAGTTCACCAATAATCTGTATTCTCTCAATGAGTTCCACATTTATCCTGTTTTCTTCTTGAATCATAAGGATAATTTGATTTGTGAGATCATGGTGATGCTTAGCATGTCTTTGAATTTTCCTTTCCTTTTCTTGTAGTTTCTCTGAAATCTTCCTTCTATCATCAATAGAAAGTGTTCTTTCTATTTTAGCTTGTCTGGCAGAACTCATCACATCAATCATTCTTACCATCTAGGTCTCTTGACCAATTTGCAGCATCTTTATTTGCTTTTTCAGATGTAGATTGATCTCCTTTAGATTTTTGATGTTCTCTTCTGATGTATCTGATGTGTTACTTGCATTTGATCCTAAAGATTTAAAGAAATCTGGAATCTCTTCTTCTTGATAGTCTATTTCATTGTTCCGGGTAGCCATACCTTTTCTTTCATCCAGCAGCTCTCTCATCTTGATTCTTGCTTCTTTATACTATTTATAGAACATTTGTATCTCAAGATTTTTTCTCTTAATATTCTTATCAAGTTTGTTCTTCTCCATTGTATGATCTTTGCTCTTAAGCCTTTAAGCTTTTCAAGAAGATACTCAGCTCTGATACCAATTGTTGGAATTAATGTGAAGTAGTACTAAGAGGGGAGGGGTGAATCAATACTTATAAAAAATTTAGCACCTTACACAATTCATCATTAGTAATCATTCAATTCTGATTTACCAACCATTATTGTTATTCTTTCTTATGTATCTATTGTTTGTTCACAATATTTAATAGTTTTTAATCATTCATAGAAACAATCATGAAATTGAAAAACACATAACACAAGATATGGTATCGCAAAAAACACCTTTTAGGAAGTAAAAAATGCGGTGGGGATGGCACCCAGAAAACTTCACTATCTACAGAATGGAAGGGAGTCGGTTAGGGCTTGCAATTTTGATCACTTCTGATGATCTACCATGTTAAGAGTATTAAGGTGGAGACCTATTAAGATCTACTTTTTTAAGAGATTTAGCAACACTGATTTAAGTGTGCACTCAGTTATGAGATTTACAATAGGACATTTAAGCCCACCTTTCTTGAAAGGATTTCATTTGAGTACTACACTTGTTAGAATGAGTACAAATGTTGACCTGACTATATGCAATCTACTAATGCTGATTTACAGATCTATTAAAGCTTTTTTTTAATAATAATATCACCTTAAGTGATTGATGAATACCTTTTCTCTGCTTGTCGGTAGCCTTTGTTCTATTCTTGAAAACTGATTAGATTTTGTTTGTGTTCTTTTGCATGAATTATCTGTCTAGTCTTTAGTTGCTCTTCGTGGCTACTATTTTCATTGAACAACAACTATTCTCAATGGATTGAGCACCTATTTTTACAAGTATTTGACCTATCTTGGAATTCATGTTTTACAATGTTAACTCTCAGATCCAAGGTTTACAACTTGACCTTGATCTTTAGTTTGCATGTTTTAAAATAGTAAAACTAATGAAAATAATAAAAATTACATTGCTTCCTCTGTACATAATGGATTTAAAAGCAAATAAAGAAGTTATAAATACAACTTCAGTGATTTATCTGACGTGGAAAGTCAAATCCACTTTTTGTGGAATGTAACTAACTATTAGTTCTTGGTCGTCAGTTTGAACTTGCAGTCTTTCGACATTCCTTGACTGAACTATTTTTCTGGTTCCCTGTATCTTTTGATAGCCTCTCTTTTTTGTACTGTTGGGTAGCACTGTTGTTACTCGTTGAGTATTTTTTACCTTTTTGTCATCGGGTAACACTTAACAGTGTTTGTCGGGTAACCTTGGTGTTGGATAGTGTTGTGCCCTGTCTGTCGGTGTAGAGTAAACTGATGGTGCAAATCATGTTTTCTCTAAGCATACTAATGGAAAAATATAATGCCTTCATATTCTCTACCCTTCTTTACCATAGCTCTTGATTAATTAAGGCAGATTTTATTGATATCACCCCATGTAGATTGGGTGATATCTCCCTCGACCATAAGATCCAAGGCTTCAGTGCATCCTTCATTTATACCCCATTAAAAGAGAATTTTTTGAGACTCCTCATTGAGCTGATGATGAGTATTTTTCTGCAAGATGAACAAGAATCATGACACATAATCCTCTAGACTTTCATCCTCCTTCCATGTCATCTTGAAGATGTCATCCCATCTCATATCATTTCTCCTACAGTATTATTTATACTTTTTCAAGAAGGCTACCTTCATTTCTTCCCAATCATGGACAATGTCCTCACCTAAGCCCATAAACCATCTTAATGTAGATTCCATGAGAGTTGTAGGAAACAATTTGAGCCTATGGACATCTATGGTGTAGTCGTAAATATGGAAAAGGATGTCAAAATCAAAGAGAAAGGTATCTGGATCTTCGGTCTCTAGGCCATAGAATTTGGGGAGCCCTGAAGAGGGAATATTCTTAAGGTTCTCATTATCATGCTGGTCAGTAATGGGAAATGGAAAGGTAGGGGGTTTTCCATTCTAGGAAGACACTGAGGGAATCCTTGCGGTTGGTAATTGACTAGAGGCATTGGATTTTCTTCTTGATTGTCTGGATTGGATTCTAAGATTGGTCAAGGCTTATGCAAATGGATTAAAGTCAAGTTCACCTTCTAGAAGGTGAAATTTTAGTGGATCACCTTCGGAAGATGATTATGAAGATGCTGATACAAGAAGGTTTACAATTGCAACCATGAAATGACCCTCCTCTTTGTCTTCTTCCACTATAAAGATATCTCCTAAATGGTTGTTGGGGTAGTTTTGTAACTACCTTCCTAGAGTGTGTTAGAATAGTCCCAAGGGATAATTGAGAGGGGGGTTGAATCAGTTATCAGTAAATTTAGTTCTTTTTTCTTCTTTAACTTTAGAATACAACAAAGTAAATGCTTAATTAGATAACACAGTACTCAACACATAATTTGATTACGGGGAAACCAAATGGTAAAAACCCCGGTGGGAATTAGCACCCAAAATAAACTATACTTGTTTGTAGTAATCTCTGTTAGAAGATATTTCAACCATGTTAGGAGTTGTACAATATAATGTAACAAGTATAGAGACCTGGTTAAGGGTTAGACCCTGTTAGGAGTCTTTTACAAATAACCCTATTAGGGGTGGTGGACTCACTGTCCAAAAGCTCACTGCTTGATGGTGAAGGCTACAACCTTCTGTATACCAGATATGCACTATATATGATGATGAACTGTAGAGTAGACCTATTGTCTTGATCAGTTCTAGTGTATTACAATGCTTTACTTCTTCTTCACATAGACTCTTGATGAATGAACCAACTCTGATAATCTGCTCTGTACATCTTTCTTAACTTTCTCATCTTCATTCACACTTAGCGTTCACAAATGAACCATTATAAGTATCTTCTCCAAATTAGAAGGTCATGTTAGCTCTTAGAAACACTTCATCAATATCTTAGTCAGCTTAACTAAGCACACAAACAATATTAAGTTCACGCAAGTCAATATTGAACAGACGTGACGCTTCACTAAGTCGGCCTCACCAAATTAACCATAACTTTGCATTCTTCTTGAAACACGTTTGGAACCTTTGGATTAATATCATCAACTCATAGCTAATCATTCATATACACATGCATATCCTAAATATAGGTGCAACTCATGAAACATGTTATATACGTCGGCCCTAAGCCGTTATACTTCCAGAACTGTAACTACTAATAACAAAATTGCATAACTTTACTGAAACATCATATCTGGGTCTATGTGTATGAACATAACATAATAAACATGTCAAAAACATGTATCTATCCATGCAATTCTTCATGTCATCATTCAGATAAGTACATACAGATACTACTGTGTATTATATGTTGTCATTAATGGCAAACATACAATCAATCAACTGCTCAGAATCAAATCTCCAACAATCTCCCCCTTTGACATTGAAGGCAATATATGATATCAAAAACATCCTCTATTCATGGTGTCCTCTTTCTTTTACAATCTTCTCAATATCCTCATCTCTAAACTGCTACAGTTCTTCTGACTGTGTTTTTGTTCCATGTATATACTCGCCCAGAGTATAAGCTCCCCCTTAGTACATACTCCTCCTTACTATATACTCCCACTTTGACATCAATGGAAAAGGGTTCCATAGTCTTTTTAGGTAAAGGTACTACTCCAGAAGTAGAGTAGTCAACCATTCATCAGTCACTTAATGATTGATGTCTTTGTTGCTTCTTCTACATAGACTTAGGAGAGGGAATTAATCCCAACTTCTCCTTGAGATACTCAAAAGTATCCTTAGATAAGGGATTTGTGAAAATATTTGCCAACTGTTCTTTGGTGCTCACATAATCCAATTTTACTTCTTTGCCTACAACCTTTTCTCTTAAGAAATGGTACTTGATCTCTATGTGTTTTGTCTTTGTGTGCATCACAGGGTTCTTAGACATGTTGATAGTACTAGTATTATCACAATGAATAACAATAGGATAATCAACCTGAATGCCAAAGTCTTTAATCATCTACTTGATCCAAACCATAGTTGAACAATTTAGTGCTGCTACAACATATTCAGCTTCTGTTGTTGACTGAGAAATACAGTTCTGCTTCTTGCTTATCCAAGAAACCTACCTATTTCCAAGAAATACTTCTCCTCCTGAGGTTCTCTTACTGTCATCAATACAACCTGCCCAATCTGCATCTATATACACATGAAGTTGTACATTTTCTGATTTAGGATACCATAATCCATAGTTTATAGTTCCTTTTAGATATCTGAATATCCTTTTGACTACCATTAGGTGATTTTGTTTGGGTTCAGCTACAAATCTTCCAACAATTCCAACTACATTAGATATTTTAGGTCTAGATTGAGTTAGATAAATGAGTTTACCAATCATAGATTTGTACAATGTCTTATCAACTATTGTGGAATCATCATCTTTTGAAAGCTTGCTTCTTGTTATCATGGGATTGCATACTGGCTTACAATCATCCATCTGAAAAGTCTTCAGTATTTCCTTCACATATTTAGACTGATTAATGAATATACCTTTATCTGTTTCTTTTACATTTAGTCCTAAAAAGTATTTTATAGGACCAATCATACTCATTTCAAATTCATTCTGCATTTCTTTTCCAAATGCTTTACTAAGCTTTTCATTACCCCCAAAGATAATGTCATAAACAAATATGGAAACTAACAATAATCCATCGGGTGTTTCTCTTGTAAATAGGTTATAATCTGCTGCTCCTTTCTTGAATCCAATCTTGGTAAGATAACCATCAAGTCTCTCATACCAAGCTCTTGGGGCATGTTTAAGACCATAAAGTGCTTTCTTCAATCTGCATACCATGTCTGGTTTATCTGAAAGATTAAATCCTTCTGGTTGTTCTATGTAGACTTCTTCATTCAAGTCACCATTCAAAAAAGCTGATTTTACATCCATTTGATAAAATTTAAAGTCTTTGAATGTTGCGTATGCCAAAAACAATTTAATGGATTCCAATCTTCTCATAGGGGCAAATTTATCATTGTATTCTATTCCTTCTCTCTGCGCATATCCCTTGCATACCAATCTTGATTTGTTTCTTACTACTATACTATCTTCATTCATCTTTTTTCTGAATACCCACTTTGTTCCAATCACATTTTTGTCACTAGGTCTAGGGACCAATTCCCATGTATCATTTTTGACTATCTGATCTAATTCTTCTTTCATTGCATTCTTCCAATCAGAGTCATTGCATGCATCTTCAACACTTAAAGGTTCAATCTACGAAAGTAAACATACCTCTTCATCTATTGCTATATTTTTTTCTTTTGATCTGGTCAAAACATTGCTACTCTAATCTCCAATGATATCATTTTTAGAGTGGTATGTAGATGTGAATTTTGCAACCTTAGGTGTTTCTTCTTCTTCTGTAATTTGTGATTCTTCTCTGCTTGTTTCAGGGTCATTGCATGAGACATCAATGCAATTAAACATTTCTTCAATAACAATATCTTTGTTGCTAGGTCTGGGTTCATCCTCAATCATAGGTGCATATTCATAGTATCTTTCTTGAACCATAAAATTTTCATCAATTTTAACATGTGTGCTTTCAATTATCTTCTTTAATCTCAAATTGAAACATCTATATGCTTTTCTTTTAGTAGAATAACCAAGGAAAATACCTTCATCACTTCTAGCATAAAACTTACCAATACCATAATCTCTCTTGATGTAGCACTTGCTGCCGAAGATTATGAAATACTTTACTTAATTGAGTTTTGTTGATGGTATATACTGTTGTGTTCACTGCATCTCTCCAATAGGTGTGCGCAACTTTTCCTTCAATCATCATAGTGCGCGTTGTATCAAGTATGATCTTGTTCCTCCTTTCTGCAATCTCATTCTACTGAGGGGTTCTAGGTGCACTCAACTGTCTTTTAATACCATGTTCTTCACAATAATCATAAAACTGATCAGAGGTGAACTCTCCTCCTCTGTCTAATCTCAGACATTTCAGTTTCAATTCGGATTCATTCTCAACTTTAGCTTTGAATATTTTGAACTTCTCAAAGGCTTCAGACTTCTCCTTTAAGAACACAACCCACGTCATCCTAGAAAAATCATCAACAAACAAAATGAAATACCTTTCTCCGTAGTATTATCTTGTTTGAGTAGGACCACACAAATCTGTATGTACTAGGTCCAATTTGTTCTCAGCTGAGTTCTACTTGCTTCTAAAGAAACTCCTTACATGCTTACCCATAACACATTCCCTACATATAGTGTCAACAGGTCTTGCAATACTAGGAAGGTCTCTGACTGCCTTAACATTGCTGATCTTTACTATATTATCAAAATTGATATGACAAAGTCTCTTGTTCCATAACCAATTGTCATCCACCTTTGCAAAAAAACAATTTACATCAGAATTGAGCTGAAAAACATTACCTTTTGTTTTGGAGCCTGATGTAATCATGTCTCCATCCTTGTTGTTAATAATGCACTTGTTGTCTTTGAGCTCTAAATGATAACCTTTTTCAAGTAGTTTTCCAATAGTTAGCAAGTTGTGATGTAGTCCATCAACATATAGAACATCATCTGTCATGTTCTTTCCATCCAAGGTGATAGAACCCCTGCCTATGATAGGTTTGGGAGTGTTATCTCCAAATATAACCATACCACCTTTGTACTTGTCTAACTGAAAAAATCTATCTTTGTCACCTGTCATATGATGAGAGCATCCATTTTCAATGATCCAATCAATTCTGATGTCTTCTTTGGAGATTAGAGCTAGTTCTTGTTCTTCCTTTTCATCTGCAATGTCCATTTCCTCAAGAAACCTCTCCATGTCTCTAAGGAAATGAATCCAATTTCATCTTCTCCTAAATCTTCATCAATTACACCTTCTTCAGCATGATAACATTCCTTCTTATATTTTGGTTTGTAATCAGATCTGAACTTTTTGACTCTTATGGGACACTTAGATGCAAAGTGACCAATCTTATTGCATGAAAAACATTTGAATGGAAGTTGTCCTTCATATTTACCTTTTCCTTTCTTTTCTCTTCAAGCAATCATAGCAATTATTTCTTCATGTTCTTCATCAACTACTTGCTTCTCATCATGACTGGATATGTGTAAGGATTTCTTACCATGGATTGAGGCTTTGAAAGTTGTTTCACTTTTAGGTTCAGTCTTCAATCTTGATATCTCAAATGCAGAGATTTTGCTGATTAGAGTCTCTCTCTTGAATTTTTGTGAGAATTGTATAGTTTCCTCTAGAATACTAATCTTGTTTTCATAGTCTGATGTCAAAGTAGTTAGCAACTTGTCCATTATATCTTCTTCTGATATTTCACCACCATTGTTCCTGACTCCAGATACTACTTCATTTATCCTTTGATTCTAAGCTCTAATGTTCTCTTCAGGTAACATCTCAAGGATGTTTTATTTCTTCTTCCATGTCTTGCTGCATGCATTCTTTGCTTGAATATCTCCTTCAAACATGTCTTCCAAATACTTCCATATGGTATATGCTCTCTCAATTTTCTTGATCTCAGAGAATTCACTATCAGATAAGGCGCTGATTAGGGCTTCTTTAGCAATTGCATTATTGGTAAATGTCTCCTTCTATCTATTGGTAGCATCATCTTTTGCAAGGTCTTTCAGAGATGGAATTACAACTTCTTATGTGGCAATTTCAAAGATCTCAAAGCCAATACACTATAGATGTTTTTGTCATTTTGTTTTTCCAATCCAAATAATTTTCTCCATCAAACTTAGGGTTTCTTTTCTGAAGTAAGACATCTGATCTACCTTAAGTTGTTAGGTTTCTTCTTCAAGGTACTTGGCTCTGATACCAATTGTAAGAATAGTCCCAAGGGATAACTGAGAGGGGGGGGTGAATTAGTTATTAGTAACTTTAGTTCTTTTTTCTTCTTTAACTTTAGAATACAACTAAGTAAATGCTTAATTAGATAACACAGTACTCAACACATAATTTGATTACGGGGAAACCAAATGGTAAAAACCCCTGTGGGAATTAGCACCCACAATAAACTATACTTGTTTGTAGTAATCCCTATTAGAAGATATTTCAACCCTGTTAGGATTTGTATAGTACAATGTAATAAGTATAGAGACCTGGTTAAGGGTCAGACCCTGTTAGGATTCTTTTACAAATAACCCTATTAGGGGTGGTGGACTCACTGTCCAAAAGCTCACTGCTTGATGGTGAAGTCTACAACCTTCTGTATAATAGATATGCACTATATATGATGATGAACTATAGAGTAGACCTGTTGTCTTGATCAGTTCTAGTGTATTACAATCCTTTACTTCTTCTTCACATAGACTCTTGATGAATGAACCAACTCTAATAATCTGCTATGTACATCTTTCTTAACTTTCTCATCTTCATTCACACTTAGCATTCACAAACAAACCATTATAAGTATCTTCTCCAAATTAGAAGGTCATGTTGGCTCTTAGAAACACTTCATCAATATCTTATTTGGTAAGCACGCAAACAATATTAAGTCTGTGCAAGTCAATGTTGAATAGACGCGACGCTTCACTGAGTTGGCCTCACCAAATTAACCATAACTTTACAATCTTCTTGAAACATGTTTGGCACCTTTGGATTAATATCATCAACTCATAGCTAATCATGCATATACACATGCATATCCTAAAGATAGGTGCAACTCATGAAACACGTTATATACATCGGCCCTAAACCATTATACTTCTAGAACTGTAACTGCTAATAACATAATTGCATAACTTTACTGAAACATCATATCTGGGTCTGCGTGTATGAACATAACATAATAAACATGTCAACAACATGTATCTATCCACACAAGTCTTCATGTCATCATTCAGATAAGTACATACAGAATTACTATTGTGTATTATATGTTTTCATCAATGGAAAACATACAATCAATCAACTGCTCAGAATCAAATCTCCAACAGAGCATCTCTTCTTCTTCTATGCATATAGATAAATGAAAGATTGCGGTGGTGGAGTGAAAGAATTTTTGATAGAAAACTCTAATTAAAAAGGATGTACATGCTTGAATTGAATTCTACAAATGGCTGAGTTAAATAACTTGGCTCAACACCATCCTTGGCAACGACGCCAAAAATGATCAGTTCTATTAAGGTATCAAAAAATTAGGCAGTTACCATGACCCAAGGATTTGACATCCTACTGAGAAGCTATCATCCTTTATAGATACTCATTTAATTTATCAACCCAGGGATTTATTACTTGAAACGGGTCAACAAAGTATATGCACCAAGGATTCTTACTCAGACCACGCTATGGATGCAACAAATAATTTTCTTTGAAATGAAACTATTCTAAAGCTGCAGGAAACAAATTGCTTTGAAAGGAAACTATTCTAAATCTGTAAAGAATGTTGGAAAGGAAATGCAGAAATGAAAGTACTTTAAGGGACACTACAACTTGGAAACACAAAGACTTGAAAACACAATTATAATTCTTCAACGGTTCTGCCTCTTTGGCTTCATGAAGTACTGGCACTAGTACATTTGACCTAGAAAATTGACCAACATTTCACACCAAGCATTAAAATGATTTTTCTTGGTTGGTTTATTGACGGAAAAATTTGATTTTTTTTAACCCATTCCTGTGTTCTTCAGAATTACAACAACCATGACATATCATCATAATTATGATGAACATGGGCATATAAATTAAAAAAGTGAAGGTTTCATTTTATTTCATTTTCATCTTATTCCACAAGTAGGACACGCAGAATGCAGAACGCATTTTTAGTCATTTAGGGCTTGTCGAGATAGCTTGGAGTAAGAAAAAAATGACACATAGCTGCTTGTGGAGGATTTGAGGACAACGTAAAAGAGTTGATTAGGGATTTTATATATATAAATTTTCTATATTAAGGATTTTATTCTTGCTTGTATTCTTTAATGAGAATTTGGTTGCATTGGTGCTTGCAGGAAGCAAACATGAGGCTGCACAAGTACTTCTGCAAATTTGGGAAAGATTCTCCTGCCTCTCGACCCTCAACAGAACTTGATTACAAGTTTTGTATGGGGAATCTAAAACTAATACAACTTCCTCTATGCATAATATTTTTATTTGGCTGGTGTATGTTATTGAAAATCATATATTTTTCCTTTGGTAATAACATATGACACGATTAGGGCACAACATATGACACTGGTGTATGTTATTCAAAAGAATATATTTTTCCTTTGATAATAACATGTGACATGATTAGGGTTAATATCAGTTATTATATTATAAGTTGTGATCTTGCTTTGGTTTTTATAAAGTTTTCAAGACACAGACCCCTTCCCGAGTTTGTTGTAAGAGATTGTTTCTAGAAAGAAAAATTCTTTTGTGTGTATCATTAGAATGGAAATGAATAATCCCACAAAGAAAGGGGATGTCTGTAACAATATTGTTTGTCAACTAGAAAGCATAATTGATCTTTCAGACATATATCTCTCTTCGCTTATTGAAATTTAAAAAAAATATCAACAAATGGAAGGCTACGCTTGCAATTATACAAAATATAGGTTATGTGAACTCAAAAGAACACCAATTCTCATATTAGTGTCACCATTATTAACTAGCATGTCAATGCATAAAATTCATAGCTCAACACTCTAATAATTCATGCTTAAAGATCAAATACCAAACAAGTGATTGGCACAAAACATAACAACTGCCCTATAGTAGTTTCTCAGGTTAACATTTTCCTATGCAAGAGTTCCAAATGACCTCCAGGTGTATCTAAATATTGCTAGAATCACATCCCCATGTATTTTTTGGCTTATCAAGCTAGATATCCTTGAATTAAATTTTAACTAACATAGTGGAGCTCCAAGATGGATACAAAAAGTTAATAATTAGGAATGAACATTTTACAAGTGATAAGGATATTTAACATATAAATTCCAAATATTAATATGGGTTAAAATATATCCATACTGACAACAAAAGTATTAAAATTTTATTAGTTTGAGTGTTAACTCTTTTGAAATATCAATTCATCTCTAAACTTATGTATTAAGGTTCTCATCCTATCTCCATCTCGGCCGAATTTGATGTATTAAGGTTCTATTAAGTATATATGATGAATGCCTTATTTATGTAATCATATGAATATTTTTTAAAAAAAATATTTTTAAAATTTCCCTTTTTTTACTAGTCAATTTCCTACCATCCCCTACAACATGGCCTCCAAAAAACTCAACGCAAAAACATATTCATCATTCCTGTCCAAAACAAATGGTGTAAAATAGTATATTTGTTGTGTCAATTTTCTTACTAGAGCCCATAACAAATTAAACTTCAGCAATTTAGTGTGTTGTACAAATCTAGGAGGAGGCATCAATTGCCTACCATCCACAAAATAATGGCCTCTGAAAAATCCAACCCAAAAACGCATCCCCCAACCCCATAAAAAAAATTTGGAGTAACATGGTATATTTGTTGTGTCCATTTTCTTGATATAGTCCATAAAACATTAAACTTTAGCAATTTAGTGTATCATCCAAATCTAAGAGAAGGCATCAATTTCTATAAATATTAGCTTACGTGAATCCCTAGTTGAGATGTGCAACTTTGTAATTTGATATAACTAGAGATTATATGAGAGACAAAAATTGTCCTTGCTTCATACAAGGAAAATAAAATAGGAAAGAGTATATTGAAGCACTTACAACCATATACAAGGCTAATCCACTAGAGGTAATTCTAGTCAAACACAACTACAAGCTTCCTTTTCTTCTCATAATACTCCTAATGTGTGGGCTGCAAACACCGTGCTCATCGAGTAGAGATAACTCTAGCTAAACATAATCAAGCGGCTCTTTCTCCCTCATAATATTCCTAAAGTGCTATATTTCAGCCATTTCTGCAACTTGGGTGTGACTTTGAGCTATATTTAATTAATTTTATTAAGGTTTCCATTTTATATAAATAATTTATCACATACCTCATTATTGTAGCTCATTAGAAAGAGAATGGAAATTTTTAAATGATAAGACCCTGAAAAGTGACTTTAGGTGCCATAAATACTCTTAAAATGAAATAAATCAATTTTCAAGGTTACAAGGCTTAATAAATAAATAAATGATTTTCTGAACATTCTCATAAAAGATTATAAAAAGGGAGTTGAGAGCTCATTTGGTATTATGTAGTTTATTGTATTCCATGTATTGAGACACTTGTGGCTAGAGAGATCAAATGTGGATCATCTCAGCTTCTAGAGGAAAAAAACCCTCTTGAGAAGATCAATTTTGACAGAGAAAGATTCCCTCCTAGCTAGTGATTTGGTGGAGTCACTCAAAATTCAAATATGCACTTCAACGGGTATGACATGAAATTTATGTAGTCTTTGTAAAAGATAAATTTCAGCGGTTTACATATTGATATTATTACTTTGACTGTTGGAGAATATTGGTATTATACTTGTTGTTGGATGTGGACTTGGCAAAGTGTGAGTATTGAAATATTATATTTGAGCTATCTTTTCTTTGTATGGAAATAGATACTCCTTGGTGCATGGGTTTTGGATTAATTCATGACAAATTAGTGAAAGATTTTTCTACATGCTTAGGGATGTCATTATTTATGAGTTGATTTAATTGGCAATTGAGGCATATGTTCCTGCACTTAGCATTAGTATTTGCATAGTTGGTTCTAGTTGGAAGCTTGGGAGAATAAGAACCATGGACGGGAACGAGTTTGCAAACAAGTTTGAGTATATATGAAGGTGAATCATAAGGGTTTAAAACACCTTTCTTGTTGGATATTCCTTCTTCTTTGACCATGTGAGATTAATTGCTTGGGCATGGTCGGTATTGGTGACTTCTAAGGTTTATTTGTTCCATGCTCAATTTGTGTGCTTCCTCCTTTATGGCGTGAACCCTCCTCAAGCAGATGAATACCATTTTCTGAAGAAAATGAGAACCCTTTTTGAGGAGTTGAGAAGAAAAATATGGGTCGCAAAGCATGAACTAATTTGTTGGTGTGTTGATTGTGGAGTATTCTATTAGACCATTGCATTCTACTATGATTGTTATGGTGTGGAGGGAGAGATGTGATGAAGAGGAGTTTGGCATGGCTTCATTTGGAAGAGGAAGAGGAGTTACCAAAAGTTTTATGGATCACATATTCATTTGGAAAGAGTGATCACTTTAATTCAACTATTATATCTCAATGAATCAAACTTTCTGAATGATACTTCACTTATTTTAGGCTACAAATAAAAATGGTCCAGGAATCTACCAATTATCCTCATACCTATGAATTTACAGTTATCACATGACATCAATAATGTGACTTGAAAAACCAAAAACATGTCAAACTACCAGAGAGGAGTACAAACCATGCCAAACTACTAGAGAGAAGTACAAACCATGCCAAACTACTAGAGAGACAAGTAAAAACCATATATATAGAATTGTATTATTATAATTAAATCTAAAATCAAAGACAATTTGGAAAGTGATTGTGTTCAAATTTGAACCCTCTTGTACCAATAATGTAAGAACCAAACAGTTTATAAGTTAAAAAATAAAGCTTCTGGCACCATTCACTAACTTGTATGCACAACACGCTGATTTAAACAAGGACAAAAACTAAGATGACATAATGTCTCAAGCCTTTCACGTCAGTCAGTAACCAAATATTTTAATCAGTTCCAAGTTGATATTACAATTTTCTTGCATGATTAACTGATATATAATTGTTTGTGTTTGTAATGGGTTTCTACATAACAACTATGTGTAAAGCTTATGGGAGCTTTGCACGTCTTTTGAAACATGATTATATTCTTTTGACATAGCACTACCAGTGAGTGTGCCCTATTTGTCCATGAGTTCCTTGGTTGGGTTTTTGACTTGTAAAATCTAGTTTATACATTTGATGCCATATTTCTCCTTATCTCTTTGTACTATGCTTCGTTTCAAGACAAAGTAAAACAATAACTAAGTTCTGACATAAACAGGCTTACAAAATTAATTGTTTTCCTCATCACATAATGGCATCACTCAAGGCTTTCACCTATAGATAAATTAACCATTCTAATTGTCATTTCTGTCATGCTATCCAAGACTGCCACCAAGAGAAACAATAACATTTATGCTATTCAAACATATAATTTTGATTTTCTTGCATCTTGGTTTGATATCGATAATAGTTCACAACTAAATGTTATTCGAATGGAGAGTTTTTATTTGCTTGCATCTTGGTTTGATTCTTCTGAACTTCTTCTTTTTATATCAGTTTAAATTTATCAGATGTGATTTAAATTTGTTTGGTGTGAGGTATAGGGTTTTAAGTTGTCTAGCTATAGACTCCTTAGGTTGTTGATTCAAGAACAAGACATGCATATATTATTTGATTCTACTCTGGCTATCTGCACCATTGGAGTTAGTAATCTAATGAGTAGTGTATATTTTATTAGGGAGTGTGCAAGATTGAAAGAGATGGACCCACTATGGCCCATCACATTATTGTGAATAAAAAAGAGGTAAAAAAACCATGGCTTCCACATACTAAAAATCTCATTCCTAGGCACTTTTTTATAGGATCTCATTTTTCTTCAATGAGTATTCTGAATGTCAAATTTTTGTGCTGTGCATATATTTTTTAAATTCTAGACCTTGTTTGCTTGTAAGATCAGTATTTGTCTCATGGGTTGACATCATTATTTTCTGAGATGTTCTTTTCAGTTACCATTTATTACATCTGAGTATAACATTAGACCTTCCTAATAGATCACTCAAAGTACAAATACAACATTATTTACTAAATAATTAAAATTTTCAAATCATTTGATATCCTTCATTGAAATGAGTCGTGAGTCATTTTATTTCATGGAGAGCCACTTTTATTAGAATTGGTAACATTTGGAATCTTAGTAAAATGACAGCTTATCTGATATGAGAAACTCATTACGCATACATATTTTTGAACTAAACAGATTCGCTATTGATAAAAGAAGAATTCGTCATGGGTTAGAAAAATTAGAATGTAGGGAATCCCTCTTGAAACATGTGTAAAAATTACAGACAATATATTAAAACCTTCATCCACTTGAACCCTTAGTCTGGTTTTGGTGGTCTTTAGGTCTTAGGGGCAGCTTGTAATTTATGAATAGCTTGTAAATTGCAATGGATCTCACAACAAAACAATGCTTATCAAAATGGATGGCCTCATTTTATAACAGAATCAGTCGAATGAAAAACATACTAAACTCCATGTTACTTTGTGGTCTCCCTTGTACCTCAGGAATAAAATTTCTACATTAATGACCACTGTAGTTAGGACCTAACATATGTTAAAACCTGAATCACATTTTCTTTATTCAGAAAGTGAAAAAAAAATCTTTAATATGGAATTAACAGTATATTTTTGGGATTCATGAGTTCACTTTGTTATTTGATATGAAATATGAATCTATGTCGATAGATTGAACATCAAGGACCGAGGGTATTCATTCAACCAAATTCATTTGGGATACAATCTTAGCCAACCTTCCTATATCATGCATCTCAAGGATCGAAGGTATTCATTTGATCAAATTTGTTTCAAACACAATCCAAAATTTATTCCTTATATCACACATCTAGGAATTTGAAGTTTGATAGATGATATAATCAAAGAATATATCTTGACTTTCACCAATTCTACTCAATCAACTGAATTGCTACATTGTTGGTTTACTATATTTTAATCAATAAAATATTTTATATATTTTATCTATTACCTTTTTTATTTGATTTATAGGAGAGTTTATTATATTACTACCTACCTCTATAACTCTCCGTCCCCAATAAATTTGGTTTTTCTAAAAGAAGACAAGTAGGCTTGTTTTGGAATAACTAGGCTTCCACAGACAAGTCGCTGAATGGAACCCATTAAAGATATTTTAGTTAGAGATTTTTGTAATGACTGGCTTGAACAAGGGAGTCTAGAATTATATCTATGGTTACCAAAAATACCTAATAAAGAAGCATTCATACTCATATTGAGATAGAGTTAAATTGAACCATTCTCAAAAAATTGCATTTAGATTGTTAAAAACATTTTTTCTTATATGTAATATTATTGTTTCATCTGTTAATAATATTTAATTATAATTATTTAAATATTATAATAAAGGTGGATATAGACATTTCACAAAACTATACAGTTGAATCCTGAGAAAAGACTCCATCTGTAGCTTAGAAGTTTGAGTGCAAGATAATGCATTTTCTCTTATCCTGCTCATTCAAACTTAGATACAGTCACAAGGGGTTTTTGAATCCATGTTAGAGAATTTATCTAATCCAAAATAAAGATGATCCACACTCTGGTTAAGCTCTGAAGACCTGTAAAAAGAGCAGTGTCTATGACTGACAATAGAGAGTATCTAACACATATCCCATTTGTATAGAACAAGTAACTTATAAGAAAGTTACAATTAGACATGTATACAAAATATCAGAGGTTGAGCATGTAAAATGCAAGAAACAAAATATTTACATGAATTGAAAGAAGTTACAATTAGAGGATATTAGAAAAATCATAGATTGAGCATGTAAAATGCATTATTTTTATAATAAATTGTAAATAGGAAAACACATTACTGAACCAAATAATATTTTCATTGCTACATCTAAAATTAAATGTAATTTTAATGAATTTATCTAGAAACATTATATTTTAAAATCATATTTATAATTGCATTTAGAGTAGGAGACAAATATAAATTAAAGGAAAGAAGCTCTAAATTGATATCATTATTTTTTTAACATTAGGTTAGTTTCTCTAGGTGTCATTTTATATCATTGTTTTCTTAACATTAGGTTGGTTTATGTAGGTATGATTTTAGGAAGTATATGAATGGTTTAAATCAATTATAATTTTAATTTAGTCACCGTTATAAATTTGATGGTCTGATTATTGTTGTCATTGGTTTTTTCTATATAGATTAGAAAATTGCATAGTCTCGAATTATGAATATAATGAGGCTTTGGTATATTGCAATTTGGGTCAATATTATCTTCCTTTACTTGGAAAGAAGAATTGTTGAAGATAAGATGTGTGAATAGTTTACTTAGGTCTTCCTATTCCATGTTGTATTCAATTTAAGATTCAATCTAGTGTCACATTAATATGTTTTATAATCACATCAAGGTTCCATTGTGTCAATATATGTAATTTTTTTCCTTAATTTATATATGTAACTATTTTTTGATAGTCTTAATATCAAATTGTTCGTGGAAGCAAAAATTTATTTAAATAAGAGGGGTTGGTTTCTATTTTCTACATGTATGTTCGTTAGGTTAGTATGGATATTCTAAATCCTTATATGTTATCTACACTTTAATTGTGGGTTATAAAATTATTATAGAAATAGTTAGGGTAATGAAGTGGAATGAGATATATAGTCTATATTAGTAATATAGAGAAGCAAGGCATGAAACATATCACATATAAATGGAAATTTTCATTGTGCCTCTTAATAAAAAACTCTAAATCCATGGTAAATCTATAACGTTTTGTTCATGTCAATATATAACTAAGTATGTGTGCTTATAAATTCCTTGGCTTTTTGGTATTTATAACTTGGCTGGATTTGTTTTTGTGGTACCTTATATAGGAACCTTTGGCCAAGTTTTAGAATGTTGGGACAGATATGTTTCACATAATAGAGTGAGTTTCCTACTTGAAAGTTATGTTTCCATTTTGTTATACCATATTTATCATTTAAAAACTTTTAGTTAAATTCTTAGAGACAACTTATCCTGTCATCAAAATAATGAAGAAGCGAGAATATGAATCATAGAGCTCTAGGCTGACCTTTCAATTAAAATATACATAATATATTCATCAGCTTATAGCTTCTATCGAAAGCCATTAAAATTTTGTAAATGCACTAAATGTGCTAAAATGTTGAAATAGTGCCTTATTGGGAAAATGTGCCTTAAGGATCACTATGAGGTCTAGATGACCTTAGAGATAGTATTTTGGTTGGGTTAGAATGTTTTGAGCCTTAGACAAGGTGCCTAAGAAATTCATGGTTTGAAATGGTCAAAGTTGACATGGTAGTTGTCAACTTGACAACTTGTATAAGCCATAAATTAGTGTAACAGACGGTTTTCAGTGTTGTAGGGCAGTTTAAAGTTAGTTTTGGATTGGTTTTCAAGTGTAGAGATTTTTTTAGAGGAGATCCATGTGATTTTTAAAATTATGTAGAGATTGGGTGTGTGGATACCATGCTAAATGGTTTTGAATCAATAAAATAAAAAACATTCTTGCAGACAATCTTTTCTGGCCCGTGAGTATAGTCTTTATTCTGTACAATCAAATAATTTGAACTAATATGTTTTGATTGGAAAATGGAGTAGAAACATTGTATTGTGATTTTATTATACTTCCATGTCATTTTTGTATCATTTAATTTTCATTTGAAGGTAGAAGAATCAACTTTGTGTTGACTGTTCCTAGGCAGATTTGGTTGTGATCACCACTTTTAACAGTTACATTAGTGGTTACTATAATATCATAATTAAAAAGTATACAGTACAACAAGCCTTGTTTAGCATATAATTAGTACAATTGTAACCACTTTAATGGAGCAAGATCAACACATTTTATAGTGGAGATTTGATTTTATGAGATAAAATTTAATGAAAAGTTGAAAACTCATTCAAAATCACAAGGGTCTTAAAATATATCTATATGTGGGATTTGCTAAAATATTTTCATGTGTTTATTGACAGGTATAAAAACTCTATTAGGGTAGCCTTATTGTATTTTGATTAACTATCGTGATGATTTGTAACATTTGTTAGATATATCATTCTTTTGACTACTCCATATATTCATGTTTATCACTGCTCTCTATGTATTTGTTCTAAGATTCGATATACCTCTTTTTTTAGTCCAGTATCAAATTTTTTCTCTTTACTTATTGATGATGGATAAGTGATCAGTTTTAGAGATATTGCAGGCATGTCTATGAGAGGGGAATCATACCTTGATTCACTTTCTCATTTGATTTTTCTTCCACACACACACACACATGCGCACACACACACACAAAATATACAAAATATACAACCTTCACCTGTATATAAGATTTTGTTAGAGAAGGTATATGCATACGTGATGAACATGTAGATTTTCCTAAGTACTACTGGGAGCTTACCCAGCAACAAATGTCATATTGTGAAAATCATCACAAGTCCATTAGTTTTTGGGTCAAGCTCCCAGTAGTGCTTGGTCAAATCTACATGTTTGTCACCTATGCATATACCTTCTTTGAAAATACATAACTTTCATTCCAACCGCAGGAATGGTCATGTATTAATAATTGCCTAGTGAATTTTTTGCATAAGTTGATTTAATACAAGATGGATCCTTTACATTCAATATTTGGTCCTATGGTCCTTTTAGGACCATTAGGACAATTTGACATTACATTGAATTTATTACATTGAAAAGCCATAATTGGCTTCAAGACATTACAATTGACCCTTTAAGTCCTTGTAACTCCATCCTTGATCATTGTAACTGGTCCATGATCTGGTCCTGCACCATACTACCCTCTTAGGAAAAATCACTTGTCCTAAGAGATAAAATGTTATCTCCTTGCTCCATGAATCCTCCTTGAAGGTACTTTATTGTGTGGTATCATAGGGGGATTTGGTTGCAATAAAAATTCCCCAAATTTTGTCTTCTTATCTATGTACCCTAAATGAAACTTAGAACAAAAATCAGTACTCAAAATGTATGTTTAGTCCCCTTTATGGGAAAATTATATCCCTATTATTTCTTCTTCTTTTCCTCTATCTTTTTCAGGTCTTCTTGACCCCTCCAAACTTTTACCCTTGAAGGTTTTCCTTTAAATCTCTTTTTTACTCCTAAAGGTCATTCTATAGTTCCAACTTTGATGCTTTCCTATCCCAAAAAAGACTATCTTGTAGGTTTGAATTGTACTCTATCATTTTTCATTCCCTGATGTAACTTTTCAGCCCCTTGCCAAGTTGTATCCTCTTGCTTTGATCCCTAAACAAACATGTATATCTTGTCCCAAAAATAAATGGCACTATGTTCCTTTTTATCCCACAAGGAAATTAAAGGTGTTAACATAAACTTCTTATTTTCCTTATGCTTGATATATTCATTTATGTATCCATGATGAATTGTCTTTCTTAAACAGTAGCTATTGCATGGTAGTTAGTTCAACTTCCTAAGGCCAAAATAGTAATTGGTATCATGAAATTAGTTAGGCCTCATCCTCATTGTTCATTTAGAGAGAGATTAAAGACATGCAATATATGCTTACATAAAAATGGCTTCATAAAAGAATGCATGATTAGTTAGTAGATATGCAAGATAGAGTGGGTGACTAAATGTAAAATTAATTATAGATTAAATTTGTATTCTTCTTCATTTGATTAAAACAAACTATAGACTCCAAAAACTAGTGCAAACTTAGGTTTCTTTTTAGCATGAGTCTAGTGTGCTCTTTATTCACTTTTTATACAAGATAGTACTAATGCTACTATGTTTATATTTGACGGATTACAATGTTAATATCTTAATTCAGAGTATGGGAGACATGTTTTTGGTATAATTATAGCCCAAATATTTTCTAATGAATAAAGACCATGTCTGACAATATGAACCCAGAACAAAATAAGGAGACAATTGCTAGATTGTGGGCTAATTTTAAAAGAAAAGGTGATGGAAAAAAATTGCAAGGGCTTAAATACTTGAAGACTTCTAGTCAAAACAACTGAGAAACATTGTAGAGAGAATGGTCACATTAAAGGGGGCATGATTTTTGTCCATTGGTAAGTATTTCAATATATTTTTTTAATAATTTATGTACATAAGAAAACAATTGATGATGAGATCATGGTCATGTTTAATTTAATTTCATCATTTTGATATAGGTTAACCACCTTGGGTTACATGTTATGGATCATAAAAATTTGAAGAATGTGAATTTCCAAGTGGAGGAGCATGGAGGTTTTAATATCCAAGGAGAAGATAATGATTCCATGGAAGAAGATGATCCTATGACAGAGAACACAATTGAAGATGGTGGTATTGTTGCAGTTGATCATGTGCCAGAGAATATGATTGAAGATGATAGTACTGGCGCAACTGATCACGATGATGAAGATGACCTTGATTTTCCTATACTTGAGAAG
Source organism: Thuja plicata (assembly GCA_018584345.1). Lineage (NCBI taxonomy): Eukaryota > Viridiplantae > Streptophyta > Pinopsida > Cupressales > Cupressaceae > Thuja > Thuja plicata. The sequence continues at coordinate 2,934,454 of MU224675.1, read as the reverse complement.
GCATATGATCCCCTATACAAAGGCTCCCAAACAAATTTTCTCTCTGTTGTATTTCTTTTGGTGAACTTCAAGGTTTTGAAAGGTTTATCTAACGTAGCAATGTCACGAATGTTAAGGTATGTCATATATGTCATCTTTTTCACCTATTTTAGTCATAATTTCCTTATTGTTAATAGAGGGTGAATCATGTATGCTAATTATATCTTTTATTATAGTTTTATAGGTGAGTGTTTGTTACCACCATCAAACATTCTACCTCGCTCATACTAGGAACTATCTGCCATTATGAAAGATATTGGGATGGAGTATCAAACAATACATGCATGTACCAATGATCATATTATATATCATAAACAACATAAATTTGTAATAGAATGCCCTGATTTTCATATTAGTAGATATCGAAAAGATCAAATTAAAAAAAGGTGCCTCGCAAGGTTTTCTGATATATTCCCATTATTCTACGTCTGCAATGATTATTTAGGTGCACTACCTTGGCACAATTTATGGATTACCATACATGCAATAGAAGTCGAGATGAAATTATGAAAATGCCTGCGGATGGTTCTGCATTTAAGGAAATAGAGGAAACTTGGCCACAATTTAAAGAACCTCATAATCTCAATCTTTCATTGGAAGTGGACGGTGTCAATCCATTTGGAGAGATGAGATCTGTTTACTCGGTGTGGCCTATTTTTGTTATCAACAATAACATTCCTTCTTGGATGTCCATAAAGAGGGAGCACATAATATTGGCAATGATTGTTCCAGGTATATTTTCATTCAATAGTCGTGTAAATTTATTTATAAATACCACATCAAAATAAAAATAATTATGTAATGTTTATGTTCATTCAACCAGGTAAGTACCAAGTTAAAGATATGAATGTATATATTGAGCCTCTTATCGATGAGTTATTGGATTTATGAAATGGGGTCACTATTTATGACATCTCTAGACTAATAGGATAAAGACATTTTCAATTCCATGCAATGCTTGTATGGACAATATATGATGCCCCTGGGCTAACACATTTTTATGGTATGTTATATTGTTAACATATTTATTGTATGTTATAGTGCTAACACATCTTTATTGTATGTTGAAGTTTGTGCATGATAATTGTAATTATCATAATCAACATATTCAATCCAATTACACATGATCTTGTAGGTCTTTACGCAAAAGGAAAATATTCATGTCCATTTTATGGTCCAAAGATGAAATCTCGTCATTCAAAAATTTTAGGAAAGCAGATGTTCGATGAGTATAGGCACTTTCTCCACATAAATCATAATTATCAAATAACTGAAAAATATATTTTCAATGGGAAAGAAGAGACTGCATGAAATCCACAAAGAATGACACCTTGCCTATGGAAGTTGGAATACAATAGAATAAATCGAAGAGATAATGTCATTCAATCTGATGTTTTTGTTTGAAATTTATATTTTGATATTTTATTTTATTTACTGATGATGTAATTGATGCTCGTGAAGGTCGTCAAGGCGTCAATGACTAATTTCCAAAAGGACTAAAAAGTTATCCTAGACAATTTAGCAAGTTTTCATACTATGAGCACCTCCCAATCGTGAATTTTTTTGATGCTATGCATATTGGAAATAATGTAACAGAGACATTATGGAAATTATTGGATGGAAGGAGTGATAAAGAAAAAATTGTCAAAATTTATAGTGACATTGAAGATTCCAACCATGCATTGAAAATTGTCATTTGATAAAATAACAATGGAGACCATATTGATATAAGTGCCCTTCCTTGGTCATTATCAGAGCAGCAAAATAATGCTATAAAAGAAGTCATACAAATATTTTGATTTCCCTCAGGGTTTTCTATGAACATAAATAATCTCATATCAAAGAAAAATGAATTTGGGTCAGGGATGAAAACACACGATTGGCATACCTTTATTAAGGTAATTCATGTTATTTTGTATTCTCTATATATTTGTATACAATATGTAGTCTTCATTATATTATTCTCTAAAATATTGAAATGATCATTTTATAATTATTGCATTACGTTCTACCTCTATCTCTCCCATACCACTTTGACAATAGTGTCAAACAAGTTATATATGATCTTGAAAAATACACAAGGTTAGAAGCGTTATTTGTTAGATTTTTTGTATAGATATTATATTTGTGGCTTGTTTTGCTTTTTCAGTAATTTATTATATATTTTTTGTAAAGTCTCATTTATATGTTTTTGTGTGTTGAATCGCTTCTAGGTGGTTGTCATCGAAAGTAATCAATAAAGAATATTTAAAATATTAGAAGAGAAAAATTCATCATCTTATGTGTGAAATGAAAAAGTGTTTACCTTCTACTTTTTTCAATGCACAAGAATAAAATCTCATACATCAAGTTGAGGAGATTGAAATGTGTGGACTTGTACAAACTAGGTCAATGTGGATGGTTGAGAGGCACCTGAAATTTTTGAAGGGTTTGGTTTGACAAAGAGCACATCCTAAGGGTTTTATGGTGGAGGGATATATGGTATACAAGATCATGGTGTACATTAGTAAATATCTTCCTAAGTTTGCAGCAAAGATGTATGTAGATCGCATTTGGGACCCCAACGCCATTAATAAATTTGAAGGGGAGTACTTGATGGGGAAAGGTAGATTGAGGAAAGTGAGAGGTAATTATAAAATGTTATTATAGTTAATTAATTCTTATAAATATTCAATTAAAATTTTTTGTAAGTGGTCTTTTTTTATATAGTTGGTCGAGAGTGGGATTCACTAAATTTGTATATTGTGAACAATCTTGAATGGATGAAAGTATGGATTGAACTATGTCAACAAAATGGTCATTCATTAACATGGGAAGGTGTTGCTTCATTAGTTAAAGAAGATCATCGTAATGGAGATTCTAATGTTACGCCAATGAAAAAATGGTTTAAGAGGTAGACATGTACGTACAAAATTTATTAGTCATGACCCATATGTTTAATATCAACTCATGATGCAAATGATTTTCACATGTTTGAAAAATTTTGGGTCAAGCACCACAAGGCTATGTACTACCATGACCATAAATTTCACATAAGAAAGTTGGACGACACAAAGAAAACCTGTGATTCTGAGATAACTGCAGTCTTCAAGGTCACTAATATTTCATCTAGAAACAACATGCATACTCAAGAGTCTCAAAACTTATACTATAGAATTTTGGATGATATACTTGAGTGCGACTTTGAATCCTCCAAATTAGTTCTATTTATTGTCAAACGGTACAGGCTACAACTAAATTAAAATAATCCTGATAGAACTGTTATTCAATATGATAATGGATTTACAATGATTAATACAAGGTCATTTGAGCTAGTTGGAGATGAGCCCTATGTACTTCCAAGACAATGTGAGAAAGTGTTTTACATAGAGGTTCCACAAAAACCAGGTTGGTCATTTGTTGTTAGACATGATCCAAGAGGAAGGCCAGTAAAGTATAACATGATGGAAGAAGAAGAAACTGAAGATGATGATGAAGAAGAAGAAGATGATGATGGAGTGGTGATGATGGTGATGATGATGATGATGATGATGATTATGATGATGATGATGATGATCTAGTCATACAAATTTATTTGACTTATAGGTTTTCATAATTAATTTATTATGTATTAAACTCTAATGCCATGGTACAATTAAATTAATGTGTTCATTTCTAATTATTACAACATATGTGATTTATGATACATGTGTTTCAGTTATTACTCTTATAGTTAATGTATTTATTGTTTAACAAATTACCAATGTATTTCTTATGATGCTCAATTGTTGGTGTTGATTAGATGAATATATTTTATGTGATTGTAACCCTTTGTGGAAATAGGCAATTGACTATAGACATCGTCACCCCTTTTGTTGACAATCCTACATAGCACACATAAAGTAAAGGTAAGGAATTAAAAAATATACAATGATTATGATGAATGCATATTGTTCATGTTGTCTTGTATGTAATTTGTAGCATAGGTATCATGTAATTTTTGGCTAACTTAAGATAAATAATTTACATATGCAAGAAATTTAACCCCTTTACGAGGATCCTGCATAGTGACATGGATTGACAGGTATAAGTCAATACACCCTATAGATTACATCAACATTACCCTCATTTAGTAAAATATCTCACTCCTTAAAAACTGTATATGTCATTTGATGGACTGCAGGAACCACCTAATATGCACTTGTCAGGTTTGTCTTCCTCGAGTCAGGGAAATGCGGGAATAGAAAATGAAAGTGACACATGTAGTAGGCCTAAAATAGGGAAATCAACCAGAGGTCAAAAGATTAGAAGAAAATTCAATAAATGCATGCAATTGCTCCTTGCTGAAGGGGGGTCATGTTCTTATGACGATGAGACCATAGATGACATTGAGGTGCCCTTGAGGTACACACATCTTCTGAAAGAATGGGTACCCAAGGAGCTACCTCCAATTAACAATGATTTTTGTGTTAATGAGAGGATATATTGGATAGCTCCATCCTCCTTACATGGTTTGGGCCTATTTTACATAGATGACATAAAGGTATGTTACAACAAAGTTGTTGAATTGATGGAGTTTGTTGAACCTTGTTACAATTACAATAATTGGATGTGGATTGTTCGATATAAAAAAAAGTATGAGTAGGTATGCATTGTCAGTGAATTATATACAATGGAAAGAAAATTATCAAAGTAAAAGATTTTTTATGTAAATTGATGGAAGGCCAAAAGAAACAGGGAATATTGTGGGTTTTATAAATAGTACGCAACCTGGGTCAACTAATAAGAGTCCCAATTGCATATTTGAGGTGTGTGAGGGGAATCATATTTTTGTATGTGCGATAAAATCAATAAGTGTAGGGAAAGAACTGCTAATAGATTACCATTTGACTTGCATAGATACAAAAAAAGACACTTGTTAATCTCTAAGTTTTGTTGATGATTAGTGACCAACACTTAGTCATTTACTTAGGTAGTTTTAATAGGTTATCATTGTGGCCGAGCTAAACATTAAAGGCCGAGAAAGTTTTAGGTTGATGAGTTACATCATGCCGATCCGAGTAGAATATTAAGTGTCGAGCGACAGAGATGTTAAGTGCCGAGCATAACAGTTTTTGCATACATGTCAGGATTGATTCAAACTTTGATGTAAAATATTTAGGCTAACTTGTATGAGATTTGGGTTGACATTTTTATACATTTAATATTTTTGTACTAAGTTAATTACGCATTTAATTGTTTTATACTATGCATGGCATGGAGCCAATCAGAAAATCAGAATGCATTGGAAGCATAAATTATAGATCTTGATCATTGATCTAGATCTTGCTGCCAGATCCATAAAGACATATAAGATTACTTCTAACCCTAGAAAATAAGTGTGTGAGAGATATACAATTTGGAAGAGAAGAGTTGTTGTTCTTGAGAGATGAACAGTAAGTCATTTTGAGAAGAAGCCTAGATCAAGAAGAATGACAGAACAATGAAAAGAAGAGTAAAGATATAGGAGATTGTGAGATCACAAAAGGTATTGGAAAGAGAAGATCCGTCATCACCATCTAAGTGCATAATGAAGGATCACTACTTGAAACATTCTAACAGGTGTATCAGGTGAAATCTCTTAATCAAGTAGTTCTAGCAAACTATTTTAAATCTCTTAGCCGAGTGCTTACTTTACTATAGGTTCAAATCCTTTAACAAGGTAGATTATAATGATCTTTAGTTCTTAACCAAACATACCTTTAACCAAGTAGATTGCATGTTACAATCAAACTCTTGTAGCCCTAACAAGCACACTTTATTTCTACAGTAGTGAAAAAAATTTGGGTGTCATCCCCACCCCATTTTTACCTATTTGGGTTTATGGGTTACCAAAATTTTGTGTTATGAGCTATACATTTCATGTTGTTGATGCTATCTGATGTTAGGTTAAATTCATATATGTATGAATGTGGATCAATTTGTTTTAAGTGGTTAATTTTTAAGATCTGATTCACCCCCTATCTCAACATCTTGCTTTCCCCATTATTGTACTTCCAATAATTGGTATCAGAACGCAGTTCACCTACAAAAGCCTTTAATCAGCTTGTGAGTATAGATCTTGAGATGGAGGTTTACAAGTTGGGTAAAGTCATTGAGAATCAAAAGATCAAGATTCAACTAGCATTACATCAGCTTGAGCTACAAAGACATGAATTGAAGAAATCATTGACATCTAAGAAATATTTGGCCAAATAAATGAATGATACTCATTACCAGGAAGATGACACTGAAAATCTATTTCACAATGGAGATTCTACTGAGAGAGATGCAGCAATTGCAGATCTACTGGAAAAGAACAATCATTGTGTGAAGAAGTCAGAAACTTGAAAAGAGAACAATAAATGCAGACAGTGAGACTATGTGAAGTAGTGGAACAAAAGAAGAAAGTTGAAGATGACAAAGCTATGGTAGAAGAAGATAAAAGAGTGTTAACTGTCAGACTTGATGAAAGGACACATGATCTGCAAATGATGACAATCAATCAGGTTGACATGGAAAATCAATTGCTACTTGCAAATCAAGAGATTAGTAGGAAAGATATGGAAATGATGAATCTGAGATCTGAGAACAATCAATTGAAAGATGACTTGAGATCTAAGAAGGAACTGAATGAAAGGTTGAATAAACCTAATGAAGCTTTGACTTATTTTGAGAACCTGATGGAAGCATTAAGGTGTCATGCCCAAAAGTTGGGCAAAAACACACGAACAAAAATTTTTAATAACGCACTTAAACAAGATACCAAAACAATCACAAGAGTAACATATGCACACAAAACGGTGCAAAGGGATTGACAAAACTAGAAAGGTTACAAGGAGAGGAGTAGCTTTCAGAGCTATCCTAAACGATGCCTAAAGTTTCAAACTTGATATGCACGCAAATTGAGGTAGTTGACCAAAAATCAACTAGAGTTGACCAAGTCAACCAGAGTTGACCCAAAGTCAACTATTCTCTTAAATAAGTGAATAGTACGCACTAGGGTTCACTAGACCATAAGGAAGACTCAAACACACAAATCGAGACAGTTTAACTAAAAGTCAACTAGGGTTGACCAAAAGTCAACCATTCCTTGAAATACGTGAGGGAGGGTCACTAGGGCCTACTAAGTACTATGAAATTCATAGGTGCATAAATCAAGGTAGTTGACCAAAAAGTCAACCCATGTTGACCAAAAAGTCAACTATCTCCAAAAGGCATGAAACTAGAATCTAAGGGTCCAGAGGTTGCGAGGATCAACTGGTTCAAATCTGGAAACATACAGACAAGGTTTGACCATGGTTGACCAAAAGTCAACCATGCACGAATCTGGTCAATGTCTACGAAAATACCCTTAATAGATGTAAATTGTGAAGTTAAGGAGTGTTATGACCCCCAAATCAATAAAACGTTATCTAGGTTATTATTTTTTTAAACGAATAATTTAATTAGATAATTAACGTTCTAAAACTTGCATTTAAATATTAAATTATCAATATCCCTATTTTAAAAATTAAAAGCCTAACATTAAATGTAATTAACATACAATATTAAAATTAAATCTATCTAATATCATAAAGAAATTTTAAAACTAAATCCACTCTAACAACTTAATGAAAATTAAAATTAAATCTAAATTTTAAATCTAGAATATTCTAATAAAATATCTCTATACTAAATCTAATCTACCAAAAAAAAATAAACTTTTTATTAAATCTAAAAAAAAATACAATCTAATTTAAATATACAAAACAAATCTAATAGAAAAATCCATATCTAAAAACGCCATAATAATATTATATGAGAAAAAATGAATCAATAAATAAACAAAGAATTTATAAACCCTAAAACTAAAACATACTATAATAGAATAAAAGAAAATTTCTTATCTAAAGTCTAATTTAAACCGTTCAAAAAAAACCCTAGGCGATCAAAAGGAGCAGCGGCCGAATACATAACTAGCGGCGGCGGCGGCGGTCTGAAACCCGCACAGGGCGGAGGAGCAAGGTGGAGGGTGGTGGTGTGCTGGCCGCAGTGGCGGCGGCACCACCCGCAGCGCCGGAGTAAGGGAGAGGGGGGAAGTGTCGGCCAGCAGCGGCTCCACCCCACTGTATAAATAGTGGGTGGCCCGCGCGCTGCTCGGCCCCCCTGCGATACAACGTGGGTTGGGGAGGGTTTCGACCCCCCCACCCAAAAAAAAATATTAAATATAATTTTTTTTTAAAACGAACGACAGTTTTAAAGCAGCGCTCAGCGCTTAATAACAAAAAAAAAATTTCATTGTGTAGTTTCTTGTTTTTTTTTTATAATACAAAAATTTTCTAATTAAAAATTAAGAAATAAACAACTATTAAAAATATATTAAAATAATGCTTTAATCAACTGGTGTAATAAAAACCTACACCTCAAAACAGGGGCTATGTAGAGCCTTTTTTTTCAAAATTTTATTTAATCAAATGAATCTATATTTTATTCCTCATACTTTGGTGGAAAGAATTTTTAAAAAGAGCATTTTAAATTTTCTAAAAAAAATAAATCCTAAATTCTTCTAGGTGTCAATTAGTAATATTTTCATTTACTTTTGTTACTTAGTGTAAACATTAACGCTATGTTGAAAGTAACTTTTACTTTTGGTTAGAGAATATCTACTCTAATATTAACAAAGACATTTATTTACAAAATAATTTCTAATCCATAGAATTTCTAAATAGCATAATTATATGATCATAATAGAAACATCCAATCATACAAGCAGTAAGACAGAATCATGCCATTTAGAAGTAAATTCCTCTACAAGGATCAATCATGTTTCATAAGCATATTTAGCCAAAAAAAGAAAATCATACCCCAAGTAACAATATGGGTAACAAAAGAAAATATCACAATACTATAAGGCTACAAATTCTCTTAAGATTTTATTGCAACAATGAAGATTTCCCATAAAATAAGTTACAAATTGATAATATTTCCAGTCATACTCATCTCTACATAAGGGTATTATTCATCTTTGCTATCCCTTCAAGAACCTGATAAACGTTGAGGTTGACCATGGAGGCTCACCTCCCAACCTAGGCCTTTACAAGGCCACCCCTGAGCTTGGGGATCCAATCTGGAACGGGTTACAAACAGAAACACCCCACAAGAAAGAAAAGAAATAGAGACTCAAACATAAGAAAGCTTCCCAACATCAGGATGAACAAGAGGAAGTATCTCCAAGAGACATTCCAAAAATAGGGGTAGTGGTAGAGCTCACTGAAGGAGAAAGCCAAGAATACACGTAGCATACACAAGTCTCACATGGACTTGACAAGGACCATCTTTACAAGATGTTATCCTGAATAACCTCTGTATACCTCCTAAATGCCCTCAGGCCCATCTTTGCTTCATGGGTATCATGTTACCCCAAATTTTTCCCTCCTCACATGGGAGACTCTACACTTAACAGGAATCATTTTCATCTACCCCTCCAAGGCTACTCTGCCCTCCCGAGGGTGAGTGTACCTTGAAGACCCATTCGAAATCAAACACAAAGTAAAGACATTGAGAAACAAATAAAGAAATTTCCAACAAAAAATAAAAGCTTCAAAACCATAAGACTCCATTAATGGAGTCCTTGAGCCCAAGAACACACATAAACATAAACAATTAACTTTAAAGAAATCCAACCTTAATCCAAAGCTAAGGTGTGAAGAGGAATGGTGTTGAGCTATCCTTCCTAAGCTCCTTCTCCAAAAGCTCCTTCAAACTGAATTTTGTCTCTAAGGGTAGAGAGTTGGTGAACACTCAACTCATCCCAAATCCTTCCCTAAATAGGCAAACCTCCAACATGAGCAAGGCTTAACCCAAAGGTAACTCTAACCAACCCCAAACTAAACCACTTCCTAACTCTCCAAGTGTGAAGTCAAAAGAAACTTGCGTAGAAGAGAGAGTGAGGTTAACCAAAGTCACACTCATCTTCCAAATTCGCTCAAAGTTGAAAATGACACTTAAAGGGAGTAATAAATGATTTTAGAGGCTTATTAATGATAGAAAATTACCCCTAACCCATAGGGTACCAAGTTGGGTGACTAAAACTGACCCTGGTTACCCCCTAGGAGCCCAAAAGACCCTCTAAAACTCATCCTGAAGTTAACCTACGGATTTCTAAGTCAAAGAAATTCCAAAAACTTCTAACCCTGGGGTAAGCTTGGGTACTACTCCTAGATGACCTTAGTTAACCCTTGACTAACCTTGGTTTCCCCTTTACTAGCCATGTCAATAAATAAATTACAACAATTGCCAAACTTGGCACATTAAATGAAAACAATAGACATGACTTAATCACATAAACATTTACTAATTTAATAACACACATGCAAACCACGTTTACAAAATAAACACATAACAATGAGGTCCATGTCTCTTTATATAGACAGGACCTTGGAAAGCACGGTTATTTAAATAGGTTCCAGTACTAGGTCCCCGATTTAGATCCATGGTCAACTTTTTCTGCACACTCAATGCACACATCAGTAGATCTAAAATGACATGATATGAAATATAACACGACATCAATGATATACATACATATAAACCATATTTGCAATAGGACTGAAATAACCTAGCATTGGTTTCCTAAACCATTTTCATCATATTACATTCATACATTTAAATCCATATAAGACATCAACATAACCTGAACTAAATCAGAACATAAAGCATCTCAAAAGTATCCTAATTACAAAATCAGGTGCTGAATATATAACACAGGATTCCACCGATCCTCAAATGTATAAAAAGTCTCTAATAGTCAAAGTATGTCAAAGCATAAACTACTAAAAACATGAGAACAAAATAGTAAAACTATAACAGTCTAATGTAGGTCTCACATCCACCCCCTCTAGGCATGAACTTCCTCCTGGAGTTCATCAAAGAGGTGAGGGTACTGTGATCTCATCTGTGTTGTGTCCTCCCAAGAGGCTGTAACCTTGTCATAGCAATCCCACTGGACCCTAACCTGGTCTAGCTCTCTGCCTCGAAGGCCCAAAGTCCACTGAGCTAATATACGAATTGGCTCTAATGTCAGTTGTCTGTCCGAATCCACCTGCAAGGCATCCCAATCTATCACATGAGACTCATCATATATATACTTCCTCAGAACTGAAACATGAAACACATCATGGATGTGTGACAGGCTAGGTGGCAATGCTAATCGGTAAGCAACTGGTCCTATCCTCTCAAGGATCTCAAAAGGTCCAACAAAATAGGGTGCTAGCTTAGAGCCCTTTCCAAAATGGATTGGACTCTTATGCGGTCGCACTCTTAAGAAGACTCTGTCTCCAACTAGATAGGCTCGATCAATCCTCTTCACATCTACATACTTCTTCTGCCTATCTTGACCTTCCTCAAGTTGCTGCCTAATCAAAGTCACCTGCTGCTCCATATCTCTGACTAGCTCAGGACCAATGGAAACCCTATCCTTGATCCTATCCCAACTGAGTGGGGTCCTACATGGTCTACCGTAAAGAGCCTGGTAGGGAGGCATACCCAAGGAAGTCTAGTGCCCTTTGTTATAAGAAAACTCCACCAGGTGTAGGTATTCTTCCCACCGGGTCTGATGGTCCATGACGTACATGCAAAGCATGTCCTCTAACACTTGATTGACCCTTTCGGTTTGTCCATCTGTCTCAGGATGATAAGCCATACTGAAGTTGAGTCTAGTATGCATAGCTGCCTGAAGTTCTCTCTAAAAGGATGAAGTGAAGAGAGAATCTCTATCTGAGATGATCTTATGAGGTACGCCATGAAGTCTGACTATATCTCGCAAGAACACTTGTGCCACTGCTGGTGTGGTAAAGGTAGTACACACAGGTGAAAAGTGAGCCACCTTAGTCAACTTGTCGACTGTCACCATGATTGTATCATGACGACGTGAAGACATAGGAAGACCTACTATGAAATCCATAGATATGGTGTCCCATTTCCACACTGGTACATCATGAGGCTGAAGGAGACCACCTCGATGACGGTGTTCTGCCTTCACCCTCTGGAATTCTAGGCATCTAGTTACCATCTCTGTAATCTGCAACCTCATGCCTGGCCAATGATATAGTTTCCTCAAGTCGGCATGCATCTTCTTAACCCTGGGATGTGCTGCATAAGGGGCCCTATGAGCCTCAAGCATCACAAACTCACGCAATCCTCCGGAAGAAGGTATATAGATATGTCCTCTATGATGCAATATTCCATCGGACTCCAAGGCATACTCTGAAAACTTCCCCTCAAGGGGTATTTGAGATCGAATCAACTCACAAACCTCTACATACAACTCATCCTCTTGCAAGTGATGAAGGATGTGATCTCTCAAATCCGTGCCAGTAGACATAGAAGAAAGCTCATGCCGCCTCCTACTCAAGGCATCTGCGACCACGTTGTCTTTCCCTTTAATATAATGGACATCAAAATCATATTCACATAAGAAGTCCATCCATCTCATCTACCTAGCATTAAGGTTCGGTTGAGTGAAGATGTACTAAAGACTCTGATGGTCTGAATGAAGTTCGAACCGATGTCCTAAGAGAAAATGTCACCATCTGACCAAAGCATGCACCACTGCTGCGAGCTCAAGATCATGGGTAGGGTAGTTGAGCTCATGAGTCTTTAGTTTCCTAGACTCGTAGGCTATAGCTCACCCACCTTGCATAAGAACCACTCCCAAACCATCCAAGGAAGCATCTATGCAAACGATAAACTCTGCTGAAGGCTCTGGAACAGCTAGAATGGGTGCACTAGTAAGTGCTCTCTTGAGCTCCTGAAAAGCCTTATCACACTTTTCAGTCCACTCAAACTTCTTTCCCTTTCGCTGAAGAGAGGTAATGGGGTGTGCTACCTGAGAGAAACCATTAACAAACCGTCTGTAATAATTGGCTAAACCCATGAAACTCCTAACCTCGGTCACAATGGTAGGTGCTGGCTAATCCATGATGGCATCAATCTTTGATGGGTCTACTGAGACCCCATCACCTGAAATAACATGGCCAAGGTACTTGACCTCTGCTCTGAAGAAAGCACACTTCGACAAGCTACCATACAACTGATTGTCTCTAAGACACTGCAAAACTTGCCTCAAGTGTTCCTCGTGCTCTTTCTCATCCTTAGAATATATCAAGATGTCATCGAGAAACACAACTAAAAACTTGTCAAGGAAGGTTCGAAATACTCCGTTCATAAGACTCATGAACATAGCTAGAGCATTCGTAAGACCGAATGGAACCATAGTGAATTCATAGTGGCCATATCTAGTTCGAAATGCGGTCTTGTGAATATCACTATCCACGATCCTCAACTGATGGTAACCCGATTTGAGGTCTATCTTAGAGAAGACTCGGGCACCCTGCAACTGGTTGAACAAGTCATCGATCCTAGGAAGTGGATATCGATTCTTGATGGTCACCTTGTTCAACTGTCGGTAATCCATGCACAACCTAAGAGAGTCATCTTTCTTCTTCACAAAGATAACTGGTGCACCCCAAGGAGAAACACTAGGACAAATGTGCCCTTTCTCTAACAGTTCCTCAAGCTGTATCTTGAGCTCATTAAGCTCATTAGTGGTCATCCTATAAGGTGCTCTGGAAACTGGCTCAGCTCCTAGTACGAGATCAATGTGAAAGTCTACTGCCCTACGAGGAGGCATACCAGGTAGCTCTGACAGAAACACATCTGCAAACTCTTGAAGAATGGGGAAGTCATCAAGAGAAGTTTCCTTCTCTGTCTCTTCTTCCCTATCGCTGATGGTGATGGCATACAACTAGCATCCCTTCCGCATGCACTACTTAAGCTGCATGGTGGATATCACACGGAGGGATACAGGCCTATGAACCCCAGTAATAACTGTATATGTACCATCATCATCCAAACATTCGATCCTCTTCTTATGACAATCTAGCTTGGCTCTATGGGCACTTAGCCAATCCATGCCAAGGACTAGACCGTAAGATCCAAGGGGAGTAACACTGAGATTAGCTATGGTGGTCATCCCACCAATCTGGATTGGGCAATCACTAACCATCGAGGTTACGGAAACTCTAGCTCCTAAAGCTAACTCTACTTCCCATCTAACCTCCTGACTAGCTGCCACTAGCTTGCAACGTTCCATAATTGATGGAGAAATAAAGGAGTCAGTGGCTCCTGTATCAAAAAGAATAGTAACATCACTACCTCTAATCTTACCTGAGGCCTCAATAACGGTAGCCTGGTGCTTTGCCTGATGATTGTCCACTGTTGCAAAAACCATGTGGGATTTCCCCCTGTCCCCTACAGTTGGTTCTGAAACTGCCATACGCTGACTACCACCCTATGGGCACTCTCTAGCTAAGTGCCCCATGGCACCACATGTGTAACATGGCCCCCATAACTAAACCTGAACACTAAGAGGCCTAGAATACTATGATCCTACAGTCCTAGATGAATTGTTATAACCTCCCTTAGAGGACTGCTAAGTCCATTCTAGAGGGGTATAAGGTGCCTGAGATCTTTGGTCCTTAGGACCCTAAGACTGCCACTGTCTGGACTTGGAGCCCTACTGAACCTGAGGTACCCTCTATTGCTGGTTCTGCTGTGACTGTTGTGGCTGTTGTTGTTGTTGCTACTGCTGCTGCTGTGGGGCCCTATATGTCCCTGAAGAGTTCCTCTGATTCCCTTTCCATTTTTTCTTCTGATATCCAGAGGTCTGAGATGAGGTATTGTGGTTTTGTGACCCATCCCTATAGTTCTATGGGCCCCGAACTATCTCTTTGGCCACCAAGGCCCTATCCACCGTGAACCTCAAGTTCCCTGAAGGTACCATGTGTACCCTATCTGAAATCATGGGATTTAATCCCTTAATGAACCTGTTCACCTGTAGCTTCTCGTCTCCCATGTATTCAACGTAGGGTAGGAGGTCGAGAAACTTGCCCTCATACTGGGCTACTGTAAGACCCCGTTGTTGGAGGTCATGGAACTCGTCTATACGGTGTTGTCTGAACTGTTCTAAAATATACCGCTCTCTGAAGAGCTCGAGGAAAGCTCCCCAAGAGAGGGTATTGATGTCAATGAGACCCTTGGTCTCCACATGCCTCCACCAAGTGGAGGCCCCGTCTCTAAGAAAAAGGATTGCGAACCATGCCTTAAGGTTGCTGCCATAGTTTCGCAACCCAAAGCACCTCTCCAGGCTTAAAAGCCAAGCCTCAGCTCCTGCCCCATCTGCTTCTCCTGTGAAGGGAGGTGGTTTAAGCCTCATCAATTCTGTGATCTAATTCCCAATATCGGGGGGTTCCCTATCGAGTCTCTACGCACCTCCCCTAGAAACACCACCTGGTACTGTAATGGACTCATCCTCCTGATCTATCTGATTTCCCCCTGCTCTAGGAGGTGGGCTCCTACTTCTCTCTCTTTCCTGATTAACAGGTGGCATGCGGTCTAGTATGAGCCCGGCTAGGTTTTGAAAGGCCAACAAAAGCGTTGCATTAGGACCGGGAGGGGGTTCAGGAGGTGGACTCTAATCCCTCCTACAATCCTCTACTTCGGGTTGTACCTCTACATATGCTGTGGGGATACGTCACCGACCACGCCCTTGCTGACATGCTTGACGAGTGATAGGTGGCATCCTACACAAGCAAGAAAAATTTAGTAACAACGTAGTGGGTTAGGTTCCCAATGTTGCTAAACCTAGCTCTGATACCAAAATGTCATGCCCAAAAGTTGGGCAAAAATACACGAACAAAAATTTTTAATAACGCACTTAAACAGGATACCAAAACAATCACAAGGCTAACATGTGCACGCAAAACAGTGCAAAGGGATTGACGAAACCAGAAAGGTTACAAGGAGAGGAGTAACTTTCAGAGCTATCCTAAAGGATGCCTAAAGTTCCAAACTTGATCTGCACACAAATCGAGGTAGTTGACCAAAAGTCAACCAGAGTTGACCAAGTCAACCAGAGTTGACCCAAAGTCAACTATTCTCTGAAATAAGTGAATGGTTCACACTAGGGTTCGCTAGACCATAAGGGAGACTCGAACATGCAAATCAAGACAGTTTGACTAAAAGTCAACTAGGATTGACCAAAAGTCAACCATTCCTTGAAATACGTAAAGGAGGGTCACTAGGGCCTACTAAGTACTATGGAAGTCATAGGTGCGCAAATCGAGGTAGTTGACCAAAAAGTCAACTATCTCCAAATGGCATGAAACTGGAATCTATGGGTCCAGAGGTTGCGAGGATCCACTGGTTCAAATCTGGCAACATACAGACAAGGTATGACCATGGTTGACCAAAAGTCAACTATGCAAGAATCTGGTCAATGTCTACGAAAATACCCTTAATAGATGTAAATTGCGAAGTTAAGGAGTGTTATGACCCCCAAATTAATAAAATGTTATCTAGGTTATTATTTTTTTAAACGAATAATTTAATTAGATAATTAACATTCTAAAACTTGCATTTAAATATTAAATTATCAATATCCCTATTTAAAAAATTAAAAGCCTAACATTAAATGTAATTAACATACAATATTAAAATTAAATCTATCTAATATCATAAAGAAATTTTGAAACTAAATCCACTCTAACAACTTAATGAAAATATAAATTAAATCTAAATTTTAAATCTAGAATATTCTAATAAAATATCTCTATACTAAATCTAATCTACCAAAAAATAAAATAAACTTTATATTAAATCTAAAAAAAAATACAATCTAATTTAAATATACAAAACAAATCTAATAGAAAAATCCATATCTAAAAATGCCATAATAATATTATATGAGAGAAAACAAATCAATAAATAACCAAAGAATTTATAAACCCTAAAACTAAAACATACTATAATAGAATAAAAGAAAATTTCTTATCTAAAGTCTAATTTAAACCGTTCTAAAAAAACCCTAGGCGATGAAGAGGAGCGGCGGCCGAATAAATAACCAGCGGCGGCGACGGCGGTTTGAAACTCGCGCGGGGCAGAGGAGAAAGGTGGAGGGTAGCGGTGTGGTGACCGCGGTGGCGGCGGCACCACCCGCAGCGCCGGAGTAAGGGAGAGGGGGGCAAGTGTCGGCCAGCAGCAGCTCCGCCCCACTGTATAAACAGTGGGCGGCCCGAGCTTTGCGCAGCCCCCCAGCGATACAGCGTGGGTTGGGGAGGGTTTTGGCCCCCCCACCCAAAAAAAAATATTAAATATAATTTTTTTTTAAAATGAACGACAGTTTTAAAACAGCGCTCAGCGCTTAATAACAAAAAAAAATTTCATTGTGTAGTTTCTTATTTTTTTTTTATAATACAAAAACTTTCTAATTAAAAATTAAGAAATAAACAATGATTAAAAATATATTAAAAAAATGCTTTAATCAATTGGTATAATAAAAACCTGCACCTCAAAACAGGGGCTATGTAGAGCCTTTTTTTTCAAAATTTTATTTAATCAAATGAATCTATATTTTATTCCTCATACTTTGGTGGAAGGAATTTTTAAAAAGAGCATTTTAAATTTTCTATAAAAAAATAAATCATAAATTCTTCTAAGTGTCAATAAGTAATATTTCCATTTACTTTTGTTACTTAGTGTAAACATTAACACTATGTTGAAAGTAACTTTTATTTTTGGTTAGAGAATATCTACTCTAATATTAACAAAGACATTTATTTACAAAATAATTTCTAATCCATAGAATTTCTAAATAGCATAATTATATGATCATAATAGGAACATCCAATCATACAAGCAGTAAGACATAATCATGCCATTTAGAAGTAAATTTCTCTACAAGGATCAATCATGTTTCATAAGCATATTTAGCCAAATTTTTTTTTTTTTTCATACCCCAAGTAACAATATGGGTAACAAAAGAAACTATCACAATAGTATAAGGCTACAAATTCTCTTAAGATTTTATTGCAACAATGAAGATTTCCCATAAAATAAGTTACAAATTGATAATATTTCCAGTCATACTCATCTCCACATAAGGGTATTATTCATCTTTTCTATCCCTTCAAGAACCTGATAAATGTTGAGGTTGACCATGGAGGCTCACCTCCCAACCTAGGCCTTTACAAGGCCACCCCTGAGCTTGGGGATCCAATCTAGAACGGGTTACAAACAGAAACACCCCACAAGTAGGAAAAGAAATAGAGACTCAAACATAAGAAAGCTTCCCAACATCAGGATGAACAAGAGGAAGTATCTCCAAGAGACATTCCAGAAACAGGGGTAGTGGTAGACCTCACTGAAGGAGAAAGCCAAGAATACACGTAGCATACACAAGCCTCACATGGACTTGATAAGGACCATCTTTACAAGATGTTGTCCTGAATAACCTCCTTATACCTCCTAAATGCCCTCAGGCCCATCTTGGCTTCATGGGTATCATGTTACCCCAAGTTTTTCCCTCCTCACATGAGAGACTCTACACTTAACAGGAATTATTTCCATCTACCCCTCCAAGGCTACTCTGCCCTCCCGAGGGTGAGTGTACCTTGAAGACCCATTCAAAATCAAACACAAAGTAAAGATATTGAGAAACAAATAAAGAAATTTCCAACAAAAAATAAAAGCTTCAAAATCATAAGACTCCATTAATGGAGTCCTTGAGCTCAAGAACACACATAAACATAAACAATTAACTTTAAAGAAATCCAACCTTAATCCAAAGCTAAGGTGTGAAGAGGAATGGTGTTGAGCTATCCTTCCTAAGCTCCTTCTCCAAAAGCTCCTTCAAACT
>MU224675.1:2876333-2910703 GCA_018584345.1 Thuja plicata | reverse complement strand
AATTTAAGAAGAGGAAAGTTATGAGGAAGAAGTCTCCAATTCTTGATGTCACATTAGATGAAGTTATTGTGATTCCACCATGGGATCCCAATGTTTTGTCTTATGAACAGATTGAGACTCTTCAAGAACTACTCAAGAGGAAGAAAATACAGGAGAAAATGAAAAGAGAGCAGAAGAAAAATCAAGTGTTACATGACATCAAGAACATATTTGTAAAAGCTTTTGACATGGAAGATGAAAATCCTCAAGCTCCTATTCTTGAAAAGTTAGTTCATAGTGTGCAAAAGGTAAATGATGACAACATTGAAGCCAATGAAAATCTATTGCAATGTTTCGAGAGGAAATTCAAGAACAAAGTACTAGCAAAAATCTCAGGAGAGATTGCGGTAAAGTAGGTTGAACTTTCTTCTCTTGTAGAACTTTTGGAGGAAGTTGCAGCTAATATTTATTCTTTATATAAGATGTTATGTGATGTTGAATTCTTCACAAAGGATAATCTACAGGCCTTAGATAAATTGCAATTAGACTTAAAATAAACTGGAAGTTCCCTGAGTATGGATGCTAGCACTAGCTCTTTACATTTTAACAGATTGACTTATGCACAAAGGAGGATAGCTGAGCTCATGGTCGGATTAGGACCAAATTGATTACTATCTAGACAAGCCTGATACCTCATCTGGAGGTCATTCAGAAAGAACTTTCATCTACAACAAATTGGTTAAGAGAGATTCTCATCTCTCCACTACAGAAAGTTTAGTAAGTCTAGCTGCCAAGCTAGAAGTCAAAATAGAGGTTATGAAGTTTGTTATGGACAGTTGGGACACTACATTTGCATCCACCTTACAACTTCATAAATAGTTTTTGGACAAGTATAACTTGACCCCACCTGCAATCAGTGACAAAAACAAGGGGGAATATGACAGGGTTGACAAGGATACATCCTAAGGAGATCAGTACAGGTATCAATGTAAATATTTTTTTTTAAGGCGTGTATACTATGTAAATTTTTGTATATAGTATGAAGTACATTCCTAGGGGGAGTACACTGTGTACTTAGGAAACATTTTGGATGGAATGAATCAAAATGATAAGTGTGTTTTTGCCACTAATATCAAAGGGGGAGATTGTTAATCTCTAAGTTTTGTTGATGATTAGTGACCAACACTTAGTCATTTACTTAGGCCATTTTAGTTGGTTATCATTATGGCCAAGCTAAACATTAAAGGCCAAGCAAAATTGTCAAGCAAGTTTTAGGTTGTCGAGTTACATCATCCCAAGTCGAGAAGAATATTAAGTGCCAAGCGACAAAGATGTTAAGTGATGAGCTGAAAATGTTTTGCATACATGTCAGGATTGATTCAAACTTTGATGTAAACTGTTTAGGCTAACTTGTATGATATTTGGGCCGACATTTGTACACATTTAATATTTTTATACTAAGTTAATTATGCATTTAATTTTTTTATAGTATGCATGGCATGGAGCCAATCAGGAAATCAAAATGCATTGGAAGCATAAATTATAGATCTTGGTCGTTGATCTAGATCTCACTATCAGATCCGTAAAGACATATAAGATTGCTTCTAACCCTAGAAAATAAGTGTGTGAGAGATATACAGTTTGGAAGAGAAGGGGTGGTTTTCTTGAGAGATGAACAATAAGTCATTTTGAGAAGCCTAGATCAAGTAGAATGACAGAGCAATGAAAAGTAGAGTAAAGACATATCAGATTGTGAGATCATAAAAGGTATTGGAAAGAGCATATTTGTCATCTGCATCTGAGTGCATAATGAAGGATCACTACTTGAAACATTCTAACAGGTGTATCAGGTGAAATCTCTTAACATAGTGGTTCTAGTAGACCATTTTAAATCTCTTAGCCAAGTGCTTACTTTACTATAAGTTGAAATCCTTTAACAAGGTAGATTGTAATGATCTTTAGTTCTTAACCGAACAGGCCTTTAACCAGGTAGATTGCATGTTGCAATCAAACTCTTGTAGCCCTAACAGGCACACTTTATTGCTGCAGTAGTGAAGATTTTGTGGGTGTCATCCCCACCCCCAATTTTACCTATTTGGGTTCCTGGGTTACCACAATTCTATGTTATGAGATATACATTTCATGTTGTTGATGCTATCTAATGTTAGGTTAAATTCATATATGTATGAATGTGGATCAATTTTTTTTAAGTGGTTAAGTTTTAAGATCTGATACACCCCCCCCCCCCCCCCTCTCAGCATCTTTCTTTCCCCATTATTGTACTTCCAACTCTATGTAAATTCATGGAAGGCCAAAAGAAACAGGGAATATTGTGGGTTTTATAAGTAGTACACGACTTGGGTCAACTAATAAGATTCCCAATTACATATTTGAGGCATGTGAGGGGAATCATATTTTTGTATGTGCAATAAAATAAATAAGTGCAGGGCAAGAACTGTTAATAGATTACCATTTGACTTGCATAGATACAAAAAAGACACTATCATGGGGGTGGTAAGTACTATGTACCATTTAAACTAACCTCCAATTTATGACTCCAATATACCATTTTATTAATATTCTTTTTTTGTTAAGTCTTTTGCTTTCATTTCACTAATTTTTTAAATTTTAATCTTTGTCATAGGACGACATGGATCCACAACATGATGGAGGAGGCGGGGATTTTACTCCCACCCATTCTTTAGCAAAGGTAAACCTTATTGTAATTGTACAAATAATATAGAAGAAATTTTTTATATTATTATGTTCTTTTCTTTAGGTTTTTGGAGTTATTCTCATAGTTTTACTAATATTCCTATCACAAATTGATGTTCAGGGAAAGGAAAAAGCACATGCAACAAAAATGCCCATAGTGTTAGATAGGGATGACGTCATCCCAGGTATCCCTAACCCCATGAATACGGTTAAGAAGAAATTACAAAGAATCAGTTCATAAATTCTTAGCATTTTTCTCTATCCAAATCCAAGTGAGGAGATGGTGGTGAGGAAAGAGGAATTGATGCGGAAAACATGTAGTTTGGAAGTAAGCAGTAATGAATCTTTAGTTATAAAAAAAGTTCAATAAATTTTTATATTTTATACTCTTTTATGTCATGAACTAAAATATGTATGTGTTCTTACATGATTTTTTGTTTGCTCAAGTAACTGCTCATGGACATCACGGTGAGGCTGGTACTAGTATAGCTTACGCAGGTAAAATAATCCTTAAGTTAACAAGTTACAAACTTTATTGGTCTTACTGATTAGAAATCTACATTTTTCATTTGATTTTATTCAAACTCACATATATATCTTGACTCCTCACTTCAAATTGTACATTTGGATTACAATGTACTCTAGACGCCTCCTCCTATGAGGATGTCATTGCCAACCTCAATGTCAGCAACAAGGAGCATGCAAACATCCATGTTTGCACGGTTTATACCTGGTAGGTCCTTTTTTTTTATTCGATTATGTGTTAGTTATGGTTTGATTTGTACTTTAATCTTGGATGCATTTCATAGTGGAATAATTTTGTGTAGTACAAGATACACCTCCTCAAGATACAGAGACCAGTACTGGTGATAATTCAACAATGTTTCTTGGATCTACCCATGGTTCTAGTATGAGAAAATTGTAGATGTCATTGTTGTTGACCAATGAAGATATGATTCCCTTAAAATTACCTAAGGTTCCAAGTACTTTAAAATTATTATTATTTATATTCTAATTTTAATTTACTTATTCATTACTCATTTTGGATTGTTGATCCCATGATGTGTATGCAAGGAACGACGTTTTTTTAATGAAAATCTTAATGAAATCACATTGTCCCTATTCAGGCCCATAATACGTACAAGGTGGAACATCATATGTTAACTAGCCCTATTCCACTGCTTTGATTTCATATCATTGCTAGAATATTTTTCCTTCCATCTATTCATTGTACTATATTTAAGGTATGCAACTTCAGTTAATTTTTCTAGCTAAAAACTTGGTTTTTTCTTAAAAGGTGGAATTTACAAGATAAAAAATTAAAAGATCAGTTCATTAAATCTTTAGAGGAGCTCTTTGGAAGTAACATTTTTGACAGCACCAAAGTTCTGTAGAGAGCTTTAAAACATTAAAGCATGTGAGGGATTCATACAGAAGGAATCTATTGAAAAACCCAAAGTACGAGTGTCCTCTTGTGATTCCAGAGAAGCAGTGGAAGGAATTCATTTTGGATTCAAAGGAGAAAGTGCAAATCCAAAAATGAATGACACCAGTAAACGACAATAGAAGGTATACGATAGTATTAAGTAGAACATAGTTATGCACTAATTAGTGATATTTATATTTATATAATCTAACATATTTCAAACTTTACATAGACTGTAGGACACATCAAAGGCTACAAAGGCCAAAATAGAAAATATTGGCCAACACAAACTTGGCTCTGGTGGTTAACTTAAACTTCAAGGAAGAATTGTAAGTAGCAGTAAATGAAATTTTGAATCAATTTTTTTATAAATTGAAAACAATTTTGTTTAATCAAATAATACCTGCAGAATTGACGATATTAAGCCAAAAATGTAGGGCTCGGCTTTTAATGTAGCACCCATAGAAGAAGATAGAAAGATTGGCTTAAAGGAAGGCTATAAAGCCATGGCTAAATGCCTATGCCAAAGCCAATAGTCTGTTGCATCAGTTCACACACAGGTAAGCAGGCCAAATGAAAATTATTTCAAATTGAATACTTGAGCGATAATCTATTTGATGTTTATGTAACCCCTTTAGCGCATGAAATTGCAATGTAGCCTTCTAATCCTAGCACAGAACCTCCACATGATGAAGACCCTGAAGTGCATCACAGTGATGGAGGTATTCATTTCCTATTGAACATTAATTGTGTAATTTTTAATACAAGTTAAAATTTTAAATTGAAATTGGTGTAACCTTTCTTGTGTACATTTTAGAGCATGCAGAACGTCATGGTGAATGAGTGGAGGATGATCTGAGTTTTCAGGATGATCTGAGTTTTCACCATATTCAAGAGGATGTGGACCATATTTGAGATGATGTGGCATTGCCAGGTAAATAAAATCTTTGTTATGTTATTTTTTTTTTTTGATCAGTTGTTATCTTCTTTTAATTAATGAAATACTTGTAACACTAATATAAAATGTTGTGCATCTAACCCATTTAGTTGTTATTGCAGTGGACCCCCCTTTGGTGCACCAGCATCCTCCTACACATAGGAGGAGACATTTATTGAGTTCACAAGAAGAAGAGGAGGGGAATTACGAAGATCTTGATGCTCTTCTTAGCCGTTATATGCAAAAACTGAGGAAAAAACCAAAAAATAAATGATTGCAATAAACCTTTTTTAATAATATATTTACATTGTCTGAATGAATGTAATTTTGTGCTACTAAATGTTGATGAATTATTGATGAATGTCCAATTGTTAATTAATTATAGGTGTTATTGAATTTTATGTGATTATAATGATTGAATGTTATATTTCATAAATGGATGAATGAATGTTAGATTTTAATGGGGAATTTAGATTGATGTTAGGGGGGTGGGGCCAAATGAGCTTCCACCTTCACATGGTTGGCCTTGTTAAGTAGAGAATATTAAAATATTCTTGAAACCGAGTGAATCTCAAGCTAAACTGTTGCAGAGCCCTAGTCTACTATCCCCTTAAGGAACCCAACTAAACTCAAGGATTCTACAAGTGTCTTGGAACTCACTCAAGGAGTTAGTCTCAACTCAAGGGTCAAATAGAGTTCTTTGATTTTAGACAACTAACACCTCAGACATTTTGAACAAACTCACTTCCTCTGATCACTTATTCTAACTTCTCTTGACATAAAACATCCACTCAAGTATCCCAATTTAAGATTCACCCAAAGCACCTAGGGCCTCCAATATGTCAAATCTTTCAACAATTCTTCTCATCTTGTTCCAATACCTCAGAATACTTTAACATGGTCAATAAACCATGTTCCACCAATCCTCCAAGTCTGGTCAATAGTTCTGCAACATAATACACTCCATGTAGAGGTCTTCTCTAGCCTAGACTTCAGCTTCTTCCATGCATTATTTAATGTTTACTTTCATACAGATGTTTGGCCAGCACTGATACTTGAAAGTACACATGTGAAGATTGATGAGGAGTTCATGATTCAAGAAAGATACTATGATTGTGCACCTATGATTGAAGATGAACCCAGGCCTATGAGTAAAGAAATAGTTATTGATGAAATGTTTTGACAAGATCTAAAGAAAAAGGTTTAACAGTTGATGAAGAGGTATGTTTACTTTCACAAATTGAACCTTTAAGTGTTGAAGATGCATCCAATGATTTAGATTGGTAGAAAGAAATGAAAGAAGAATTAGATCAGATAATCAAAACTGATACGTGGGAATTGGTTCCTAGACCTTGTGACAAAAATGTGATTGGAACAAAGTGGATATTCAGGAATAAGATGAATGAAGAAGGTATAGTGGTAAGAAACAAAGAAAGACTGGTATGTAAAGGATATGCCCAGAGAGAAGGAATAGACTACACTAATACATTTTACCCTATGAGAAGACTAGAATCTATCAAGTTGTTTTTGGCCCATGCAACATTCAAGAACTTTAAAGTGTATCAAATGGATGTCAAGTCATCTTTTCTGAACGGTGACTTGAAGGAAGAAGTTTACATAGAAAATCCTAAAGGATTTAGTTTATCAGACAAACTAGACATAGTATGCAGACTAAAGAAAGCCCTTTATGGACTCAAATAGGCCCCAAGAGATTGGTATGAGAGATTTGATGGTTACTTGACAAAGATTGGATTCAAAAAAGGAGCAACAAATTGCAACTTATTCATGAGAGAGACACCTGATGGATTACTACTTGTTGCTATATTTGTTGATGACATTATCTTTGGAGGTACTAACAAGCTTAGTGTAGAATTTGCCAAAGAGATGCAAAGTGAGTTTGAAATGAGCACGATTGGACCTATCAAATATTTTTTGGGATTGAGTGTAAAATAAACAGACAAAGACATATTCATAAAGCAGTCAAAGTATGTGAAGGAAATATTGAAGACTTTCAAAATGGAAGATTTCAAACCAGTAAGCACCCCCATGATAAAAGGAAGAAATATTTCTAAAGAGGATGATTCCATAGTAGTTGACAAGACATTATACAAGTCTATGATTGGAAAAATCATATATCTTACTCAATCTAGACCAGATATTTCAAATGCAATTGGCATTGTTGGAAGATTTGCAGTTGAGCCTAAACAAAATCACTTAATGGAAATACAAATAATATTCAGATACTTAAAGGGGACTATAGACTATGGTTTATGGTATCGTAACTCATAGAATATACAACTTCATGTGTATATAGATGTGGATTGGGAAGGTTGTGTTGATGACATGAAGAGTACCTCAGGAGGAGCAGTATTTCTTGGAGATAGGTTGGTCACTTGGACAAGCAAGAAGAAGAATTGTATCTCTTAGTCAACAACAAAAGCTGAGTATGTTGCAACAAAATTGAATTGTTCAACAATGGTTTGGTTCAAATAGATGATTAAAGACTTTGGTATTCAGATTGATTATCCTATTTTTATTCACTGTGATAACACTAGCACTATCAATATGTCAAAGAACCCTATGATGCACGCAAAGACAAAACACATTGAGATCAAATATCATTTTCTAAGAGAAAAAGTTGCAAACAAATAAGTAAAGCTGGATTATGTGAGCACTAAAGAACAATTAGCAAATATTTTTATAAAGCCTTTATCAAAAGATACTTTTGAGTATCTCAGGGAGAAGCTGGGATTAATTCCCTTTCCTGAGTCTGATTAGAATTTGCAGCAAGAACATCAGTCCTTGGTGACTGATGAATGGTTGGCTACTCTACTTCTAGAGTAGTACCTATGCTTAACTATTTTTGGCACCCTTTTCCATTGATGTCCAAGGGGGAGTATATAGTAAGGGGGAGAATATACTCTGGGGGAGTATATTGTCATGAAAATAAAAACATAGTTAGAGGAGCTACAATAGTGAAGAGGAACCTTTGATGAGGATATTGAGAAGATTGTAAAAAGAAGAAGGATACTTTGGGTTGATGGTGTTTTTAATATCATATGTTTCCATCAATGTCAAAGGGGGAGATTGTTGGAGATTTACTTATGTACAAATAGTTGATTGTATGTTTGTCATTGATGACAACATATAATATACAATAGTGTCTTGTATGCAATTATTAGTACAGTTATTATGGAGCCTTGCACGTTTACATATATGTTGTAGACATGTTCTAGATGCCATGTTCATACACGCAGATTTAGATATGTATTTTCAGTTGAGTTATGTTAATCTGGTTTGGCAATTATAGTTTCTGGAGATTATCTGTTAAAAGCTGACGCATTTACATTGTTTCTTGAGTTGTGCCTATCTTTAGGATATGTGTGTTTGTATTCATGTTTAGTTATGAGTTAATGATGATTATCCAAATGTGTTAAACTTGTTTTAACAGAAGCATGATGTTTGAGTTCATTTGGTAGAGCCGACTATGTGAAGTGACGCGTCCACTCATTTTGAGTTGCGTGGTCCTAAACTTGATTGCGTACTTAGTTAATCCTACACGGAAGTTGCTGAAGTGTTTCCTACAGCCATCGTGACCTCATCCTTGGGGAAGATACATATAGAAGTTCAAATGTGATCATTAAGTGTAAAAATGAAGTGAAAAAGAAAAGACAGAGCATAACAAAAGGTTAGACAGTAAAGCTACATCATTCATCAATTGAAGATATATGTGAAGAAATAGAAGGAGATTACAATTCACTGGAACTGATCAAGACAACAAGTCTACTCTAATAGTTCATTATCAAATATAGTGTATATCTTCCTTACAGAAGGTTGCAACCTTCACCATTTGAGCAGTGAGCTCTTGGACAGTGTGTCCTCACCCCTAACTTGGTTATTTTTAAAAGACTCCTAACAAGGTCCGACCTTTGGTCAAGTCTCTGTACTTATTTCATTGTAAATATCAACTCCTAATAGGGTTGCAAGATCTTCTAACCAGTATCATTATAATCTAGTACACTTATTTGTGGGTGCTAATTCCCACTGGGGTTTTTACCTAATTTGGTTTTCCCCGTTACCAAAATTGTGTTGTTCAATTCTATTTTATCTTGTTGAGTTTATGTTTAAAGTTATTTTGTACTTAATTGGAAAAAGAATTGAATCTTGTAGATAACTGATTCACCCCCCTCTCAGTTATCTCTTGGGACTATATATGTAAATATTGGCCTCATGTATAATGGAAGACAACAAAACCAATAAGAGTGGCACCAACCATAATAAGGACAACATCCTTACCATTGTGCTTTTACTTCTACCTTTTCATTCTTCTCGACATAATTATTTGGCCATTTATATCCAAATAGGTTAACAAAAGTTGCGACAAATATTTTTTCTATTACTTATGAGACCCAGACCCAAGATATGTAGTCCATAAAATAGACTCCCAGGAATAGTAAAGACAAACTATAAGTTGTTTATTTAACACTCAACAACTATAAATTTATTTTTATTTGATCAAAATAAAAGACAAATCATGAGGGCTAGATACTAAGTGATATGTAAATAGAGTTCAAAGTACCTCTCACAACTAAGAACAATAAACATTTCTACCCAGATTTGTTTTATTTTCAATCATAAAGATTTTGGATAGCATTTCCTTCTATTTTTTTGCACTTTGATACCTAACTTGGAATAGATATTAAATGATATCATTCAACTCATAATTGTCTAAAGATAATATTAAATTACAACAGCAAGTTGTCGTAGCTCTGTGATTTTATTTAAATATTATATATGATAAAACATTATATACAATAGGGACAAGCCAATGAGAGAATTATTTGATCAGGCATGTCATCAGTTGTATTATATGTAACTACATCTGTACCGAGTTGAGCACATCTAGAACAAGTGATAAATCTCACTAAGATCTAAGTACAAGTTAGTTTTTTTGCATTCATATAAGTGCAAAACAACTTATAAATGCATATCAAGGTAGCTTCAATGGAGATGAATAATACATAATGATTGTACATATAATAAAATATTTTTCAGTCCATTGACGAATAAGAGGTTCTAGTTTTTTCAAAGGATTAAAAGGCTGGAGTTGTAAGAGCTCACAAATCTAACATGAAGGACACATGCTTAGAGATTCTTAAGGAAATTGCATGTACAGAGGAGAGGTCATAGCTGGTGGTGCAATTTTATTAATCTCATTTGTGCTAACTCTTTCTACAGTCTTTTGTTATCCTCTGCCAATAATTTGTAGCACTTCATTATTAATTCATGCCCTGATTCTGTTTGCTTGAGCTTTCTTCAGCAAAATTCAATCAATAAATTTAGTTTCAAAGATTTTGGTTGTCATTTTATGTGTCAATTAAAGACATCAGCTATCTGTAGTTCATAATAATTATCACAAGGCATGCGAGCTACTTATCTTGATGATGGATCAAGGAGTGTGATTTGGAATGTTAGTGCAAAACAAATCGTATACAACTAATAAAAAAATGACATGCTATATTATTTTGTATCTATCAAATAAAATTCCTAAATGCAAAAAAAAAGCATGGGTCAAGCTAGTTACTAAATTTCCTTCCTTTTATGGAACAAAAATTCATCTTATCTTGGTCAAATATTCAACCACTTGGCCAGGACTTGTCTCTGCATCTACAAACACAAACATAGATAGAGAAGTTATATACTACTTTCTGCAAGCTCAAATCAATTTGATGTTTAGAACCTGTTGTGACATATTCACACCTCGCCCATCTGGGATGGGACCCCCCTTTTTCTTCTTGTTTGGTTTGGTCCTTTTTTGGATTTTTTGTCTCGGTAGCTCTAGTTTCAGTCTCTTAGGTTCCTTTTGTTCCATTTGAGAGATGGTAAGTATGGATTAGCTTTGGACCCTCTTTCGATTCCTTGACTTTTAGAATCTCAAACTACTCCCTAGTTTTAAATTTCAAGTTCAATTCCTAGAGAAAGGCCAATAAATTTTGAGTCTTTGTGATGCCTCTCTTTTGTCATGTCAAGTTTTTAATGAAAAGCAATTGTATGAGCACAGGGAATGAACAACTTGGAAGGTGTCTAGAGATGGTTAAGCTCTCAAAGATAACAACCCAGCACCCATAAATTTGACAGCATCTAGATCAAAGAGGCACATGTCCTGAAAGTTCTGTTAATGCCTAAAAGTCTAATGGAGTTTATAAATGATGGGATTATCTGATATTGGGGTGTCTTGGTACCTTGTCCTTTTCATGCCTATGTTTAATTAACCGATTGAAGAGGGTCAAATTTGTAAAGAGTGACACTGCCAAGGAGTTTTCAAACCCAAAGGAATCTATCAAGTACCTTCAGCATCGCTAGAACTCAAATTTTGAATTGATGATGGTCCACCAAATAGTGCCCAAATGTGCTCAAGGCACTAGTCCATAACAGTGAAAAGATTGCATTCGATCAAGAATAGACCTACACACTTGAAGTGGTCATGTCCATTCAAAGGATCCATCGTGGGGCACTTTGGTGTGACTTGACACCTGAACAAGACAAAAGAGACATGTTTTCAAAGAAAATGAAAATCCATAGCATGCTGAAGGTCACACTCGAGCTCATTTTACTCGCAATTGAAGAAGATTTAGTAATGAAAATACATAATGAAGACTTGGATTCATGCTCGACGTATATGAAAGTTGATATTCCATGTGCCTTAGGTGCTGAAGTAGATAATGGGGAATATTTCAAAAGATAAATCAATTTGTGAAAGAAATGCATCCAACGCGCCTTTCAATATTGAAGAAAGTGTGGAATAAAACATTGTCCAGTGATTCCCATATCCGCTCGGTGCACCTCCAACAAGGTTAAAGAAATAAGTGAAAGAGAGTTTTAAAAGAGAGAGTCCACAACTAAACAACATTTGCACCTAGAGTGCAAAAGGGACGCAATGATCATGGACACTAATCAAAACTCCAAGTCCCTTGCACTCACGATGAAGGAATGTTTCAAGTATAAATTCCAATCAGCACACAACGCGGTTTGGCGTAAATAAAGGAACATCACCAAGGGAGATTATATGTCAGGGATGAAATAAAAATGTTGGAGTGTGTACTTGCTATGTTAAGGAAATATGTTTACTAAAGAAAATACTTCACCACCTCTGAAAAGTAAGGAGCGCATTGCAACAGAGGTTGAGGATGGTCAACTCCAAGCAAATCCTTCACCAAAGTAAAATAATGCCCGTAAAGAAACAGGAGCGCAGTCTTGTGAAAGTTGGGGAATCAAGGAAGTGAAGGAAAATCCTTCATGAGCCCAAAATGTCGCCCGATGAATACGTAATGCAACTCAATGCGCTGTGGGGAATGGTCAACAAGAGAAACAATCCTCCACTTTCTCAAAAGTGTGCCCAAGAGCATTACGGTGATGGTCAAAAGATTTTAAAATTTTGGAAAGACTTAAAATTTTAAAATTCCCCCTTTTATGGTCTAATGCATATGGACATTTTCAAAAGGTAATAAAAAAGGGGTGATGATAAAAGATTGAGATGAGAGATTTTATTCAACTATTGGTCGGGAAAGAAATCACGAAGATTAAATTCAATTCGAAACTTAGATTGTGATGACAAACTGAAGAAGTTTGAGTCGAGATTTATTTAATATTGGATTTTATATTTAATTAATAATCTTTGAAAAGTTGAAAATTTGAGAAAATCAAAAATTTGAAAATGTGAAAATTTCCAAGGTCGAAGAAATCGGGAGATTCGGAAAAATCCCAAGTTGTGAAATCATGGAAAAGTTAAAATTCAAAATTTTTGAAAATTCTGGAAATTGACATGAAAATCCAAAACTCAAAAATTTGGGAAGATGGAAAATCTTGAGAATTTATGAAATCATGGAAAAAATAAAATTCAGAATTTTGGAAATTGACATGAAAATTTGAAAAATCCAAAAATTTGGAAAAGGCTCAAGATTTCGAAAAAGCCAGGAAATTAGTTTTTTTATTTAAATTTAAATATTAATTAAATATTAAATTCTTATTTAATATTTAATTAAAAAACCCTCAAAAATCAAAAAGCAATAAAGAGGAGAAGTTATTAATTAAATATTGATTTTTATCTATATTTAATTATTAATAAAAAGCAACAAGTTAATTATAAAATTTGGAAGAGTAAAGTGGAATTAAATCACTTTTTTATTGATATTAAAAGATTAACTATTGAAATTTATTCTTTTTCAATATTTAAAATCAGAAAAACAAAAGGATGGATAAAATGGAAACTTCATCATGAAGTAACACGCTCAGATTGGAAGTTTTTTAAAAAAAAATGGAGAAAAGCAGAGACAAGAGGCGCTTATGGGAAAGAATCTTTGCCTAATTTAGCAGTTTCCTAAAATTAGCTCTTGGCTTTTAAAGCAACTTTTCAGGGTTTTAATCTATATATGAAGACTCTCTCTCTCATTTTGTCATCACACAAAGTTTGAGAAAATAGGTTGATGAGAGATTTTGAGGAATCAAGAGGATTCGAGTGAAGTTTTCCTCGAAAGTTGAGCAGGATTTACGAGGAGAGAGAAAATTTCCAAACATAAGGAAATTCATTATTTTTGAAAGACGTGAAGAATTCAAGATCAAAAGTTTCAGAAGAATTTTTCCAGTAAGTTGGTGGAGAAACATGATTTCATGAAGGAGAGAGAGAGATTTGACCTCTAAAAGAAAAGATGAAGAATTTGTCACATTTTAAGAATTCCCTCCTTAAGAATTTGGTCTTCTTTTACTTTCTCCTACACAATTCTTATGTTTGTTTTGATTTTTGTTTTGCAGGAATGGTAGAGGAGCATGCTAAGGAAGCAGTTGATAAAGAACGAGTAGAGGAGTTTTTTCCCAGAATCCAAGATTGTTTCAAAGTGGGAAGAGATTGGCGATACTAGTCTCAGAGGCCTAGACATGATAGAGTTTCACAGAAGAATGTTTGGGTATAAAGATCTTCAACTGACCAATTTGGCCACCCAAATTGTGAATATTGGAATTGTGGCTGCAGCTGGCTTTGCTCTGGCTTTTCTGCATTCTGAGATGATCGTGGAATGCGCTAGACACTTCAATCCAGGAGATAGAACAATCAAATATTCTGATGGAAACATAATTGTAGACCTTTCTCCACCCGCAATCGCTGAGGTGTTTGGAATCCCTTCTTCTAGGAAATTGGTGTTGAAGATGAAGGAGTAGGCACATAGATTTTTTTCTGCAGGAATTCAATACTATGAAAATATCATAAATGATAAGTGGTTGAGAAAAAATAGATCCCATCATTCAAAATTGCCAAAGGAGTTGGTTTGGTTGGATTTCCACAGGGAATATAATGACTTGATCATGATGCTGAGTAGAATCTTTGGCATGTCACACTCCTATCTGTTCGAGTCATGGATGTGGCACTTTGTCGAGCAAGTGGTTGAAGAACACAATCACATGGACTGGGCTGGAATGATCAGTGACAACCTCAGTGAAGAGCTGGCAAACCTGGAGCAATCACAAATTTTTTATATGAGTTCCTATGTCATATACATGTTGGCACTGAATACAATATATGAGGGATTCCGATGTAAGGGAGCAATTGGAAGTGGCACTTCACGGATGAAAGTTCATGAGTGTTACCCTTAGTTGCATTTACAGGCCATAGATGATTATGTCCAGGTTAATGATCCCTTCGCAATGTGAATTGTGAGAATCCTGCAAAAGAAATTGCACATGAGATTGTTTGAAAGAGCAATGAAGCTAGTGGAGGAATACAGAGCCTGGTTTATTCAATTTACCACCTTCTCCTACATCCGAGTGCAAGGCTTTTCATCACAAACGTACAAGCTGCCAAGATATCCTATGGACAAGATGGTTCTGTTGGAGCTTACTCAGCAATTGACAGTGTATGACAAGATTCTGAAAGGAAAGAAGAAGCTGGGATTGGATTTCCCAATTTCCATAGGAGAAGGTAAAGCTGAAACGTGCCCATTTCTAAAAGCTGCTGAGAGATCCCAAGATGAGTTACATTTCTTCCATCTGCCATTCTACTTAGGAAGGCCTAATTTTGATCCTTATAACAAAATCAAGTCGATGGTAGGAGCAAGGTATTAGCATAGGACGCACCTTGAAGATTTTTGGGCCAATGCTACAGATGAAAATGAGATTAAGAAAAGGATGCACTCTAGATTGCCCCTGAACATCATCAGAGCTTGCAAACTCTTTCACATACCTAATCAAATGAAGGAAGATCCAAATGTGCTTCAGAAAGCATATAATCTAGAAAAGGAAAGGGTTACTCATCCTATGATTGGCAAAGAAAGGAGATTCCAGTTCTTGATGTTTTGGTAAAACCAATCCTGGACTTCACAAGGTGGTGGATTGAGAGACAAATTGGTAGAATGAGTATACTGAAGGAGGACTGGACCTACAAGTTATTAGGGCATCAACCACTATGGGATGAAAGACCAAAGAAAGCATCATGAGAAAGGATTGAAGAAGGAGAAGTTTTCTCAGGGAGTGCGGAGCACAGAAAAGAAAGAAATATTGCTCAGGAAACACACACAAAGAGAAGGTTGGATCTCCATATTGAAGATCCACAACATAAGAGACCAAGAGTCGAGGAGATGCCATCCTCACCCAGTCGGAATCCAAGTGTGCAGGAGATAGGAACCTTTTCCAGGAAAGAATTAGAATCAAGTAAGGGGAGATTTGAGCAAGGAGAGTAACATGTGACGAGGTTAGTTCAAGACAGATTGAGAATTAACGCCAATGAGGGGCTTGCACCAGAAAAAATAAAGGAATAAGATGTTACCACTGAGGAAAGTCTTGGTGTTTTCTTCAGAAGGATAATAGAGGAAGAGAATCCCACAGCTGAAGATGAGATTCCCATGATAGAGACACCAACCCCAAAGGTGATGGCAGAAAGTTCTAGAGCTAAGGAAATTGATACAAGAGTGGTGTAGGAATAGAAGCAGATGGAATTTCAGAAGAATCAAGAAGTCACCATTCCAGAATGGGTGAGGTAGAGGCTCCAAAGAAGTCAGGAAAAGGATGTTGACCCAGATTTCTAATTGTAGGAAATTATGAACAGGGTCAACCAGTCCAATTGAGGTGATAAAGAGTATAGATAGGATCAGGAGAAATTCTCAAGGGGCAGAGGCTTGGATCAAGCGCATCCAAAATGAAGCCCACAATCATGCTGAGGAATTTGTGCGAGTCTACAATAAGGCATTGGCCATCCTTTCCTAGATTTAGTGCATGGAGGAATCATGGGAGGATGAGCATATC
Source organism: Thuja plicata (assembly GCA_018584345.1). Classification (NCBI taxonomy): domain Eukaryota; kingdom Viridiplantae; phylum Streptophyta; class Pinopsida; order Cupressales; family Cupressaceae; genus Thuja; species Thuja plicata. The sequence goes on along the minus strand of MU224675.1, from coordinate 2,894,360 downwards.
TATCAGGATGAGATGATCATGGAATTATAGGAGTTGATGGAGACACCCAGGTAGGTGCTAGTTGACCATGGGATTGTTAAAGAGGGAGAAGCATATGATTTCACCCCGTGGTATGGAGCTGTGCTCATGGCCAAGGAAATGTTTGGGCATTTCATTGAGGAATCTTCTCAATTGAAGGGAATAGCTGAGAACATCAAGAAAGAAATCTCCAACACTATCGCATCACTGGTATCAAAAAGGTTGTATGAAAAGGAGATAACTATAGACAACTTGAAGAGTAAATTGGAGGATTTCTCTAGATTGAACTTCTTCACCAGGGATGATTTCGAGAGCTTCTCCACCTTCTTGAATGATATGCACACTGCTCAAGATTTGTTGCCAAAATGGGAGGATAGTTTGAGGAAAGCTGAACGAGCTATGGTAGCTTTGGAATTCAAGTAGGAATCAGCACTGAGCATCAGTATAGATGAGTTAGAAGCAGTATTGGGAAGATTCAAGGCATTCAGGCAGAGCGGTGAAATGTAGATTCCATGATAGAAATGCATTTAATGCATAGTGGGCACAATTAATGGTCATTTATTGCACCCCACTCTCCTTCTGAGCATGCATGCATAATGGGTACTTATTCCCCACTATGATAGTGGATTCCTTTTGCATTAATATAGATTCCTTCTTCCTTGACCTAACCCTAATTAGGGCTGAGGTGGAAAAATATGGGCCACCGATTATTATTTGATTTGGGCCACTCATTGTATTCGAGACCTATATAAAGGCCTCACTTCTCATTTGTAAGGAGTGAATTTTGAGATTGTTGCTAAAGAGCTACTGCGACAATAAAGTTTTCATTGTTGGTTTCATGGTGAATACTTGATGTGTTTTAGTGCTTGCTTGGTTTCATAATTCCCTCATTTAGTTAGATTTGTTGGATAAAGTTAGATGAAGTGTTGTGATTGCAATAATAAATATGATGGTATTTTGATGAGTTCCTTTGGTTCATACTTTTGACATTTTACTGATTGTAAATCATTGTGCAAAGTTAGCTTGAACCTTATTCATGCATATGCTTAACTTCTGTCACTTGCGTACATTGTTCTTCATGATGGTGTTCATGGTGGTATGAAAATCCTCTGCATAAACCTTGAAGATTGCACTGGTTCTAGTGTAGTTGTAGTATAACTTGTTGAAGTGAAACCTGGTTATTGGGAATTTGTCCACCTAAGTATTGACTATTTCTATCATCGCCCTTAGGAGTAGATTACAATTTTTGAACCCTACTTCCTTTTGCTTTTCGCACATTCTGAAAATTCCAAAAAGTGTTTCATTGCAAATATTTCAAGACTAAAAAACGTAAGGCCCCTAGTGATATTTAGAAAATCACATTTACCACTGAGCTTATCCATGGTCAAGACCTGACACGAAAGGAACCTTGGAGTGACCTATATGATCTTCTCGCAATCTTAGCATATACAGAACTTTGATCAAGAGAGGATAAGATACCTCGGTGTTTTGTTCTACTATTTGGTGGGTCATAAAATGCACATCAACAAAACCCTTTTAGGTAAAGACAATACCTAGAAAGAATCGGTAGGATGACACATCCAACAAAAAAAATGGTAAAATCAATGCACCCAACAAGAATTGTGAAATATGGCAATGAAAGTTTTGTACATGAATTTGTATAAGAATGAAGAATGTAACTCAGGGGATGAAACCCATCTTGAAAAAATGAAAAGTATTTTTCTAATTTATGCAACAATTAAGGCATCCAGGAGCTAAAAATTATCAGAATATTTTATTATTATTTGGGCAGAGATACAGATGGGTCAGAGATTAGCATTGAGGAATTTTAGCATCTATTCATGTTCTCCCATTCTCTAAGCTCTCTAAATAGTTGTTAGCATCAATTTTTTGTAATTGCATAATAAGATCATGTGCATTCTTGCTAAATGTTTTCCCAATCTATTGATATAAACCGATCTACCCTTCTTTTCAATTCTGTGATATCCATGGGGATAGTAGCATTGAAGTTCTTCCAGGCTTCCAACTCTTAAATTCAAAATTCTCTTCAATTATTTTTGCACCAAACTCTTCTCTCCTGATGATGTTGGCATGTATCATATTTTGGTGACAATATCTTCTTTTAGATTTTGATGGATATCAAAAATCATATTGGAAAAAGTAAAATTAATTCCCTAGGTGTCATAAAAAAATATGTAACTACAAAAAATGGGCCCCCTTTAAGGTCTGACTAAAGTGAGAACAAGAAATAATAATTTCTAACAAGACATCCCATGACATTCTAGGGGTTGATTAACCTATTTGCAGCTTCCATCCTAATTAATAACAAAATCAGAAGAGAATTCAAATTTAGAATAATGAAACAAAACTAGTTTTACCAAGGAACTGGTTTTCTCTTCTCTAAGTGATCCATAAAACACTCGAGATATTATCCAAGTAATCAACTATAGATATCACAATGTCAAATCTACTACTAACCTTCAAATTACTCTTTATTACCACTAAATGGATGCCAACTACAGTCTCAGTCAAACATGATGTAAACATAAAGGAAATATGAAAACGTAGATATAACTTACACAAAAACACACACATAATATGGCAACGAGGAGTTTACCCTGAAGACAACCTAAAAGGGAAAAAATCCAACAAGAGAGAGTTATCTACTCCTCATTCTGCTAAATCAGTCACTGTTATAGATGTTGCAAGTCCATTTGGGATAATTGAAGCCATGATAATCATTAAACTCATACATGCCTGTAATGTATCTGTGCAACTCATAAACCTTGTCATTCTTCTACTTGCATTCACAAAATGAACATAAAAAAGAAGATTATATCCGGGAGTAATGTAATGAATTATGTATCAAATAATATACAATGTGTTGAATGGATCAACACCTGATAGAAAAACACAAAAACAATTGTCATACTCAAGACCATAATTCAAACGTTTCTTTGAATCAAATTTGTGTATGAAAAAGAGAAAAATATCATGATAGTTGTAGATCAGATAAATTTGATAAGTAGGGTGGTGAAATTACTCCCAAATTGTCTATGTATTCAAACTTTCCCATGATCTCCAAAGTGGTAGGATTGATTTGAATAGATCATTTCATTGTTTTAGTCAAGCAAACAACTCTCCCATCACCTAACTTGTGAAACCCACATGGTTGAATGAGTATTGAATGCAAATGGATTTATGGGTGCTCATTTTTTTCCTTACCATCAAAGTTGAATCAAATCAAGAATAGGGAATTGACCTTATGAATATTGTGTTGGAATTATCTATTATTGAAGCACCAGAGAAGAGTCTTGCAAGGTCCCCAACTTATTCAAAGATGATTTCCGACCTTGGAACTTCATAAAATTCATGATAACATATTTTTTTGTTCTTTTTAGAAGCCTTGTAAGCCTCATATTCTAACTGTGCATTCCTTGACATTAATCTCCCCTTCTCAAAGTGAACACAAACTAGAGTAGAATATCTGAAATAGAAAACCATACACCCATCAAAATATAGATATTCCCTTGAGATAAGTAAAAAAAGTAGCTCAAATATCCATTGCGAGAACTTGAAATATAGGAAATTTAATAGGATGAATATGTACCCATCAAAAGGGTGTCTTAATTGTAGTCACCTACATGAAACTTTCCTGGTCCATTTACCAGGTAGGTGTCATTCTATAAATATAAAGAAAACAATATTCAGGAGATTAAGTCAACAATTGTTTTCAATTTACATTCTTTTCAATTCAATCTCAAATCATTTATTGTTTAACACAATTTAATAAAATGTAATAAAGTGATTAAGGAATAGAATAAAGAGAAACAAAGGCATAGAAAAGGTCAAAATTACATGAATAAAAATAGCTATTTAGAGGCAAAAGAAACATAAAAAATTAGCATTGCTTAAACAGAAATAACAACTATGATATCGAAAAAGAAATTAAGATATAGTGAAATTCCCAAAATATGTGAATATGAGTAAAATACAATATTAGACTTAAATAAATCGATCTAGATATATTGTGTGCCTTGAGGATAGACACTGTGTTAGCCCCTACTATAGGTTTCTTGGGCAAGTGATTTTTTTTTATCTTGCCTCAATGACTAATCAAAGAATTAGGACCACAATTATGTAATGATGGGGAACAAATGCTTGACTGAGATGAAGTGGGAGAGGGTTTTATGCATTCATAATAGATCTATAAAATAAAACCTATCTATCTACAATACCTAGAGGAAACTTAGTTGCAAAGGAGAAAAAAGAAGAAGGCTAAATAACTTAGGAAACCCATAATTAAGATTAACAAACCCAAGAAGATGAAACAGGCCCCATGATTGGAAGAAAATTTAGATTCTCAGTAGCTAGTGTTGAGGAGAATTTGATAATCGAAGTTAAGATAAAGAGAAGCTTGTGACAAACATTTACAAACCAAAAAAATCTCGTGACAAGTATTTACAATCCAAAAAAAGGCTTTATGGTTATTTCTAAAGCTTTAAAATGATTATATAGGAGATATTTTTTCACAATTAATCCAATTATGATGTTGTTGTCAAGATTCAATTATGTAGTTTCCGAGTCAAATTTATTTACTCATGTTTCATGATTAGTGGTTCACAAGAACCCATCTCTTATAAGATAGAATGAGACACTTATCACTCATTGCATCTAGGTATGAGAGTAAACCAATTTTAAATAACAAAATAGGAACTTGGATCATGGTGATTTTGAAAAATCTTCTTCAATCTCAAGTTAAAACATCTATATGCTTTGCTTTTAGTAGAGTAACCAAGGAAAATACCTTCATCGCTTCTGGCATCAAACTTACCAACACCATCATCTCTCTTGATGTAGCACTTGCTTCCAAATATTCTGAAGTATTTTACTGTAGGTACATTACCAAACCAAAGTTCACAAGGTGTCTTATCTGCGCCTGGCCTTAATTGAATTATATTGATAGTATAGACTATTGTATTGACTTCATCTCTCCAATAGGTGTGTGCAACATTTCCTTCTATCATGATAGTATGCACTGTGTCAAGTATGATCCTATTTCTTCTTTCTGCAATCCCATTATGTTGAGGGGTTCTAGGAGCACTCAACTTCCTTTTGATCCCATGTTCTTCACAATACTCATAAAACTGGTCAAAGGTGAATTCTCCTCCTCCATCTGATCTCAAACACTTTAGTTTTAATCCAGACTCATTTTCAACTTTAGCTTTGAATATTTTGAACTTCTCAAAAGCTTCAGACTTATCCTTTAAGAACGCAACCCACATCATCCTTGAAAAATCATCAAAAAAAAAAATAAAATACCTTTCTCCATAGTATGATCTTGTTCGAGTAGGACCACATAAGTATGTATGTACTAGATCCAATTTGTTTTTTGTTGAGTTCTACTTTCTTCTGAATGAGCTCCTTACATGCTTTCCCATCACACATTCCCTTCACATAGTATCAACTGGTCTTTCAATACTAGGAAGGTCTCTTACTGCCTTTACATTGCTTATCTTTACTATGTTGTCAAAATTGATATGACAAAGTCTTTTGTGCCATAGCCAACTGTCATCTACTTTTGAAACAAAAAAACTTACTTCTAAATCGAGCTGAAAGACATTACCTTTATTCTTAGAGATTGATGCAATCATATCTCCTTTTTTTTTATTAATGATGCACTTGTTGTCTTTGAATTCCAACTAATGTCCTTTTTCAAGCAATTGCCCAACACTTAGTAGGTTATGATGTAAACCATCAACATAAAGAACATCATCTATCTTGTTCTTTCCATCTAAGGTAATAGAACCTCTGCCTATGCTAGGTTTGGGAGTGTTATCTCCAAATCTAACCATACTACCTTTGTATTTGTCTAGATGTACAAATCTATCTTTGTCTCTTGTTATGTGATGTGAGCATCCATTGTTAATGATCCAGTCAGTGTTGATGTCTGCTTTGGAAACTAATGCTAACTCTTGTGCTTTCTTTTCATCTTCATTGTCCATTTCTTCAAGCATTTTCTCAATTTCTTTAATGGAAATGAATCCAATTTCATCTTCTCCTAAATCATCATCACTTACACCATCTTCAGCATGATAGAAATCCTTAGTATATTTGGGCTTGTAATTTGATTTGAACTTCTTGACTCTAGTAGGACACTTGGATGCAAAATGGCCAAATTTTTTGCATGAAAAACATTTGAATGGTAGTTATCCTTCATATTTTCCTTTACCTTTCCTTTCTTTCTTGGCAATCATAGAAATGATTTCTTCTAGTTCTATCTCCACTTCTTCTTTCTCATTATTACTAGAGCTGCTCAAGGATTTCTTACCATGGACTGAGGCTTTGAAAGTTGTTTCACTTTTAGGTTATGTCTTCAATCTTGATATCGCAAATGCAGAGATTTTTCTGATCAAAGTCTCTCTCTTGAAGTCTTTTGAAAATTTCATGGTTTCATCCAAGATGTTTATCTTTCTTTCATATTCTGTTGTCAATGTAGTCATCAGTTTTTCCATTATGTCTACCTCTGATATTTCTCCACCATTGTTTCCGATTCCTGAAACTGCTTCATTAATCCTCTGATTGTAAGCTCTGATGTTCTCTTCAGGTAGCATCTCTAATTTGTTATACTTATTTTTCCATGTCTTTCTCCACACATTCTTTGCTTGAATATCTCCTTCAAACATATCTTCTAAATACTTCTATATGGTGTAGGCTTTGTCTACTTTCTTAATCTCAGAGAATTCACTATCAGATAATGCACTTATAAGGGCTTCCTTGGTAATTGCATTAGCAGTGAATACATCCTTTTTTTACTAGTAGCATCATCTTTTGCAAGGTCTTTCAGAGAGGGAACAACAAATTCTTGTGTGGCTATTTCAAAAATGTCAAAACCAAAGCACTGTAGATGTGTTATCATTTTGTTCTTCCAGTCAAGATAATTCTCTCCATCAAACTTAGGACTGTCTTTTCTAAAGTATGCCATCTGATCTACCTTAAGTTAAGCTTTCTCTCCAAGGAACTTGGCTCTAATACCAATTTTTAGGAATAGTCCCAAGAGATAACTGAGAGGGGGGGGTGAATCAGTTATCTACAAGATTTAATTCTTTTTCCAATTAAGTACAGAATAACTTTAAACATAAACTCAACAAGATAACACAGAATTGAACAACACAATTTTGGTAACGGGGAAAACCAAATTAGGTAAAAACCCTGATGGGAATTAGCACCCACAAATAATTGTTCTAGTTTATAATGATCCTTGTTAGAATATCTTGCAACCCTGATAGGAGTTGATCTTTGCAATGCAATAAGTACAGAGACCTAGTCAAAGGTTGGACCCTATTAGGATTCTTTTACAAATAACCATGTTAGGGGTGAGGACACACTATCCAAGAGCTCACTTCTCAAATGGTGAAGGCTACAACCTTCTGGAAGGCAGATATACACTATATCTAATAATGAATTTTTAGAGTAGACTTGTTGTCTTGATCACTTCCAGTGAATTGTAATCTCCTTTTGTTTCTTCACATAGATCTTCAACTGATGAATGATGTAGCTTTACTATCTAACTTTCTGCTCTGCTCTGTCTTTTCTTTTTCACTTCATTTTCACACTTAGTGATCACATTTGAACTACTATATGTATCTTCCCTAAGGATAAGGTCATGACGGCTGTAGGAAACACTTTAGCAACTTCCTTGTTGACTTAACTAAGCACGCAATCAAGGTCAGGACCGCGCAACTCAAAATGAGTGGACGTGTTGCTTCACATAGTTAGCTCTACCAAATTAGCTCAAACATCACGCTTCTGTTAAAAAAATTTTACCACCTTTATATAATCATCATTAACTCATAAATAAACATGAATACAAATATGCATGTCCCGAAGATAGGCACAACTCAATAAATAATGTAAATACGTCAACTCTTAACAGATAATCTCTAGAAACTATAACTGCCAAAATAGATTAACATAACTCAACTGAAACTACGTATCTAAATCTGTGTGTATGAACATGGCATCCAAAACATGTCTACAACATATATGTAAATGTGCAAGGATCCAGAATATCTATACTGATAATTGCATATAGGACATTGTTGTACATTATATGTTGTCATCAATGACAAACATACAATCAACTATTTGCACAGAAGCAAATCTCCAACACTTATTATAGTTGGTGCCACTCTTATTGGCTTTGTTTTCTTCCATTATACATGAGGCCAATATCTACATATTTTTTTGAAAAATATAATAACATTGTTTTGTGTTTGGCCGAGAAACATTACCAAATATAAACTTTCCTAACATTAGTGTCAATTGAGAAACTCAAGAAAGCATTGTAGAGGACTTTGGAAGTAAATGAGGAAAGCAAAATTGTTACATCTGCTACTATTTAACATGAAATTGATTGTTGCATTATATTTTTGATGTCTCTTGTCTAATCAAAAGTATATTCCCTTTATTTGGGTTAGATAGTGGTTACCCCCATCTTAGCTAGTTTGGAGCACTTCATTTTATTTCTAGCATAGACTAACAACCCATAAAATTTAATAAAAGATGAAGTAAATGCTCAACCATATTTGATTGGCTGCATTATTGCATTCTAGAGCCACCTAACTACATTGTTGCCTCCTGGTCTTCTACAAATTATAGGAGATGTTGATTAAACTCCAAACAAGACCTCCAAGTAAAGAAAAATATATTTGTATCATTGGTACCATTTGCATCCTTGTATAAATGAAGCACCACACTTTCTTTGGCACTCTTAGGCCTATTTCTTCTTTAACCTTCTTCTCTTTAGTATTTATTTCCCCACATCTAGCTTGTCATAAACACAAATAGAAAATATCATATATGTTTTGACTCATGTTAAATTATACACTATTATCCTTTAGTTTGATTGTTGATTGTTTAAGTATCAAAGAGCTTCTTAAGATGTGCATCTGTATGTTGGTATTGATTCCATGAAAATCCTTAAGTAATATGAATTAGTCTCATTGGTAATGTTCTAATAATTTTTGGGTGGGCCACACTGTGATAGACGTAGAATCCTAATGGTTGGCTTGAAATTTCTTAGGCCTAATCAATAAGACTATACTCCATAGCTTGTATGGTTTGGAAGTTTCAATCTATAGTAGTGAAATTTTGAATTTGATGTGATTTAGTAATTATGATATGTTTGATTTTGGACTCTACAAAGTTCCATTCTTATAATCATGAACAATATTTCATCACTCAGCTTTATTCTAAATAAATATTCCTAGAAACTTTGTTTTTTATGCTTGCGCACCATTTATTGTCATATGTTGTTCTTTGTTTCATCGCCTTGCATAAGTTCTCATATAATTTACCAATGTTTTTATGGGTCACCATAGTGTTTAAATGGTTGCTTCCTAAGCATTGGCTTGTTGTTCCCTTCTTTGTACAAGATTGTCTTCTCCAATGATACATGTTTGTAGACCGACACTTCTATATACTTTCATTTATTATCTAAAGCTTCTCTTATACTTTCAAATCAAACATATTTTTTTATCAAACATATTTTTTATGACAGCATGCACTGAAACAATTGATGTTTTATGTTGTTCACAACTTGAGTGAGCCTTTCCAAAGAAATAAAAATGCACCAATTGGGTGTGCTAAATTCTTGTTTTTTTCTTGAGTATAATTGCCTCATATTTAGTTGTGATTGTGTTTATTACTCACTTTATGAATTGTGTGCTTGTAATGTGTGTTGATTATGTAGCATTCAAACTATTAAACAAAAGTGAGTGCTAAATTCAATTTCCAGAATTTACATCAGTTTTTGACATCACTAAGATGGGCATGATATTCTTTTCTTACCATGGTAGAAATTCAATTGTTGAGCAACAAAGGATTTAAAGCTTCATGTTCTTCATTATGTGTTAAGGCCACACATTATCATCAAAAGAATTTTTATATTTTAATTGGGGTTCTTTTCTCTACATCATAATTTATGTACACCAATTTTGATGATGTCATTTGAAATACAATTACTATTTTCATTCTTGTTATTTAACTTGATATATTTTTCTCATATATTCGGGTTGGAGACAATGTAGGTGATTGTACAACTCGGGGTGTTGATATTTTTAAAGTATTGATGCAAAAGTAATTAGTGCCACAGAAGTAAGTAATTAGTTTGTAATTTTTGAATTTGAACTTAACTAGTTCACTAAACATATTATAATTATTTCTTTTTACATAGCATATGCATTGTTTAAGATATAGGGGAATAGTTTCCAATATATGCTTTGGTTTTTCATATGTCTATGCATATATTGCCATGCTATCTTGGTTTTAGATTTTTTTCAGTGGTCTTAATTATATTGCAACATGCTATAGGGATTTTCAATAGTGAGGCAAACAAATTTTCTACTATATGCATTTGCAATGTCCTACTATTTGAAATGTCCATTGTCATTGGACCACATTGCTTTTGTAGTGGCCCAAATATTTTTATTGGATGTTGTATTGTTTAAGATGTTGCACTTCATAGCAGAAAAAACATCAGTTGCAGAGTAAAATTTGATAGAATTTGATTTTTTCCATTTTATTTTCGTTGTCATATGAAAAATGCCCAAGAAAAATCAAATCGATTGCTGGTTTAGAAATCACTAAGAGCTTTGATATATAGAGATTATTTGATTTCATTGTATTGCTATGTTTTCTAATGGATAAATTTGTATTATTCATGGTCTTTATTATGTCAACAAATTATGTTCGTTCTCTAAACAAACAATATAAATTATGCAGAGTCAAGTACATAAGAAACTAGTGATCTTGGTTAATCAATGACATTTTTATTTTTAAAATGCACTAGTAAATTTTTGGCCGATGGATTTCATATGTAATGCAATTGGCTATGTTAATTTTTTCATGTTACAATTGGGCCTCTAAGAATCTTATTGATTTTTGCTATAAAATAACATGCAACAATTTCAATGCTTTACTCATGGGCTTGTGAGATTCATGTTCAAATCATTAACAATTATTTTTGGCTTTAGGTATGAAAAATTATTTTCTTTTGAATAATTTATGTTTTAAAGAAATTAAATGTGCATTTAATTCTAGACTTATAGGTTTTCAGGTCTGCATGTGTTTCCAGTGCAGTATGCTTATAGGTTCAATTGCAAAATTAACATATAAGTGGTACAAATAAAAATATATAAAAATCATTCAGAAAACACCAAATTAACACAAAATGGACGATTGTAGAGATTTCTTATTGACTGTATCATATGCTATTTATATGGTTGGGCTCATTCACGAAGTGAACGAAGATTAAAAAAACATAATTTTCAAATATGTATAGGTGTGATTTTTTAATCACATTTGTCACTTAACAAGGATGAAATTTGATTATTGGAGCTGGATAAATATGAATTAGGTTGAACCTTTCATTCTATAGTGAGCTTATTTTGTTTACAAATTAATTAAGATGCTTGTATGTTCTTGTCAATGGAATTAAAAGGTCTTATTACAATGATCTTTGTTGTGAGGCAGTAACTCTTTGGATATAGCAAGAGAAAATAACTCAATTACATTCCTTTTCCAACAACATAATAACTCAATTACACTATTCCTATTTCCAGGCAACAACCTATAGGAGACACTAATCCCATAGTCCAAGGTCAAACTACCAACTCAACATGCAAGACACTAACCTCATCAGAATACAAGAGATAAGAAATGTGGACCATCAAAAGACTAAAAAATGCACCCTAAAATGACTCAAAGCATCAGATGCCCCAATGACAGGAAGACATGGAGATATACAAATGAACATCCTTCAAGTATGACTTCGAGCATTGGATGCCCAAAGACAGGAAGAGAGAAATACAAATGAAAATTGTCTTTCTCTTCCTGTCTTTTGGGCATCCAAGGCTTCAAGTCATAATTGACATCATCAGATCGATTGACAACTTCACTATTTTATCTTCAACAAAATTTCCAGAAGAAGGCATCTGTGAGTGGTTTGGATATGTTTGAAGCTAGGTAATTTGACTAAATTAAATTTATATTCTTGTAATGTGTTTGTTGATATTGGGTATTGTAACCATGAGTATGGACATGACTAATTAATGTGTATGAGCAGGAAACATATAAGGACATTGGAGGAGTGGATAGATACTTTTTAAGGGAACAACTCACTTTTTCGCTTCCTAGTCTAGATGACTTTTATCTTCAAAGTTCTACCTTTTCTACCTCCAGCATATTTGAATGAAACATGTCTTTGAGAAATTAACAATGCTGGATACATTGTATTTCAAGACAAATCTAATGATTGCAATTGCATAAGAGTTATGAATACTGCTAGATGAAATTTATAAATTATTTTGTACTTTTATATGGCACTAACTATGCATTCTTCCTTATTTTTATTTAGGGGTAGCAATGGGATCAGGGTGGCAATATCATGTTTCTTTCATAATGGGTGTTACTATGTGATTCTTCCCAAAATAACATTGAATTCCCATCGTTTATATCCCAAGTAAGATAATCTATGATCACTAATCTACACTTTTGCATAAAATTCCAAGTTTTGAACAATGAGGGATATTGTTGGTCACCTAAATGCAAGAGGGATTTTTCCTTTTTAGATACTCTGTGTGAAGAATCCTTTCCCATTTCATGTGAGGTTCTTTTATCATCCTCCATAAAAGGTTTTTCTCCTAATACTTTGTTTTGAATGATCTGATTCCTAATGCCCATAACTACATCTTTTTTAAGCTCTACACACCTCCCAAGTAATGAGGACCACCTTTTCTTTATCCTTTGCGCCCTGCCAAAGGAATTTTCTCATATTTTGATTCATTTTTTGGTTAACCCCCACTAGTAAAGCAAGAAATGACAACAGATAAATGGGAAGATCAGATAGAAGCATTGTAACTCTCTCAGCCCATGATAGTCAACATCCCTTCCATGAAGCAGATCTATTAGACACCTTCTCCCCAAGAGGATCCCACAGTTTATTGGCTTTGAGGAATTTTTCTAAAGTGAGACCAAGATAAGGGTATGAGAATACTATCACTATAGGGCTAAAATAGGCATATATGTGTGATAAGGGTATGAGAATACTATCACTATATGTTTCTCTGAACCATGATTGGTGTATAGCTAGGGTGAAATATTTTATTTTATTTTATTTTTAAAAAAATATGTCGTCTCTTTTTTTACTTTTGTCACATTCACAGTCAACGAGAAACCTATATAAACAATGAATTGATCAACTAATTGTCGTCATTGTTTCAATGACTTCGTCATCTTTTATCGTAGGGTCATCATACAAGAGACAAACTATGAAAAGGGATTAGGGTGAAAGATGCACACAACACCTCGCACAGAGACCTTTTTCTGACCTTTTGGTCATTGATGTTACGACGACTATGCCAGTCGTCGTAATTTTTCACAAAATAACTTCCATGACACTTTTGGTTGATTGATCTACATTTGATAGTCACAAAATAGACCTATGATCATCAAAAATTAAGCTAAATTTTATTAGTGTAGATTATCATGTGGCTTTGGCTATAGGAACTGTGTTAACACCAAAATTACAATACCAAGATGCAGGAAAATTAAACTATATGCAAATGATCCTAACTAGCTAACACAGATTCCTCACCAAGTGGGCTCCCTTGAGTGAGTATCCAAACTCAATTATACTAAACTAAATATTAACACTTCATTTTCTATTGATCAAAAATAAATTACAAGATTCAACTATAAAGCAACAGAAAGTAAACTATAACTGATAATACACTCCTTCTCACGCAAGAGTGGGGATTTATTTAAAGAAGGAAAAACATCTAACTGTTGTCTAATCATGCCATAAAGATAGGTGGAGATTTTATTACAATCCTATTAAACATGAAAGGAAACTATAAAATTGGAGACAGAATAGATCTAGGAAAGAGGAAAGAACTATTTTTAACAACAAATCTAACTTCCCACTCTCTCCTAGATTTCTTCAGAGAATTCATTATGTTGTCCCGGTCTTTGCTTGACTGCTACCACCTTGATCAACTTGAATCCACCTTCTGGTGTTGCACTTAAGGTTTCTCTGTGTGCACTTGCTGTAAGACCAGGTCGAGTGTCCAGTGCATGGGTACATTTTACCTGGTCAAGGTGACAGTTGCTAAATTAATGTGTTGCACTCCAGATGTTAGGATAGAGACATTTATGATAACAAACACCAAAATATGCATACATCATTCATGTTTAAATATCTAATTTATTTCAAAGAGACATAACTATAATTCCAAAATAAGTAATATAGAATTTTCATCCAAGCATAGTGTATTTAAGTATCTTTAACCAAAACATAGGTCTGGTGGCAGCATGCCACATAATAGAAAATATGAGTAAAAATTATTTGGAAAATTTTGATGAAAGTAGGGAAAAGATCTTAGTAAAAGCTATCCTAGGGATTCTAAAGTATGACGTTAATATGCCTTATCACTAGGATCCATATTCAAAGTCCCTTGTGAGACCACAAACCCAAGGTAGTCAAGTTCTTGATTCAATAATTCACATTTATCCAAGTTGATAGCTAACTACTTATGCAATCTCCTCAACACAATCTCTAAGTGCTCAAGGTGTTCTTTTTTTATCTTGTTGAATATGAGTATATCATCAACATAGACTACTACAAACCTTCCTATGTAGTCCTTTAGAACTTTTTCCATCAACCTCATGAATGTTCTAGGGGCATTAGTAATCCCAAATGACATGAGAAGCCACTCATATAGCCCTTCTGTTGTTTTGAAGGTTGTCTTCCATTCATCACCCTCCTTAATTATGATTTGGTTGTAACCATTCTTCAGATCCAATTTTGTAAAAAATTTAGCTCCTCCAAGATAGTTCATTAGATCCTCTATCCTAGGAATTGAGAATCTATATCTAATTGTTATTCTATTGATTTCTCTGGAGTCAGTACATAGTCGCCACCTACCTCCTTTTTTGGATGCTAATACCACTGGAACTGCACATGGGCTTATACTTTCTTCGCTAAACCCTAATCAAGTAACTCTTGTACTTGTCTTGATACCTCCTTATTCTATTTAGGATTCATTTTATAAGCAACTTTATTTGGAAATGATGACCCTAGAATGAATTCTATTTTATGACTCACTATTCTCTATGATGGTAGGATAATAGGTGATCCATCACTGACAATGTCTTTGAATTTGTCCAAGAATTGTTGCATCTCTTTGAGTAAAGGTGTTTTTTCAACCTTCATCTCTTCCGTAAGCCTTCATCTTAACAAAAAAATACTCTTCGCCTTCCCCCTTGAGGTCATGTAAGAATTATTTTCCACCAACTACCAATACATTAGGAATACTATATTTCAACCCTTCTTCCTCCACCAAAGACTAGATCCTGTAGGTTACTCCATCCTTCTAAAATGAATATGAAATTTTCTCCCAATTGTGCATGGCCTTTCTATCAAATTTCCATGGGCTTCCCAACAATAGATGGAAGGCATCCTTACTAGGGTTAATAAAAGACCACATTTTGATCCACTAGATTATGATGGTCAATTGGATGCTGATGAGTTGTTGGATTGGATCTCAGCTATGGACAAGTATTTTGATTTTGAAGGTACCGATGAAGACAAGAAGGTAAAGTATGATTATACTAAGTTAAGAGGTCATGCTTCAATTTGTTGGGATCATTTACAAAATGATAGGAGGAGTAGAGGTAAAGAGAATATCAAATCTTGGGATAGGATGGTGAATAAGATGAAATCAAAGTTCTTACCCTCCGATTATCAGGTCATTTTAATCAAAAGATTGCATAATTTGAGACAAAAGGATATGAATGTGAAATAATACACCAAGGAGTTATACAATTTGGATATCATATTTGGCTTTAAAGAGGATGAGGTAGAGAGAGTTTCAAGATACTGAAATGGTTTGAGGATGTCAATACAAGAGGAACTTAGTATGGTCAAGATTGGGAATGTGGAAGATGCTTACCAATATTCCCTAAAGGCTGAAGACAAGTTGAATAGAATACAAGAACAAAGAAAAAGAGGTAGAGGTGGAAGAATCCAGAGAGAAAAATGTGGTAGGTGAGTTAGTGAATCTAATAAAGGTAAGGTAGAGGAGAAGACTCCTAAAAGGAATTCTTACAGAGGTGGTTATAGGAATGCGAGCTACCAAAGAGATGATAAAAGAGTGTTTAAGGGCACTTGTTTCAAGTGTGGTGGAGAAGGTCATAGGGCCTTTGAGTGAAAACAAGTTGGATTTGAAAGATTTAAAAAAGGAAATAGAATTATAAATCTTGTGGAGGAAGAGGGATCTTCTGAATTGGTTAAAAATGATGACATGTAACTGATTGAATATTTAAAGATGTTAAGTTGATCACTGAAATGTAGAAAGATAATGCAAGACATTAAATCAATCAATGGATTGTATTTTCATTGATGTCAACTTGATATAATCTAATCAGTTATAATCAAAGTGTAAAACACTTCAGAGAATCAGAGAGAAAGGGATTATGCTTTCAGTAATGCATAAAAGACAAGTATTTTCTATGTGAATTCAAACACCAATGGTTAGTGAAACCCGACAGATAGAGATCATCGAAATTCAAGTCATAGTGATGCTTGAGAAAGAACATCCATGAGCATTATCGACAAGCAGAATCACAAGAATACCCGACAAGAAGAATCACAGTGTAACCCGACGGAAAGACAACCCCAAAGGATAGGCAACCCCGATGAAGAAGCCCGAGGAGAACTAGAGTGTTGACCAAAGCTAAAAAGAGTTAAAAACACCAAAAATAACTGAAGTATAGATACGACAAAATATCTAGATGGTAGAGCTAAATATAGACTTAACTGGTAGTTATCATTGTTTTCATCGACAAGCTAAAGCCAAAGATAAGTAAAGGATTTAAATTTGTTTTGTCCAGTTGGAAAGAAGATCTCTGCGAGATAAAATAGGAGTTTTACTTTAAATCTAATTGGCTAAGATTGTGGATCACGCCAAGATCAAGAAAATCAAGAACCTAGAAACGGTGATATCATGTCTATATAGAAACAACTTAATTCATTATGAATTAAGGGGAGTGAATGAGAAAGAGGATGCTGGAGAGAAACTGAATAAGAACAACTTCATATAGTCCTGATTAATCAAGCTAAGGAAAGAGCTAAGCATATCTGAAGACACCGAACAATAGAGCATAGCATCACCGATCAAAACAAAAGTGGAGCAAAGGTATTAAAAGGACATATTGATCAGATTAGTTTTATGAGCTTACAATAGATCTAGAAATCTGCAAGTATAAGTTGTATTTGTGAATAGATCATACTATTTTAGTTTAACCATTGATTCATAAATTCTCTTAACCGAGCAGGATTTAAAGATCCTTTCTATATTGAGATACATCCCAAGGAGTATCAAAAATTTTGATCATGAAGATAGCATGAGATTCCAGATACCTATTGGCAGGCCAAGAGAGTGTTTGATCAAGGAAGGTAGCATAGAGATGCCCAATATCAAGTGACAAACTAAACTTTTAAATCCTCTAATATGGTTACACCTAACAGTGTGTTTGTAACCTTTAATAGGGTTGGCTCTTCACCGAGCTCACTTCAGAAGAGTGAAAATTTTGGGTTACCGGTCCCAAGTGGTTTTTCCCTTAACAGGGTTTCCACATTAAAAATCCATGTGTCAATGTGTTTATGAGTCATTACTTTAGTGTTTTGCATTACACATAGCTTAACTATATTGATTGGTATACTCTAAGTAATTAACTATTCTTGGTAAATTCACAAATTGCTATTCGGTAAACATGCAATATAAGGTTTAACAAAGCATTCCGAGCACTAGTAATTTGATAAGTATATTTGGAGGCATTCATCTTATAGGACTAAAGATAACTAGAGGATTAATATTGTGGTACTAATTTTTTGGGTTGATTAATTGGAATATTTTTGAAACCACTGATTCACCCCCCCCCCCTCTC